>CM077200.1:29702875-30055375 GCA_039654625.1 Rhinogobio ventralis | reverse complement strand
CATGGAGGGTGAGTAAATAACCGCATTATTATTTTTTTGGGTGAACTAACCTTTTAAAGATGTCTGTCTAGCTATTTACATAGAAAAACAATGTCACATTCCAAACCAGGTGAACACAAATTTATAATGCAGGCAGTTGCAAACTGCACAACATATGAAAAAGGTATAAAGAAATAACTGCCGCCATCATGTAGTATTTATGCAAAGATATGGTGCCCGCAAATATCAAGACAAGGATGTGTAAGCATATATTATTTCAAATAAATCAAAATTGCAATATTCATGAGAAAAAAAAATCATCATAGCTTTTTTTGGCCATATTTCATAGCCCTAGTCCAGAGCCTATGTTCACACATGCTATGAAATGAAGTATACTTTAAAAAGTCTGTGCATGTATGTGTAAAAAACAAAACAAAACAATACTTTTGCCCTAACTGCCACAATATTTAGGGATGGACTTTACAATTTGATGTTCTACAAGCCAATGGCTTTTGTGAAAGTTTGTGATTTTGATATCTTGTCGACTCTTCCAAATGCATTGATCATAACTCTGAGCCTGCTTTTCCCTCCCCCCACCACCCCACAAATGCTTCATCTGGATGTCACGGATGGCTGGGCATCGGGCTATATTGAACACGCGTGTGGCCTGCCCTTCCCCCCTTGTGCCATAAACATCCCATGTTTAGCTTGTTTATTTCCAGGTTCTGTCATTTTTTGGCTTTTCCTGTGACACCAATGCCTCTTTGACCTGTTCTCCTGCTTTTTTCCCCCTTTTATCTCCTTTCGAGTAAGAAATTCGTAAATGGAGTTGGGCCTTGGGTTCTCGTGTTCCCAAGGAAGTGCATTCCCTACGTGCTTCAGTTCCCTAGCATTGCTTGTCCTCCCCCGTCTGCAGTCTCCCAGAAAGTCAGGTCTTTTTGAGAGGGTCTGAGGGTGTTTATTGGTTGCCATCTGTCGGGATCAAAAACACAGAGTCGGATGATAAGTCCCGCTCTATTGTGTGAGGGTCACAGGGGGCAGACAGACACTCCCAGAATGAAGAGCCTGCATGTCTATAACCCCTGGCCTGAGCTCTCCAGCTGCTCTCCTGTGCGTTCCACTTCTTTTCTCAGCTGAGCTGGGAGATTGTGTTAAATGCGCATTCTGTCTCTGTGTGTTTGAGATCTTAAGGGTGTGGTCTTATCTCAATAGACACTAGTAGACCCCCACCCATTCTTTACTTGCTCGCAGAGATCTTTCATTCAGGCTTTCTTGGAGTCTAATCATGTACAGAGTGTACATCATTACAGCAGTATAACTGGTGTATCCTATAGTGCCCATCTTTGCTGCAGTCATGTTTGACATTCGAATGCATGTCTGTCATTAATGGAACTTGGTCCCTTGTTATTGATGCAGCTGAAGCTTTATTGAACTCCATGTTCTTTAAATTGTTTTAAGGTGAATAATAATGCTAGTTGTGGAAAGTTTCCGAGGAGGCATTCAGCTGATCTAAAGTGACAGTAAATGCCTTTTATAGTGTTACAAAATGTTTCTTTCAAATAAATGCTGTTCTTTTGAACTTTGTTCGTCCTGGGAAAAAAAATCCAGTTTCTAGAAAAATCTTCAGCACAACTGTTTAACATTTGATAAGAAATGTTTCTTGAGCAGCAAATCAGCATATTAGAATGGTTTCTGAAGGATCATGTGATGCTGAAGACTGAAGTAATGACAAATTCAGTTTTGCAGAATTGCAATATTTCACAATTACTATTTATACTGTAATTTTTATCAAATAATGCAGCCTTGGTGAGCATAAGGGACTTTCAAAAACAATAAAAACAATCTTTAAGACTTTACACTTTAGCGATTGTGTACATGACACCATAGAATATTTGAGAAAACATTGAGCTTCACCTCTGGCTTTTGGAGCCAGCACATAACACTGAGACAAATTGTAGCTTTATTTTCACTTTGTGTTAAATGAAATAGAGCGCATTGTCTAGGTCTTTTAGGGGGCTTTCACACTGGGCACATTTTCTGCGGGCCGAATCTAAACGCGATATGTTCCTGGCACCCCTGCAGCGTTGGTCTGGTTTCACACTCAAAGTGATTCTGTTGAGCCCTGGTGCATTTGCCTTCATCTGACGTCATCAAATACGTGCATAATAGAAAACAGATCGCGGTAAAAATATATTGTTTGTTTATTTTATTTTATGCTGTTATGCGCAGCTGAGTGAATGACACTTGGGTTTACTATATGTGCGTCGAATGAAGACTGCTTTCTGCTGCTTGCAAACTGACTCTTTTGAGGAGACCGTGGATTGCTGTTAATTTGCTACCATGATTGCACTCGCTATGCGCAAATACACTGCAGGCTCGCTCTCGCTCATGTCCATGGGGAATAATCAACACTATCCCTTACATAGGTTTTATTCAACTAAATGCATCGTCATCGGCTAAAACACATGCACAGGTTACTTTTACTTCCTGAACAAGTGCGCACCCGAGTCCGTGTTGCTTTCACATTCATGCAAATCGCGGCATAGTTCGAGTGCAACCAAGCTCAGACCCACTTTGCGAAAACTGCGGTTTCAGTCAGTCTACAGCATTTACGTGACATTTTAAAAGGACAAGTTCTTGTAGTCTGACTGTAGAGCTCCATGATTCATCATTGATCTCGATTTAAAAACCCACACAATCTCATTCCTAAATGACAGCGATTTGCCTGTGTAGCTTATGATCACACCAGAAGATTCAAATTTGCGTTGCCGCTGAGCCAGAGAGAGCAGTTATGTATAGTCATGAAACGGCTTCATAAACACAGTATTATTTATTATTGATTCATATCACAAAAGAACTTGGATTTAAAGGTTATAGTTCTGATATAAACGCTGATGTCTATGGAAGCGATCAAAGTAGAGTAAATCACCTTTAGAAAGTAACATGTTGCTTCAAATAACAATTGTCAATTTATTACGCCACCAGGTAGCGACACGTGACTGTTAAAAATGTGTTTGTCATTGAATCATTCGATATTCTTTTTTTAATAGTTTAATTAATCTGAATGAATTAAGTAGGAACTTTAATAGCAAACTAATTTTCTCTTGTTCCTCTCCAGGGTGAATTGCTAAAGGACACACTACACAAGGACTTGTCAATACCCCAGATATTCAGAATACTAATTTAGAGGTATGATTTAATTATTGAATTACACGTTATTGTAAGTGTTGAATTTAATTTTTTCAAGTTAGCAATGGATATCTCATACTGTTTTAATATAACATGTTTGGTTGTATCCTTTTATTCCTCATAAAATCATGATTTGTTGACTCACCAGTTTGGCAGGCAAGTGTGAGGCCCCCTCATGCAGAACCACAGGAAATGAGTAAACCACCTCAGCCTATAACAGGACCCCCTGCCATTCCCCACCCTGCCCAATCACCAGGACTGACACAGGTGAAAGTGAATTCGGAGAAGCTAGATGTATTGAGGATGATTTGGGTCATCTTTTACATTGTCAGTGTTTCCATTTCTTTTACAGGGTGCCTATCCCACAGGCCAGCCTCCCTCGGTTGTCTTTCCCGGGCCGTCTCCACAAATGAACACTGCACCGCAACCCAGACAGGTACACCATCTTCAAGCTTTGAAACTATTCACGACCAACAAAGTCTTTCAGTGTGTTTTGTGGCTTAGATAGGTGTCCTAATTCCTGCTTGTGTTGGAGGAAAAACTGTGCATGTGTGGCAGAGTCTGTCTCCTTTTTGCATCTCAACTTTGTCCTTTTACTCTTTACTTTCCTCCCAGTTTGCGCCAGGGCCTCGTGCTTTACACCAACAGGTACTGCCAATTTTCATAAACTGGAGCCTGCTTGATTTTAAGAAATGTCTGTACAAAAAAAAACACACCACAAAACTAGTCTGTAATACACTACAGTGTTTCTTGCATCTAGATGCTCCTCTTGCTAGTTTTTCCATGTATTCATTGGGAATCAATTGTTTCATGAATCTTGTTTCGATTAGATTCTTTTAGTAGATTTGAAGAAGCACCCATAACTACCTCACTCAAAGCACTGAACAAAAATACTGTTTAAATAGTTAGTCACTAACCACTCCATTTAAGTCTCCTTTAAGTATTTTATAATGTATTTTATTAAGTTCTCTTGAGTTGTTGAAAGTAATGACATGAAACCCATAATGTTGAAGCAATTCTGAATAAGAACAGTTTTTCTTGATTCCCAAACCTAATCGTCAGAGGCTGCATGTGTTTTAATAGTGGTTTTGAGTCTCATCCGTTCACCATTAAACCCTTGTTCTCTGTGTGCCGCTGACCTCTGTTGTGCTTGCACTATATTAGGCTCTCCTTAACGGTGCATGTGGGAATCTTGCTTTCACTGCTCATGGCTAACGTTTACTGCTGCTTGTTGTCTGTTTCTCTCTCACGCCTCCTCTCCACTCTATTTCTTCTGCTTTTTTGTGTGGCTGAAGGGTGGATTCAGGTCACTGCAGGTAACTGGCCCTCTTTTCTCTCCCTCTGTTCACAGCCATTATAATCAGTGTTTATCAGTGTATAATGTTCAGAGTTCTTGTTGTATATGAACATGTTAAAGTGTACATGAAAAATGTTCAAAGGAAGAGGTAGTTATACTGATGAATCGTGCATATTAAGACTGGAAATTTGTGTTGGTCATTTTTGATTTCATGTAAAGATGGATCATAAAGTAAAAATAGCCGCTTTTCCATTGTCGTGCCAGTGTGGCTAGTAGGGGTGGAACAGTTCTCTGTAAAAAACCCGCGCTATCACCCGGGTGTCGATAGCGCGCAAGCTCAGGTTAGACCTGAACAGCACACGTGTTTAAACTAAACTCATTTAAGCCATGCCAATTTAAACATTCAAGAGCAAGATGTGAAAGAGAACTCATGTGCGCTGAGAGAAGATTGGTGTGTGTGCAGTGTGCACTCATCTGAAGCACGCGCACGGTGCGTTGCAGATAGCGCGCAAATATTGAGTTCTCTTTCAAGTCTTGCGCTTGAACGGACAAATTCACATGTCAACATGCCGATCTTGGCGAGTATCCTAGCGAACGTAGTAGGTTATGTATTAAGTAACACGTAAACAGTTGATAGACGTGTTCATGTGTAACAGTATGTACTGATGTGCATTGTCTTAAAGGAAAAGCCTTTTCCTGCTGTCTGTTTTTAATGTTAAACAACAAATGACTAAGAAATCACTCACTGTTCTTGACTGAATAGCTTTTGTAACTTCAATAATGATTCATCTTTAATTTATACAGTCAAGATTATAATATGCAATGTTTTATTTGATTACTTTATTCAATTTCTGTACCTGAAAAGCACTGTTTATTTTATATGCATCTTTGCGCTATTATATGTATTTGTGCTGTTACTTGTAGTTTGATTTTATTTGTTCTTATTTTTTTTTTATTTGAAAAATGTAAAAATTATCCTGAACATAGCACATACTGAACCTTGCCAAAACCATGGTACAAACCGAACCATAAGTAATTTGAACCCTTCCACCCCTGGTGGTTAGTATTTAAACTTTTTTGTTTACTCACCAGACTTTTTACATGCATACATTCCAAATCAAAGTAGCGTTCACAAAAAGAGCTTTTTATGAAGAAATGTTCATGTGATTATCATTTAAAAGCAACTAAACTTAAGAGATGGTCAATCAAGCACTCATGAATATTAAAGCTACCAAACTAAAGAGTCTCAAACGCAGTTTGAAATCGTCAGTGTTTCTTGCATCACGAACTACCTTGTAATCAATCACGTCAACGTGTGGGCGGCTTTAGCATATCATTAACTGACCTCTCTGAAGCAGGGGAGTCTCGAGAAGCCAGATTATCCCGGTATATATTCTGTTGATATGAAAAATCAGACACAGACCTGCGCATAGCAACTTTCTACTTTTACTAGACTCTCAATTTGCTTAATGAATAAATCGAAAACGGAGCTTTCAAATCACGACATGGTCTAGTGTCTGTGAAATATTAAAGCGCAAAAAGTCTGCTATATACATATATAATCTGTTTGTTTTGCGCGTGCCTGTGAATGAGCGGCGCAGCTTCATGTACTACATACTCAAGTACGCGCGATGCTCTGTGTTTTTCAGCGTCTGCTGTCTCACTATACGAGGACGCAAAAATCTCCAGACCTGCTCTGCGAGAACGCTTTAATTTAATTCTTTTGAGGAAAAACTACTGTCAAATACACCATGAAAGCTCTTCACCTCAACCCATCAGAATAAGTCTGCTTTTTAACGCAAAGAAATTGACAGAAATTGATTGTACAATAGAATGTACTTTCAAAATAAAAATCAACAACAGTAGGCTACTATTTATTTTAAACATTGTTTCCCATATTTTAATTTAGTAAATCTAGTTGGCTGTTGTGCAGCCAAAAAAAAGTTATTTTCATTTGATTTACATTTTAAAACATTATTTAAATTGTTAGTTTTATGCATTAATTTCATTACCACCATTTTTTATTAGTATATTTGTATTAAATCAGTACAGAATCCAGAACAATTAAGTTAAAACCAGCATTTGTAAAAATAACAAAACAAACAAAGTTTTGATCGTTTAATATCGTATACTGTGAAAGTGATATTTTCTGAGGCAATTATCATACGTGAAAATCTCATACCGTTACAACCCTAAGTGTGACAGCACCTTAAAGCTTGAAGAAACACAGAAAATGTGTGTTTGGTCATATGCAGCTTGTTTTCTGACTCTCTCACTCTCTCACTCATATTTCCCCAAAAGCCGTACTACGCCAACCGGCCCAACATGCAAGGCAGTGCCCCTCGGGTCCCGCAAAGCAGCACCCCCCGGTCTGTTGCACCCACTCATGTCTACCAACCTACCTCACAGGTTATGATGATTCCCCAGCAACAGTTGCCATTCGCCAACTCTCAGGGCCATACTTTTTTTCTACATGGACAGGTAACCTCTATCATTCTCTTAACAGCTAAGTTGTGCTCTTTTTGTAAGGTCGTTCATTTGTTTAATTCCCTTTTGTTTTCTATTATAGTACCGCCCCCCCTACATGCCCCCGACCCAGCAATACTCCGTATCCAGTGGAACTGCAGGCTTCTACGCTGGAAGCAGTCCAGCTGAATATGGTACATATGGTAAGAGGCTCTGCTCTGGGCCTCCCCTGCTTGTTTGAACCACCCAAACCTCTCTTTACTGTGCCATGTGCCAGTAACCTGCTCTTTCATGCTTGTATATCTTGCTCCTTTCACTCAAAAGTGGTCTTGCACCAGTCTGTAGAGCACATGCATCAGATTCCAGGATATATAATTAGACTTGCGGAGGTTCTCTGAAACAAACATTTGTGTTGGGTGAATCTCTCAAAAACATGTTTAGGTCACATTTCATCCCAGAATCAAAAGCCAGTATAAATTAGAGGCAAATGTTTACCCAAAAATGCATCTGGTTACAAACCTTTGACTTGTTAGTTCTGTAAAACATAAAAGATATATATTTTGTAGAATGTGTCTTTTATACAACGGTTGTCATTGGTAACCTAAATGTTTTGGCTAAGGTTCAATTCCAATACTCAAAGCAAGTACGGAGGATGCATGAAAGTGTGTTCTTGATATCAAGGATGCATCAAATGCAGACTTGAGAGAATCGAACAGTTAGAAATCCCAGAAGACTTCTGTAAGCCTGTAAGTTTAACTTCTCATTCTCACTTAAGCGATTCCTGCTGCAAGCTCGCAAATATGTGATGGTTCGTAAAAATAAACAATTGTCCATTTGTTTTGCCTAATTTTAATAGTGATCAAGACCTGCAGAAAGCCTGCTGTATTTTTATTGGCATATTAAATGCAATCTTAACATTGACCAAGCATAGATATTAAACATTTCACACAACATTTGATAAATTAAAACGATAAATACTATGAATAATATCCTTAATATGAAATAAATGTTTTAATAGGTTACGACATTTGTTTGTGATATGTTGTATTTGTTGTGCATTGGCCGCTGCTTATAATATGCTGGGACGGTCAGTTGAGCAACAAATTCGCAGGTTTCTCAATTTAAAAAAAATCTCAATTCTCACAAGGATGCCTTCTGTGTCCTCACTTCTTTCCGAGTTTGTTCTTCCATGGTCGCCTGGCAAGTCCATTCTTTGCTGCTTTGGAATTAAGAAACCGCCTTTTTTCCCTCACATGAGGGTCAGTAAATTACAATTTTCATTTCTGTGTGAACTATCACTTTAAATGTTCAAGAAAAAAGTTTGAAAACATTTTTGTTCTGCCAATGATGCCAAAATTACATACTTCGACATAATTGGCTTCGATTCTGTATTTTTCTTTTTCCCATGATGAGAATTAAGCTAATGTTTAAAGATGCACTCACTTCCCGAAATAAAAAAAGGTAATTTGTCTTGTCAGTAGTGCAGCAAACGAATGAAGCACAGCTCATGCAGAAGTCTTTCAGTGACCAATTTGAACCCGTTGAGAATCTGCTGATTTCCCCTGTGAAAATTAAATCTGACCACATCTTAACAATGGGACAAACTTCAATGGCTATATAAATGGCTATATAATTTCTTATTGCATGCTTTTGATTTTTGGAATGAAAAATGACCCGGACATGTTCTGGATAGGTTTTGTAACATTCCCCTTGTTATACCAAAAAAAGATGAATCTGTGTTTGGAAGTCAACGTTAGATCCATCATCTACATTAGATAATATCCCTGTCATAATAACTAACCACTAAACGCCTAGTTCTACCCTTCATGTCTGCTCGGATTACTGGCTCACTAACCCTGTTCAGCACTTATATCTGCTGCTTGTTTCCTCTTACTCACTCTCGACCTTTGTCTCTCTCTCTTGTTCTCGCTTTCCTCTCTTCCCTTCTCCTTTGGCTGAGTTCAGATCCCTCTCTGGCAGGGAGGGAGAGGCGGGGGGGTGGGGGGAGAGGTGCAGGCAGAGAGAACGGACGCCTCTCGCTGCACGGAGCTCCTCTCACCTCCCAGCGCTATCCTGGTGAGTCTGAAGCGCAGGGCTGTTTGTCACACCTCTTGTCCGTCTCTCAGCCTGGCTGGTCGTGTTTTAACACTGCAGAAAGCATGTACCCTTTGATGTAGTGCTACTTCAACCTCTGACTCCATGTACTAGACAGAAAAACAAGCGCAAACATTCTGGGATTTAAAATCAGAACACTTTGTAATTTGTGATTTAAGCAGTGTATGACGAGAATCATATGAATAAGTATTGAGCAGTTTGACATTGTTTTCCCCAAGGAAGTGTTTTTGTGTGTGGGAATACTTTGCATGTGGGTCCCCCTCCCATTAAGGCAGACTGTCTCTTATTTTAGTGTTTAATCATATCTCTTTTTTTGTGGTCTAGCGGCTGCCTATTACCCTGCTACACAGCAGTACCCAACGTCAGTCCCGACCACGCCTGTCATGATGAATCCCGCTCAGCAGCAACCGGCTCCTCCTCCACAGCAAGCTCCGCCTCAGCAGTCGGCACCAGTCAAGCCGAGAGAGCGCAAACAGGTGGGTGGGAACAACACTTGTGTTTTTGTTTTGATCCATTTGTCTGTGACTTACCAGTTGGTTCTTCACAGATCAGAATACGTGACCCCAACCAGGGAGGACGTGATATCACAGAGGAGATTATGTCTGGAGGGAGAACGACCTCCACACCCACTCCTCCGCAGGTTTGTTGATAGCCTCATCTGTTTATAATGACATTAGCAGGGCAAATAAGACAATTCTTTCAATGTTTTTTTGTTCTTTCCCAGACTATTGGCCCAGAGACGGGAGGTCCTGCCCAGACCAATGGTGAAAGTGTTCCGCCTGTTGCTGTTGTGATCAGAGCCGGTGAGTGGCTTTTCTTGAAAACACCCAACCGGATTTTTGTCTTTTAAAGTCAGAAAATGTAAAAAAGATCAAGGAATTTCAAAACCATTATCTAATCTCATCTATTTTTTTTGTTGTGCATTTTAAATTATTTTTTTAGAGAGCCTGAGGTTATCATAACTTTTAAGAGGTTATGATTTATAGGAACATTCTTTTCAAAGTTTTTACATTCAGTTATGTCTTAACATGTTTAAAAAAAACTTCATAAAATGTTTAGAAAACATAAGAATATTCTTAGTAGTTTTTTGGAATACAAAATATGCTTAACTTCATTCTTAAAGGGATAGTTCACCTAATAATTGTAATTTACTCACCCTCTAGTTGTTCCAAACCTGTATGAGTTTTTCTTCTGTTGAACACAAACATATTTTGAAGAATGTCAGTAACCAAACAGTTGATGGACCCCATTGACTTCCATAGTATTTTTTTTTTTCCTACTATGAAAGTCAGTGGGACCCATCAACTGTTTGGTTACAAACAATCTTCAAATGTTCAGACACTCAGCAGAAGAAAGAAACTCATACAGGTTTGGAACAACTTGAGTAAATATTGACAATTTTTATTTTTGGGTGAACTATGAGAAAATGGCAATTAAGAAGTGTTTTTTTGTTTTGGAATATTTTGTGACTCCGGCTCTAGGAATGTAAAACAGCAGCTGGAGTTTCATCCTGCTTATACTGATTTTATACTGTTTACTGCCCTTGATCCTCAGATGATCAAGTAAAGTCCATGACTCCTCCTGCAGCTGTGTCCACCCCTCCTCCATCAAAGACGCCAGAGCAAGCCCCCGCTGCACCTTCAGTCGCTGACTCTAAACCTGTGTCGGAGGTCAGGCCTGTTTCACCTTTGAGCAAGATTTCCATTCCTCCAGCAGAGGACCCTGTGCTATCCCCCACACTCCCACCTTCTCCTCCTCCCACAAACAATCCCCCACCTTCAGAGCCTCAAACTGGTGACGGCGTGGATGCTCCAGTGCTCCCTGATGCCCCCCCTGCTCAACAGGAGCCTGAGGATACTTCCAATATTGAGGAGCCAACTTCTCTTGGGGTTGCAAACGTTGAGCCAGAGGTAACCAAGGAGAAAGAGTTTGAACCTTTGGCTGAAACAGAGGCTGTATCTGAATCTAGCCCGGCTGCTGTCGCCTCCATCCCCATGGAGCCTTCTCCTGCTGTAGCTAAAGACGGTGATGATGCTTCTGAGGACCCCAGCCCTGTAACCAAGGCGACACCCGTTCCAGAACCGGTCATTGATGAGCCAGAGGAACAGCCTTTGCTTAACGGTTTGCCTCAGGATTCTGCAGAGGCTCCAGATGTGAAGCCAGAGAGCTCCACTAATCCAGTTGCTGAACAAGCAGTTCCTCAGGTCCAGCAGAGCTGCCTTATGGCTGTGAAAGCACCTGTGGAAGAAGCAGAAAAAGAAAAAGAGGAGATGCCCGCCCCTGTAGCAGTCTGCCCTGTTGAGGAAACAACTATGCAAGGTGGGGAAATGAGTTGAACACTTTGCATATTGGTTTCTCTCTTTTTCAAGATGAAGTTTGACTTTAGTTTCTCTCTTCCTAGCTGCTGTGACAACAGTGCCAAAGAAGAAAAAGAAGATCAAGGATCTGAATAACAAAGGTTTTGGAGATGTCCTAGATGCCTTCAAAGAGGTTTGTAGTAATGAGATGCATTTTCACTTTACAACAGTAGACCTTTTGGGACATTCTTTGACTTATGAAGACTACACATGTGCATTTATGAATCCTCTTTACCGGTTTCAGCCAGAGGAGGAAAAGCCTGCTCCTGAGCCAGAGGTTGCTCAGAAAGAACCCTCCCCTGCTCCAACCCCTACCCCACCAGCTGAAGAGTCGGAAGAAACATGGGAGGAAAAGGAGGACAAGCTTGACACAGAAAATATTGAGCCTGAGGCATCTAAACCTGTGGAACAGAAGTATCAATATAAAGAAGGTTAGAAGTCCGATTAATTGAGTCTCGCTTGAGAAAGTTTATCCTGTTTTCAGTGTTTCCTAGAGGATTTTGTCAGACTGTGGTGGGTGTACCTTGAAGAAAAATGTGTCAATTTTAAAGTTAAATTCATCAATCTGGGACACTTTGAAATGAAGAGCTCCAACCCATGTTCTGTGCAAATGTACCAAAGAAAAAAAGGTGAATTGGCTTGTACTTGAACTTTAAAGGGGACTCAATTATGTTTTTTTTGTTTTGTTTGTACATTACATTCACACTCGTGTATTAGGAAGCCAAACAATTAGAATATAATAATAGGCTAATAATAATTTATTTAGTTAATTTGTATTATGTTCCCTATGACAGTAATAGCCAAACAAATGCACTGTAAAATGAAAATGAATACTTCATAAGTATATTATTTTACATTATGCTGCAGTATGGAAATTATTATACTTTTGTTCTAATTTCTACACTTGCAAGAGAGAAACCTTGAGCTTTTATTTGGACGGAAAACTCCAGATAACAAGCTGGACGTGTGAGCAAAGTGTGCACTTAGCTTTGAAATGTGCAGTGCAAACAGACTTAAAGGTACGTTTACACGACTTTGTACTAAAAAAAGAAAAGTTTCATCTTTCTAAAGCTGACAACATTGTCAAAAAAAAATCCTTGTTCTCACTGATCCACAAAAACGACTAAAACGCTGTATTATGCATGCCAGGCCAACAGTTAGCAATGTCACTTTATATTGATGATATACACGTCAATTCTGACGAATAAATTTCGCTTTTTTATGTCAGTTCAAAGTGACCATGTCTGTCATGATGCCAGATAAAATTTTTTTTAAATCAAACTTGTTGCTGATTTAAAGATGTATCAAATGGGTCCGATGCGTTTTGTGGTCTGCATATGATCCGCTCTGTACTATTGTGTCTCTGACAGACGCACAGACAGCCCTTTTACAGAGCAGACTCACACCAAACGCGCACGACAGACTAAACACGTAATGCATATGTGCATAACGTCCCCATTTTCACAGCTTCACATTGTTGTTTCCAGAGACAGTAACTCTCGTTTTCAGAAGTTTGCATTTTCAGGCCTCAAATGCGTGTATGTACAAACCATGAGTTACACCACTAATATTTTACGAACTCGATATACCGCCCAGCCCTAGTCTGGTCATTTCTATTTTAAAAATGAAAATGGTTAGGTCTCATTTATAACTGGATTCACTTCATAACTTGTGGACAAATTCATCCCATTCGTCACTTATTTATTTATATATAAATACAATTAAATAACTGAATAAATCAAATTTTACTCCGTTGTTAAAGTGTAACATGTGAAAAACAACCTGAGACATGAAAATGGGCCTGAGCTTATGAACCTTTTTTTTTTTTTTTTTCAAAAAGATTAGGATGTCAACATTCTCAGGGGAGAGAGTAGACCTCATGCCTGTTTCACACACACTCCGTCTGCAGTAGGCTAACCTAAGTATGCGATGCAGGAGCAGCATGGGCTGTTGTGCTTTCACACATGCTGCGTTTGCAGTGCGTAACGGATCCACGGGTGTATACCACAACACATTTATTCATTATTTAAAATTCAAAAATTGTTACTGAACAGGGATTGTCAGCATTGCAATTCTCTTTGTAGGCCTATACACTCTTTTATAGATATCATGTTTAAAGGCACTACATTTAAACAACGTTTTATTCAATTCATTACTTTATATTTATATAGCCTAGTACCTACT
Source organism: Rhinogobio ventralis (assembly GCA_039654625.1). Lineage (NCBI taxonomy): Eukaryota > Metazoa > Chordata > Actinopteri > Cypriniformes > Gobionidae > Rhinogobio > Rhinogobio ventralis. The sequence goes on along the minus strand of CM077200.1, from coordinate 30,041,788 downwards.
TTAGATTTATAGCTATATTATGTTGCTCACGCAAGTGGCAAAACATAGACTGTTAAAATAACAAACATTTTAAATTAGAACTTACAGTAGACAATTTCTTTAAGTCTTTTTACAAGAAATCCTGCAGGTCATAAAGAACTGTTTTTCTACCTCCAAGAAAGGACAAGTGCGCTCTTATTTCTCCTTGTTTATAACTAAATGCAGTTTTCCTTGCTTTACCAAAGGCAAAAAGCCATGTGTTGACTTTGAAACAGTACAAACAGACTTTACATTATATGCATCTGTGGTGGAATTACTCGATTTTCGCAACGATACATGTTTGTTTTAATGCAGACAATGCACTGTCACTTTAATTACGCGCGTGCAGCACAGCAAAAAATAGACTTGGGTGCGGAAACAATCGCTGACCTGCTCTATAGGCTACGCACTGTTCCTGGAACGCACTGACAGACCGAAACCGTGTGCAGTGTGAAAGCTGTAATCCGTTAACATGGGTACAGAAAAAAATACGCAAACGGAGTGTGAAATGGGCGTCAGCAGGTGTCACTTCAGATGCGTAGCCATGCTCGATATATTGCCACTTTCATATGAGGAAGCCATAATGCTCCCATAGGCTACATGCGATTTGAATGATGCAGGAGGCTTTTTAAGTTCTTCTTCTGCTCCTCCGCTATCCATTGTTGACTGATTAACATGCCCTGTTCACGTGAACACATGACTGCTGTGTGTAGTTTCACTGAAACTCAGCATCGGGTTTAAAGGAACGAAATTACTTAAGCAATATCGGCAGAAAAACATTTTTTTACTCTGCGATCGCTAAACAATTAAGATGAATCCGCAAGTTTAAAAAAAATGCGTGGGTCATGTGCGTGCCGAACCATAGGTCGTGATCCGTACGGATCAAGGAGCAACTGCAATCCGTTACACCCCTATACAATATATCAATATATTTTTTTAGAGACTATATGGAATGAGGCAATACAGTTTATATCGGTATACAGTAGATTGATGATAATGCATCTGAAAAATAGCGGAGTACACAGAATAAGCTGATGCAGGGAAAGTGCATAATACAATTTGTCCTAAACATGTCACATGCTTTATATTAAGGGCTTCAAAATAACTGGTAAGACATAGTTAACACTTATAGTTTAAAGCAGCTTGCCCTGTCAGATGCTCTGAGAGATAGGCTACTTGTGCTGACAGACAGATAAATACTTGTGGTGTTTAATGCGTTTGAAATGGGGTGCTTTCCTCAGTGCATAACTTACATTTCACAGGTATATTCTCCATCTCTAAATGTTAGAAAGTCATGCAAATGTCCATTTTGCTGTCCGGAGAGGACGAGCCTTCATGTGACTCTCCGCTAAAATTCAGGCTTCCGTGAATGAGCGCCGCCGCGTGCATGCGCGGCAAACAGACAGAGCGCAATAGAATAGGAATGCAATAATTCTGACTAAAGTATACATATTTCTAAAATATTTGTTGTTGGACAATAAATGTGCTATGTGGAATTTTAAACCTACAAGTGTATTTTTATGAAAGTGACCATTATAATGAGGTAATCAAATATAGGCTAATATGCTTTTTGTTTTTTATTTTCATTTTTAGTTTAGTGAATTTAAAAACAAATTTTTTAATTTGGTTTTTAGATTGTAAACCCCCTATATGCACACAATATATTGCATAGCCTACATCACTCACTGTGTTTATAACCTTCAATATCAACTTTGTTTTTAGGACATCACTGGGCAGGATGTGAAATAAAATTATTAAAGATTTTTTTTTACACAGATTTAATTTATCCAAACAGAAAAACTTAGAAAATACCGGGCTATATCTCAACCAATAAATACTGAGATATGATTTTTTGGCCATATTGCCCAGCCCTAGACCAGACTCTATATTAGGGATGCGCAGATCCAATACTCTGTATCGGTTCCGATACAGCCATTATATGCCGGATCTGGTATCAGTCAGACAGGACCGATCCAAATCCGATACTGTGCATATAATATTCTGTTATTGTTAAGCCCCAGTGCCCCACAAAAGGCACAAAAACATAAAGCATCAACTCTTCGTGCACTATATTAAGTGTTCTGAAGCCATTCCATACTTTAATGTGAGGTACAGGTGAATATTTAAGTCATTAAATTCAAGTTCACATGAATGCTTCCCTCGTCTGCGGCTGTCAGTCATTCAGCTTTCAAACTGCGTGTCGCGTTCGGTTATGACAGTCAACACAATGAAACTCTCTCCAAGATGATCCAGTGTTCCTGTTATGCTTGATCTGAAGATAACGCTCTATGGTTTAGCATAAGACTTTTATCTGGCTGGAGTTTATTGCTGTAAATCGTGTTACTTTCTACCGGGTGTCTGTTAGATCCCAACACTGGACTAGAGATTGTATTGTTCTTCATGCACAGTAACTGAAATTTTAAACCGTTAAAAGAAAAGGCTCAATTAAATATTGCATAGATACATACACTACACATCTATCTTCCCTTTGTGTTTTGAACTTTTCATTGCGGGTGGAGCGCTGTGCTGTGACTCCATGTTGCTTCAAGCGCATCATCCTGTGCACTGGATGCGCATAAGCGCTTTGTGCCGCTCTGTATTGGAGCCTTTTTATATTATAATACTTTTGCGCAATGAAGGATTATTAATAGGCTTTCTTGTTCTGCCCTATCTATAATAGTGTAGCGCACAGACTCTTCATAGTTGTGAAATTGCTGTTTTGTTTTGCACCGGCAGTGATAGGGTTAACACAGGGACTTTAGAGGAGCGTTGAAAAAAGCGAGCGAGTTAGACGGGTGCGCTTGTGTGACTGTTTTTCTTCGTTTCTGATTAAAAAGTTCAGAAACAGCCTCCCTTGTCTGTCATTCTTCAGACATTACAATATGTTGCTGCCTCATTAAAGCTGCACTATACATTTAAAATAAATGTCTTTTAATTTCTTAGGATAGGCCTTATTTCTATAAATATATTTACTTGTTTTTCATGAATATTACAACAATGTGTAACATTTTACCAGATTTAGTGCTACTTATTCACTTTTATTTGTTCCCCACTATGTTTAGATTTTATACAATTGTTATGCACTCATGATTTTAGAGTAACTTGCTGCTGAATTATACACTAATCTAGTTTATTTTTGTCAGATTGTAATTATATATATATATATATATATATATATATATATAATTACATATATATATATTGCATGTATATTTATTGAAAGGGAATATTTGCCTTAGTTTTTTTTTTTTTTTTGGGCAAATCTTTCTTGACCATAAAGCATATTTTATTGGAACGTCATGCTTTTAAATATTGGGCAATGTTCTTGTTCAGAAAGTACATTTATGGACCTTTTAAAAGGGTTTCTCCTGGGAAAATATTTTTATTGCATAATTTTAGAAAATAAATTGATATAATTTGTTAAAGATTTTATAATTGGTATTGTTTCTTTGTTTGTAGAGATTGTTAAACGATTGTATAGAATTGAATTGAAATACTATTTATATTATAAGTATTATTAATTGTATTACTCCTGAGTGTGCTATGAATATAGCCTTTGATGCTTGATTGGTGTTAAATGATAGATATAAACGTATAAAAAAAAAAAAATCACGTATAAAGACTTTTTGACTTTAGTTTGTCTTGTACAAGGCAAATTCACCATAAATGTCTTACTTTAAATGTTAGTGGGGCTGTCCTGCAGATTTATTTATACATTTTTTTCATTGTCCGTCTTACAGAGCAATGGAAGCCCATCAACCCAGAAGAGAAGAAACGATATGATCGAGAGTTCCTGCTTGGCTTCCAGTTCATTAGTGCAAGCATGCACAAGCCAGAGGGTTTGCCACACATCAGTGATGTTGTCTTGGACAAGGTGAAGCTTCTATCTGGACTTAATAGATTTAACCTGAGCGGTCTTGCTGAAAATTATAATCTTCGTCTTTGCTCTTTGCTGTTTTGAAAACAGGCAAATAAAACCCCATTGCGGCCGTTGGATCCCAGGAGTCTGATGAACTGTGGGCCTGATTTTACACCTTCATATGCTAACTTGGGAAGACCGTCATCCGGAGGAGGAGGGCGAGGACCGGTCAGTTAAATTTCTTTACACTTAAGATTCAAAAGTCAGTTGTCAGTTATAAGTAATGTGGCTATATGTTGAGATCGGTCATTTATTTTTAAAAGCACTCTTCTCAGTCTGCACGGCGCCCTCAGCCGGGTCGAGGCAAAGACCAAATGAATCGCAACCCCAAGATCATCACCAGCTTGTCTCTTAAAGACAATGTGGAACTCAACCAGGCTGAGAACGCTTGGACGCCTTCGGTCAAAAAGCAAGGCCGAAGCCGTGGAGGAGAGGAGGAGGAGGAAGATGATGCAGAGGCTGCAAAAACAAAGGAGCTGTTCCGCCGCGTGCGCAGCGTACTTAACAAGCTCACACCACAGATGTTCCAGCAACTGATGAAGCAGGTGACAGAGCTCAGCATAGACACAGAAGAGAGGCTTAAGGGTGTCATTGACCTCATCTTCGAGAAAGCCATCTCCGAACCCAACTTCTCAGTAGCTTATGCCAACATGTGCCGCTGCCTTATGGGGGTGAGTAATGTTTGCTTTGTGTTGGCTCCATTGATGACCACTGTTTTGTGCCATGTGTCTGGGCCACTGATATTGAGGAACTGAATAGGCCTTATTTCTATAAATATATTTACTTGTTTTTCATGAATATTACAACAATGTGTAACATTTTACCAGATTTAGTGCTACTTATTCACTTTTATTTGTTCCCCACTGTGTTTAGATTTTATACAATTGTTATGCACTCATGATTTTAGAGTAACTTTTATTACTCTTAATGGCTCTTAATGGGTTTCTGTAATTTTAACAAGTTTCATAGGTTTACAATTTCTGCAGTGGCAGATGTGAATGAACTTTAACGGATAGTTCACTGAATTTTTTTTTCTTGTCGTTCCAAATAGAGCTGTAACGACTAGCTAAAGGATTAATCCACTGCCAAGAACAACAATTTATAATTAACCGAAAAAATAATCAATAGATTAATCGACTAATCGTTAATTGATCCAAATAATCATTAGTTGCAGCCCTAATTCCAAATCCATAAGACTTTTGTTCATCTTTGAAACACACAAATGACTTTTTAATTATGCTTCATAAAATTTATAGACATCTTAAAAGAAATTCATTTGAAGTGGTTTAATCCAAGTGTTGTGAAAAGACACCTTAAATACAGATTTAAATTGAAGATAGAACAACATATTTAAATGAGCTTTTAATTCATATAATCAACACACGCATAGAGCATATCAAATATGGTAAAAATGAGTAACTGATGGCATAATTACTCTAAGAAATGTTTCTGAAATGTTTCAGAAACCTGTTTCTGAGCAATTATTGAAATATCTAAATGACTTCTTTTTTTGAATGATCTGTTTTCCAGCTTAAAGTCCCCACTTCAGACAAACCGGGAGTCACTGTGAATTTCCGTAAACTACTGCTCAATCGCTGTCAAAAAGAGTTTGAAAAGGACCAGGATGATGACGAGATCTTTGAGCAGAAACAGAAAGAGCTGGATGCTTCCACTGAGGTGACGTCTCGCCACATTTAACTAGAGGTGTATCTAATAGTTCAGTTAAAATTAAAACAATGTGTTTTTTTTTATTATAGGAAGAGGAGCGTCAGCGCCTGAATGAGGAGCTGGTGGAAGCCAAGGACAAGGCACGTAGACGGTCGCTCGGAAACATAAAGTTCATCGGAGAGCTGTTCAAGCTGAAAATGCTGACAGAGCCCATCATGCACGACTGCATTGTCAAGCTCTTGAAGAACCATGATGAGGAGAGCTTAGAGTGCCTTTGCCGGCTGCTGTCCACCATTGGCAAAGACCTAGACTTTGAGAAGGCTAAGGTAAAGCACAGTTTGTACACCTGCAGAATTCTGCGATTTGAGAATCAAGATTGAGAATCAGAATCAAATCCATCAGAACTCTGAGAAGTTGTGGGTTTATCAGTTATGAGCTTTGTAATTCTGTTAGGTCTACATTCCTTTTAATTGTCTGTAGTATTGTATAGCGTTTTGACAGTCTTCACTTGTTTACTTGTAGTCAGATTTAATGTTGGTCTTTTGTGTGTAGCCTCGTATGGATCAGTACTTCCACCAGATGGAGAAGATCATTAAAGAGAGGAAGACATCATCTAGAATCCGCTTCATGCTTCAGGATGTATTAGACCTCCGAAAGGTAACATCATACTTGGTTTAGGAAATAATCTTCGTTTTATGTGGCATTTGCACAATTCGGCAAGAACTTCATTTTTTTAAATAAAAAAAAAAACCTTAACGCTTGATGTTATGTTTATGGTTTTCTTGTGCTTTTATTTCTTTACTCTTAACTGTGTATATGATTTCTGACACAGAGCAACTGGGTGCCCAGGAGAGGAGATCTTGGTCCCAAGACCATCGATCAGATCCACAAAGAGGCTGAGATGGAAGAACACAGAGAGCAAATTAAAGTCCAACAACAGCTGCTTTCCAAGAAAGACTCTAGTCAGGGTCGAGGTGGCCGTGGTGGGCCGCACTCCTCTGGGGGCCGCGGTAGCCAGACCCAGGATGAGGGCTGGAACATAGTGCCTATTACCACTAAGAGCAGACCAATTGACACCAGCCGCCTCAGTAAAATTACTAAGGTAAATCGTTGTCTTCAATTTTATAACATCATTCACTTATTTAGCTGTTGAAAGTGGTGTTTCTTCATGGCATAATATTTTCAGTTATTTGTTTTATGTGCTCATTGATTTGTCATATTTGTCCTGTCTTTTCTGTCTTCAGCCTGGTGATTTCAGTAACCAGCTGCTGGCCCCAGGAGGAAAGGGCTCATGGGGAAGCTGGGGCAAAGGGAGCAGTGGAGGCACAGGAGCCAAGTCCACTGGAGATCAAGGTGAGTTTGCCCAGTCTTATTTAACTTGGACCTCACACAGAATAGTGAATACCAGGTCTTTATTCATGGCATAGATGGGCTGCTAGTTTTGATTGGTGCTGCTTACCAAGTAGGGGTGTGCCATATCATACCGTCCATGATAACACCAGTATAAATTTTTACATGATAAAAAGTCATATTGCGATATCAATGATATAGCGGTGCGATGAAGTATCTCTTAACAACGAAGATGTGCGTTTATTATTTAAAAATAGCGATGTAACCCCATCGTTGCTGAAAAATCTAATATAGTGATCCAGAAGCAAAGCTTTTCTTTGACTAAAAGTTGCGGGGCGTTGTTAACAAGTGTCTGTGCTCATGAATGTTTGTGTGTGCGCAGCGAGGTCTCCGCGCTCTGTATGCGAGTGACATAGGCCTTTGTGTATGTGTCTGTGCACTTAAATGAAAACAGTGCATTAATATAGAGCGGTGATTCAACTGACTTGGAACTATCTGTCCATTTAAGCGATTTTATTGCATACCTTCCAACCAATCAGGCTCGAGTACTCAAGACAAACCATGGCATAAATTACTTAATTATTGTTACAAGATTACAATCACCAATAAAATGTTGTTCCATATATTTTTTTTTCTATATTGTCATAAATATTATCGCAAATATTCTTGAAATATCGTGATATAATTTTGAGGCTATATCGCCCACCCCTAAAGGCAATGGACATGAGTGATACCTCACATCTTGTGACATTTAAAATTTGAAATATATTTTGTTAGGGCATATTGTAAACCGTTTGAAGCCATTGAAAGCCCCATTGGAAGTTTGAGAACCCCATGGTTGACAACCACTGCTTTGCACTGTGACAGAGGCACACAAGTCTTTGTCTAGAGACTTGGTTTCTTTACTTGAGACAGTTTTCTACCGCACAAAGCATTGTAGCAGCAACTGTAACAACAGCCTTAGCAACCATCCGCTCGCTTGGGCAAGCATCACTAATTTTCTTGAGAATGTAAAAATCTAGTTGTCTGTTTCATTGTAAATGCAAGTCTAATGCTGTCCTTTTATATGATGCAGACCAGGGGAGACCTGCCACTAGCACACTCAACCGCTTCTCTGCTTTGCAGCAGTCTGGACAATCTTCATCATCCTCATCCTCACTTGACTCTGATCGTAGAGTGCCTCAAAGGTACAGTTTTTTTTTGTTTTGCAAATAAGTGCTGACTTCAGTGTTGCATGGTAAACTGAGTTTCTGACTTTTTTACGGCCATCTCCTATGCAGAAACAGCTCCAGTAGGGACCGTAGCGACAGAGATCGCAGTGACAGAGACAGAGAACGCAATGACCGAGACAGAGATCGCTTTGACCGATTTGATAGTAGGCGGGAAGACCGGGACCGAGGTCTAGACAGACCCCGTCAGACCATCACCAAACGCAGCTTCAGCCGTGAAAATGAAGAGCGCAGAGGAGGTGACAGCCGCGGACCACCGGATTCTGTACGCCGTGTGTCCAGCATGACTGAGAACCGTGACCGAGGTAGTCGGGAGCGCGATAGAAGCAAAGACACAGGTGAGAGTCAACCAACTAGAAAAACTATCCTGAGATGCACCGGCAACCCAGATGTTAGTTGGTGATTCATAAATTGATGGCCTCTTTACCTGCTTGGGTTTCCTAGTGAAGCCAATGTCAGCTCCTGCTCCGCCACCTCCTGCTCCAGCCAAACCTGCCCTGAGTGAGGAAGAGCTGGACAAGAAGTCCAAATCCATCATTGAAGAGTATCTCCACATCAACGACCTGAAGGTATGCAAGTCCAGATGCATTGAAAGTGTGCTCTGCTGATAACCTTCATTTTGTGCCACGTGTCTGGGCCATTGATCCAAACTGATAGGATTGAGGAACAGAGGAGCCATTGCATACAAATATGAAATGCATCATCTTTATCAAACTTTTGTTTAATTTGTTTATAAATTTAAACCTGTAAATGTACACTGGTCTGTTCCCCTGATTGTTATTTTCATTACTTGTCTGTAGGAGGCAGTGCAGTGTGTGCAGGAGCTGAACAGCAGCTCTCTGCTCTTTGTGTTTGTACGGAACGTTGTGGAGTCCACACTGGAGCGCAGCACCATCGCGAGAGAGCATGTGGGCCTGCTGTTTCAGAAGCTTGTTAGTGCTAGAATACTACTTCCTGAGCAGTACTACAAGGGGTAAGTCCATACCGAGCCACAGTTAATTATTCTGAACAGTAATAGGGATGCACAATGACTTATGAACATTGTAACCACTTGTTCCCCTAATGACCTCTGTTTTGTGCCACGTGTCTGGGCCACTGACCTATACTGATGGGATTGAGGAACAGCTTTTTTTCTCTTTAAAAGCCTTGTTTTCATGCAATCAATTTTTTCAGCATTTTGGTGGTGTTGCGAGCTATCTGCATTTAGTTTTGTTTTTGTTTTTTTCTCCCTAAAGAACACTATATTGATGTTTTTGAGATCTTAAATTAAAACTTAATTTGCTTGTAAGGAGATGGTACCCAGGGCTTATATACTGTATTTATATACTGTAGTATTTAGTCATTTAAATTTGCTTTACTTTTTAAATTGTCGCTTTCTTTATCATTTTAGTTTAAGCTGTAGCAATTGAGCTTTTGTCTTTTTAGTACTTTAGCTTGAGGCTTCATTATTTTTACACCAAATATTTCTATGTGACTGCACTTATGATTTTAATGTCTAATTTTACCCACTGTAGACTTCAGGAGATCCTGGAGATAGCAGATGATATGGCTATTGACATTCCCCACATTTGGCTCTACTTGGCTGAGATCATCACACCCATGTTGCAAGAGGGTGGCATCCCCATGGGCCAGCTCTTCAGGTTAGGCACTGAATCCGATACCTCTATGCAAAGACGATAAACCATCAAAGCAAGAGAAAATAATGCATTTACACACCATCTGACCTTTTTAAATCATCCTGTCCACAGGGAAGTGTCCAAACCCCTGTTGCCTATGGGCAAAGCAGCAATCTTGCTTGTTGACATACTTAACCTTCTCTGCAAAGGACTGGTGAGTATCATGCTGTGGCAAATGTATTATTTGCACATGCTGCAATTTAAAAAAACAAAATTGTTTTCTGAAATATTCTCAGAGTCATAAAAAGGCTGGAGCGATGTGGTTGGAGGCAGGACTCAGCTGGAAAGATTTTCTGCCTGAAGATGAGGATGTCAATAAGTTTGTTACAGAGCAGGTACTGAAAGCTAAACATTTTCACTGGCAGCACCAGAAATCCATTTTATTATATTTTTTCTTTGCAGTAATATTTGTATCCATTGTAAATGCTTACGTACGCACCCACACACCATATATATATGGTGCATGTCTTCATGAGCCTGAAGGTCATTAAGGTGTCATATTTGCAGAAAATGGAGTTTACTCTGGGTGAGGATTCTGAGAAGCCCAGTAAGAAGGAACTGACTGCTGAGGAGCTGAGTAAACATTTGGACAGGTTGTTACAGGAAAAAGCCAACAACCAGAGGATCTATGACTGGGTAGAGGTGAGCGTGTGTGCTTTGGCTGTGGTTCAAGGCTCTTTAATCAAACATTAAAGTATTGCAGTGATCTGCATTATAGGTATAACATTATGCGCATGGGATGTGTACTGACTGGTGTTTTTCTCCTTTAAAGGCCAACCTGGATGAGCAGAAGATGAGCTCCAATCAGTTTGTGCGGGCCCTGATGATGTCAGTGTGTCAGTCTGCCATCATATGTGAGTGAATCCATTAAATGCAATCCATTTCCCTCACCTTAGTTTGACTTTAGACCTGAACTTTCACTGACCTGTACTTGATTAACTTGTTAATTGTGCATAAATGTACTGTTATAGGTGAGAACCCCTACAAGGTGGATGTGGAGCAGATTACCCAAAGGGCCAAGCTGCTGCAGAAGTACCTCTCTGATGAAACGAAGGAACTGCAGGCCCTCTATGCTCTCCAGGCTCTCATGGTGCAGATGGAGCAGCCGGCCAGTGAGTTTTTTTTTTTTTGCTGCATCCTCTTCACTCTTATCAACAGATGTCATCTCTTTCTAAGGGTGTGTTCACACTTGTGTTTCAAACTAGTCATTTGGTCCAGACCAAAAAAAACCCCATTTAGTTCTGGTCTGCTTAGCATTCAAATTGGCATTTTTACTGAACCTAAAGGCATAGGGATACATTCACACTTGATTGGTCTGTTTTTATGATGTATTGCCTATTTTGAGACGGAACTTACTGAACATACAAAACTGTAAAATGTAAAACAGCGGCAGGAATCCCTCCGTCACGCAAACGATCTGCTGCGAGAAGACGTGGTTCTGATGCTTGCACGATTAATCGTTAAAAAAAACCGTGATTTCAGTTAGGGGTGTGCAGGAATAGTCGAATAAAAAAAAAAAATTCTTTTCGAATTTTACTAAGTTGCTTTGCTGGCCGTAAATGTGGTGAATCTATGATAAATCCCACTGAAACGCAGTTATAACTAAATCCACTGGGTGGCGCTGTAGAGTGTAAAATTGTTTGTATTTGATCACATAATGTCGCCTGCCTCTCAATGTTTGTAATTACTTGTATGAAAATTTTAAATGATCTTACAGTACTAAATTATCTTATAAAATGGAGTTACTTTTGATCAAATTAATGAAACTGAGTTGTATATCACCACCACACTTTCACAATAAGAAATCGCATGAAATCCAAACATCAGTCGATTGAAGACAGCTGTCCATCACTGCATTCACGAGTGCAGGTAAGCGCAGATGCACCTCAAAATTTGAGAGCGTGATAACTTGTATCATGGCAAAATTATCTCGAGACATGTGCTTCCTTTAAGTTTCATTGAGGGAGACCGGTTTACGAACAGAAAACACAAAGTGCTGTTAGAAACTTCGCTTGGCACACTATTGTGTTTCTGCAATGTCTGTCAGCGGAGCATGTTTTCTCACTCGAGCATGTGGCTATTATTGCTTTTCTCAACATGAACATGTGAAACCATACCGACTCGGGTGTATATGTACGTTCTGTACGATAACTGCCGCAGTTGGCTTTATTAGGCTTTTTTTTTTTCCCGCTTGCGCTGCTTGAGCTTATGCTTGTGTTCTTTATATTTTTAGTTTTTACACCTTTTTAATGTTTTGAACTAAGAGAACCTTAAGATATTACGTAAGCTTGTGTATATTGCCTAATCGTAAGCTTTAGAAATGGTGACAAAAACGTGATGTGTAATGAAAGACTTTTTTTTTTTTTTTTTTTTTTTTCATTTAAATAAATGAATATTTGATTTTTATGAGCCCAAATATTTGAATGCAGCGTTCTTGAAAAATGCCCATCCCTAATTTCAACTCAAACACCCATGTGATCTTATTCCACTGTCCATTACCATGGTAGTTTTGTATCACGGGTGTCAGGGGAGTGTGGGCGCACTGTGTTTTGTCGCTGCCAGTGTTAATGAGTGAAAGGGTCGGCCGTCACACTTTTGATGTAGGCGCTCTCGTTCATTGAAATGGCAGCAAGGGCGCGTGCTGATGCTAGTGGTGTGAAACGGGCTTTAAACCAAAGACTTTAGGGACTTTGTTTAGCCTTTTTAAATTACGTTTTTCGCACTGCAACATTCAAATCTGCGTTCGCGCTGCCTTTGATCCAGAGAGCGAGTGAGCAGCTGCTATGAAAATGTACAGTATGAGGTCTTTTCAAGCACACGTTGTTACAAATATTGAAATAATAGGGGACAAATGTTTATGAATCTCTTGAATTTAATGATTCAATGACAAATGCTGATTCATCCAATAATGAAACAAGTCTTTATGAATGTCTATCAAATTATTTTTAAATTCATTCAAATTAATGTATTTTTAAATGGACTGAAGTGATGAACATTTTGTCAGAACCTGTAGTATTTTGTTTAGTTGTCTGTAGGCTTGCTGCGATTATTCCTTGTTACCGGTGTTCAGGAGAAACACCGGTTACATCACTTGCCCACCGTGGTACCGCCCCCACCGTTGTTTTCATTTTTATAGTAATAACATTATTTAGTTCAGTTAGAGAACAGACACTACAATTTAAAACTGAACGTGTCTCCTCAATGCATTGTGAGCCGAACGAGAGTCGCAGCAGGAGTCAGATCTCATTCATCACGAGAGCGAGGAGCTGACTGACAAGATGATCGCGGAAGATTTGGTTTCAAAGCGAAATGTAAAAGCGCCTATTTAAGCGAGTTTGTCATTGTACTGTTTTTCATTAAGAATAATAGGCTAATAAACCCACAATTTAAGCAACCCGCCCCAGAATTGGCGCTAATTCTAAACCGAAACTAAAATGAGCACGGCCACACGGGCATTCATTCACGGCCGCACAGTCATTCACGGTGCGTGTCCAGTCTGACGCGTTTTCAGTTCATGCCTATGGAAGCTTCATAGGAATTCATTTGAAAACACTCGCTTTGCTCCGTTATGAGTGGCCGTATGCGTTTTAATTCCGATTTAAAATTAGCGTTTTGAAAATCCCTGCCGGTGATACCAGTTTTATCGGTGTTGTCGCGCGTCGATTAACCGGTGGGAAAATTTCCTCACCATCACATCCCTAGTTGTCTGATGTTTTTTCTTTAAAATCGTGGGAGAATTTTAAACAAAAATCGTGATTCTCCATTTATCCAGAATTGTGCAGCTCTACTGTAAGCATTCTGTCCTTTTTAGGGTATCATCCTGTTTTTGGTTCATTTACATGTCTTTGGACCGTGTAGCGTTCATATGTCATTCAAACCGCACCATAGTTTGTTTTAGGGCTGGGTGATGTGACCAAAATCTCAATATCACAATATAAGTCATATCATATCCCAATAACGATATATATCACGATATAGTACCTTTTCTGTAAATTCAATCAATTAATAGTTTATATATAGACCACATGGAAATAACTTTTTTTTTTTTTTTTTTTTTTTTTTTTTTTTTTACTTTTTAAAGTGTATATACACAATGTACTTATTTGTGTTTTTTTTTTTTTTTCTCCCTTTATTTAGAAGTTTGTCATTTCAATTTAAAAGATTTATTTACAAACGCTGATTCATCCAACAACGAAACAAGTCGTGATGAATGAGACATTGACTCCATTCAGCTTTAATGACTAATTTTGACGTTTTGTCTTGTATTGTTAATCTCAAGTAATTTATTTTATTCTTTTGTTGGAAATACATTACTGTTCAAAAGTTTGGGGTCAGTAAGATTTAGCTTTTTGTTTTTGAAAAGTCCTATGCTCACTAAGGCTGCATTTAGATCATCAAGAATACAATGAAAACAGTAATACTGTGTGAAATTACCATTTAAAATGACTCTTTTTCTATTTTAATGTTTATTCCTGTGATGGCAAAGCTGAATTTTCAGCATCATTACTTGAGTCTTCAGTGTCACATGATCCTTCATCACCAATTCAGCATATTAGAATGATTTCTGAAGAAACATTTCTTATCAATGTTGAAGACAGTTACTTCATATTTTTATGTAAACTTATTTTTTATAAATTTGCAATATTGTAAATGTCTTTAAGGTCACTTGATTAATTGAATGCATCTTTGCTGTGTAAGTGTTAATTTCTTAGAAAAAGACCCTAAACTTTTAAAAGGGTATTATGATTTTAACTAATTAGTTAACATCAATTTAACATTTTCTTGTTGCTGCATGTAGCTGAATAGTGTTGTCTCTGTTTTCCCCAGATTTACTGCGCATGTTTTTTGACGCGCTCTACGATGAGGATGTGATCAAAGAGGAAGCCTTCTACAAATGGGAGTCCAGCAAAGACCCGGCGGAGCAGCTGGGAAAGGGTGTGGCTCTGAAGTCAGTCACTGCCTTCTTCACTTGGTTACGGGAGGCCGAGTCTGAATCTGACAACAGCTAATCCTGAACTTTGGAAGCCCAGGTAGCACTGGAGAGAAACCGCTGCCAGGGACTGAGAGGAGGATATCTGATGACAAAGTTGAACTTGATCCTCACGAAGCCAATCTTATCTGTTCAGGGTGGCTCTTGACAGATACAAACTACAATCATTTCTCAGTCATTTCTTTTGCTCTCTATATCTCTTGTGGCTAATGTCCACCAAAAACAATAAAATTGAAAAAAAAAATGAAAAAAAAAAAATCTGCAGGACTGCTTAAACATGTTAACAATTCATCGTCATTTATTTTTTATGAGAAATTCTTGGGGAAAAAAGTACAAACCAACGCTGCTCTTACATGTTAATATAGATTTATATGCAACGTGGTATGTGACGGACCAGACAGGATGTCATATATTGTGAAGAGGGCTTGACTGCGATCATGTCCTTTGGGTTTGTAATTTCAGATCAAACACAGAGCTCTTACAGAAGTTTTTCTTTTGTGTGTGTGCGAGGGGAGTCATGTTTTTAAATCTGCAGATACAAAGGTATATGAGCTTAGTATTTGAATTCTCTAAGTGACGGATGAAATTTGCGTAGCGTTTGTATGTTGCCCTTTTTTTTTTTTTTTTTGCTTCCTGTATCCTTTTAGTAAGGGGTGGACCTGTTGAACTTCAGGATGATGGTATTGGATGGACTTTGACCTTTTTGACCTTAGTGCTGCTGGATGAGGAGGGGGGTCCAACATGCTTCCTATTAAGCCATCCATGTCCTGCTTCCTACCCCACACTTTTGCGTCTTACCTCTCTTGAAGAACTGATGGGGTCTTTCATGGAAGCCCTACTTAAGCAAGCCTGCAGTGGAATTTTAAGAGAAATCATTAAAACTTGAAGCATATAGAAAAATCAACTTGATGAATTGACAGTAATGATCCTAAAGCCTTTTCTACTTGCAAAGTGGAAATACATTTCAGGAGCGTTCTGTACATACATATGGAAATGTTTTTTTTTTTTTTTTTTTTTTTTTCAGAAATTAAAAGTTAAATCCGATGTAATGCCATTTATTTTTTCCAAAAACAATGGCTGTTTCCCTGTATTTAAGATACATTTGTTTTCTTCCAGATGGTAAGAGGTGCTTACAATGATCCATTGATTAGTTTTATTGAAAAAAATGTGTAAATATTTTTTGCTCTCTTTATTATTTAAGGAATTAAATGCTTTCACATCAAACTGGAAATGTTGGAGAGATGAAACATTGCAAATAATAAAAGATTATCAAGTTGCTTAGTAGAGTGTGTTTGAGGGAAGTGGAGTCTGGGTGAAGAGTTTTTTTTGTTTGTGATTTTGGTTTGGTTCCCATTTGGAGAAACTTTGGTGCTTTCATTCTGTAATGAGCCTTTCTATCAGGAGGGGGCATGCGTAACAGATTTTGTTTAAATGAAGGTTAGAGGGCTAGTTATATCCAGCTGCAGAACTGCAGCGGCAGCAGTTTCAAATCAGTAGTCAGGATGGAAGTGTCTGTGGCTGTTTGTCTGGATCTATGTTTCTGCAGCTGGATACTATTGGAGGGCTATGATAAAATGCTTAATTTGAGCTGTGTATCAATCTTTGCTTGACTTGAGAAGTTTAGATGAGAGGAACTGCATCCGTTTTTACCAGCTTTGGCTATTCAAACATAATACGTACTGTCATTTCTGATAAACTTGGCATGTAGAGAGAGTAAAAAGTAGCCTGCTTAAAACATTTGTGGCACATTAGTGCTTACCCCAATATACTAGGTCTGTGCTTGTAATATTATGGGTCATTACCATGAAATTAGTGCCTTTTGAAAAGGTGCTTTTAAATTAAGATTTGGAAATGTATGCTAGCATAATATATAGCAAATTTTTTTTTTATATTTGCTAATAGAGTAAGCAAAAGTTGTTTATATAATGATTAGAATCCACCCAGAGAAAGATGAAAGTTTTATTAGTCATTTATATTGTTTTTGTATTTGTTTTATATATATATAAGTGTATGGATTCGAGCGAGTTTGACAAGGGACACATTGTGATAGCTAGACGACTGGGTCAAAGCATCTCTCAAACTGCAGTTCTTGTGGGGTGTTCCTGGTCTGCAGTGGTCAAGTATCTATCAAAGGTGGTCCAAGGAACAGTGATGAACCGGCGACAGGGTCATGGGCGAACAAGGCTCATTGATGCACGTGAGGAGCGAAGGCTGGCCCGTGTGGTCCAAACAGACGAGCTACTGTAGCTCAAATTGCTCAAGAAGTTAATGCTGGTTCTGATAGAAAGGTGTCAGAATACACAGTGCATCGCAGTTTGTTGCGGGACCAGACCAGTCAGGGTGCCCATGCTGTCCACCGCAGAAAGCACCAACAGTGGGCACGTGAGCATCAGAACTGGACCACGGAGCAATGGAAGAAGGTGGCCTGGCCTGATGAAGCACGTGGATGGCCGGGTACATGTGTGCCACTTACCTGGGGAACGCATGGCACCAGGATGCACTATAGGAAGAAGGCAAGCCAGCCGAGGCAGTGTGATGCTTTGGGCAATGTTTTGCTGGGAAACCTTGGGTCCTGCCATCCATGTGGATGTTATTTTGACACGTACCACCTACCTTTCATAGAAACATTATTCCCTGGTGGCTGTGGCCTCTTTCGGCAGGATAATGCGCCCTGCCACAAAGCAAAAATGGTTCAGAAATGATTTGAGGAGTTGACTTCGCCTCCAAATTCCTCAGATCTCAATCCAATCAAGCATCTGTGGGATGTGCTGAACAAACAAGTCTGATCCATGGAAGCCCCACTTTGCAACTTACAGGACTTAAAGGATCTGCTGCTAACATCTTGGTGCCAGATACCACAGCACACCTTCAGGGGTCTAGTGGAGTACATGCCTCGACGGGTCAGGGCCGTTTTGGCAGCAAAAGGGGGACCCGAGACAACATAATGTTATGCCTGATCGGTGTATAAATAAAGTGCATCCAGAAAGTATTCACAACGCTACACTTCTTCCACATTTTGTTATGTTACAGCCTTATTCTAAAATGGATTAAATTCATTATTTTTCCCAATTCCCATAATGACAACGTGAAAGAAGTCTTTGCAAATGTATTTAAAATAAATAAATAAATAAATAAAAAAATCACATGTACATATGTATTCACAGCCTTTGCTCAATACTTTGCTGAAGCACCTTTGGCACCAATTATAGCCTCAAGTCTTTTTGAGTATGATGCTACAAGGTTGGCACACCTATTTTTGGGCAGTTTCTCCCATTCTTCTTTGCAGGACCTCTCAAGCTCCGTCAGGTTGGATGGGGAGTGTCGGTGCACAGCCATTTTCAGATCTCTCCAGAGATGTTCAATCGGGTTCAAGTCTGGGCTCTGGCTGGGCCACTCAAGGACATTCACAGAGTTGTCCCGTAGCCACTCCTTTTATCTTGGCTGTGTGCTTAGGGTCGTTGTCCTGTTGGAAGATGAACCTTTGCCACAGTCTGAGCGCTCTGGAGCAGGTTTTCATGTAGGATGTCATGTAGGATGTCTCTGTACATTGCTGCATTCATCTTTCCCCTGATCCTGACTAGTCTCCCAGTTCCTTCCACTGAAAAACATCCCCACAGCATGATGCTGCCACCATCATGCTTCACTGTAGGAATGGTATGGGCCAGGTGATGAGCGGTGCCTGGTTTCCTCCAGACATGATGCTTGCCATTCAGGCCAATGAGTTCAATCTTTGTTTCATCAGACCAGAGAATTTTGTTTTTCATGGTCTGAGAGTAAACTCCAGGCAGGCTGTCATGTGCTTTTTACTGAGGAGTGGCTTCCGTCTGGCCACTCTACCATACAGGCCTGATTGCTGCAGAGATGGTTGTTCTTCTGGAAGGTTCTCCTCTCTCCACAGAGAAATGCTGGAGCTCTGTCAGAGTGACTATCAACTGAATGGCCACTCTGACAGAGTTCCAAGTATTCTTGATCACCTCCTTGACTAAGGCCCTTCTCCCCCAATCGCTCAGTTTGGCCGGGCAGCCAGCTCTAGGAAGAGTCCTGGTGGTTCCAAACATCTTCCATTTACAGATAATGGAGGCCACTGTGCTCATTGGGACCTTCAATGCTGCAGAATTTTTTCTGTACCCTTCCCCAGATCTCGGAGGTCTCGGAGGTCTCCAGACGATATCTAGGACCTCATGGCTTGGTTTGTGCTCTGACATGCACTGTTAACTGTGGGGCCTTATATAGACAGGTGTGTGCCTTTCCAAATCATGCCCCATTAACTGAATTTACCACAGGTGGACTCCAATCAAGTTGTAGAAACATCTCAAGGATGATCAGTGGAAACAGGTTGCACCTGAGCTCAATTTTGAGTGTCATGGCAAAGGCTGTGAAAACGTGTACATGTGATTTTTATTTATAAATTTGCAAAGATTTCAAACAAACTTCTTTCACGATGTCATTATGGGGTATTGTTTGTAAAATTGAGGAATTAATCCATTTTGGAATAAGGCTGTAACATAACAAAATGTGGAAAAAGTGAAGCGCTGTGAATACTTTCCATATATATATATATACATACATACAGGGAGTGCAGAATTATTAGGCAAGTTGTATTTGAGGATTAAATTTTATTATTGAACAACAACCATGTTCTCAATGAACACAAAAAACTCATTAATATCAAAGCTGAATATTTTTGTATCAATATTTTAAGTAGTTTTTAGTTTTAACTATTTTAGGGGGATATCTGTGTGTGCAGGTGACTATTACTGTGCATAATTATTAGGCAACTTAACAAAAAACAAATTTATACCCATTTCAATTATTTATTTTTACCAGTGAAACCAATATAACATCTCAACATTCACAAATATACATTTCTGACATTCAAAAACCAAACAAAAACAAATCAGTGACCAATATAGCCACCTTTCTTTGCAAGGACACTCAAAAGCCTGCCATCCATGGATTCTGTCAGTGTTTTGATCTGTTCACCATCAACATTGCGTGCAGCAGCAACCACAGCCTCCCAGACACTGTTCAGAGAGGTGTACTGTTTTCCCTCCTTGTAAATCGCACATTTGATGATGGACCACAGGTTCTCAATGGGGTTCAGATCAGGTGAACAAGGAGGCCATATCATTAGATTTTCTTCTTTTATACCCTTTCTTGCCAGCCACGCTGTGGAGTACTTGGACGCGTGTGATGGAGCATTGTCCTGCATGAAAATCATGTTTTTCTTGAAGGATGCAGACTTCTTCCTGTACCACTGCCTGAAGAAGGTGTCTTCCAGAAACTGGCAGTAGGACTGGGAGTTGAGCTTGACTCCATCCTCAACCCGAAAAGGCCCCACAAGCTCATCTTTGATGATACCAGCCCAAACCAGTACTCCACCTCCACCTTGCTGGCGTCTGAGTCGGACTGGAGCTCTCTGCCATTTACCAATCCAGCCACGGGCCCATCCATCTGGCCCATCAAGACTCACTCTCATTTCATCAGTCCATAAAACCTTAGAAAAATCAGTCTTGAGATATTTCTTGGCCCAGTCTTGACGTTTCAGCTTGTGTGTCTTGTTCAGTGGTGGTCGACTTTCTGCCTTTCTTACCTTGGCCATGTCTCTGAGTATTGCACACCTTGTGCTTTTGGGCACTCCAGTGATGTTGCAGCTCTGAAATATGGCCAAACTGGTGGCAAGTGGCATCTTGGCAGCTGCACGCTTGACTTTTCTCAGTTCACGGGCAGTTATTTTGCGCCTTGGTTTTTCCACACGCTTCTTGCGACCCTGTTGACTATTTTGAATGAAACGCTTGATTGTTCGATGATCACGCTTCAGAAGCTTGGCTATTTTAAGACTGCTGCATCCCTCTGCAATATATCTCACTATTTTTGACTTTTCTGAGCCTGTCAAGTCCTTCTTTTGACCCATTTTGCCAAAGGAAAGGAAGTTGCCTAATAATTATGCACACCTGATATAGGGTGTTGATGTCATTAGACCACACCCCTTCTCATTACAGAGATGCACATCACCTAATATGCTTAATTGGTAGTAGGCTTTCCAGCCTATACAGCTTGGAGTAAGACAACATGCATAACGAGGATGATGTGGTCAAAATACTCATTTGCCTAATAATTCTGCACTCCCTGTATATATATATATATATATATATATATATTCATATTCTTTTTTTGAAGTAATATTTCAACTTGTGCTTAAGGACAAATTGTCAGTAGAGACAACCTGGTCACAGAAGGTACAGATCCTCTAACAAGTTATTTTAAACCACAGCCCACCCTTGAGACAAGACTAGCTTATTACACTTTTTCCATGTATCACATGCACAGCTGCAGTTGTGGCTTCTGACTGCTGCTGATTTAAAGATTTTCTTTTCCTCTAACTGTGCTAAAACGAGCAACACACTGTGGTCGTAGCTTCTCGACCTTGAAATGTTGAGATTTTAATGCCCTTACAGCACAGGTAAATTGATGCATCATTGTCTGAGATAACAAATGCATGTACAATAGTATGCTAGATATAAAGGCAACCATTTATTCAGAATGTGCTTTCATAATCTTATAGGCTTAGAAATCCTTATAAGCTTATTATTAAGTGCCAGTGTCCATGGGTGGAATAACATGTTTTCCATTATATTATCTCAGGTGCTACTGACTGCATTATAAGCGAGCAGATGATAAGTTCTTAACCCAGAGAATGAAGATGTATTGAAACATCGGCATGCTGTAGGTATGGCAGTCTGTTTAAACATTTATTCCTTAAAAAATATCTTATTACTAGTAGGTAATCCAATAGTGACAAGTGTTTTATTAAATCTCAATAACAATTATAGTATCTGTAAAGTTTCCTTAGATCTTTGTCCGGTATTGTCTATGATTTAGTGTGGTTGTGTTTTCCTGAGTTTCTCCTTATAGGTTTATTATTAAAGACTGTTTATTTCTCTGAATCTCCTGCATCGTGCGCATCATTACAGCCACACACTTGACTGAATATTGGACCCAGATAAGATTTTTTTGTGTGCAGCATTTTTTTCTCCCTTTTTGTTATGGACTTGCCAGCTGTCCAATTGCTCTGCCTAG
This sequence comes from Rhinogobio ventralis, assembly GCA_039654625.1. Lineage (NCBI taxonomy): Eukaryota > Metazoa > Chordata > Actinopteri > Cypriniformes > Gobionidae > Rhinogobio > Rhinogobio ventralis. The sequence goes on along the minus strand of CM077200.1, from coordinate 30,019,858 downwards.
AGGAGAAGGAGCAAAAACTAGACGACCACACCAAGGGCTTTTTAGATCTGGTGTGCCTCACACACTATCCTGATCGCTTGCTTTGTGTGTTTTATTATACCAACCTCAGCGAGCAAATCACAAGTGAAGGCACACCTGCCCAGTGTTAGTCCTCTGGGAGATTTTGCTGCATTTGTTGAGTGGGTGCTGGTGAACAATTGATCGCCGTTCACCATCTGCCCCGCTGAGGAGGACATCATCAGCCCCACTCTGGACCCAGGGCCAAGCCAGCTGCCTCCCACACCCTGCACGGAGCGTATGCCAGAGCCAACCACAGACACAGAGCCCGAACCTGCTGTGATGTCAGCGCCAGATGGAACAAAGACTGAGCCAATCGTTGCCCCAGAGCCCGAGGCCTACGGATTGTCTGAACAGGTGTGCGAGCCATACGTCACAGTGGGTGGCCTCGTGGAGTTCGAGGGCATGGAGTAGAGCCATGTCCACACTCCTGTCACTAAGGGTGACCTGCAGCTGCCCTCTGATTATATAATGAGGAATTGGAAGAGGATATTTCCCTGTGTCTCATCTGGTCCCGTCCAGCTCCAAGTCTCCTGTGTCTCTAAAGATCCTGCCCAACCATTATAGTATCTGTAATGTGAGCAGAATGTGTGAATCTGGCGTTAGATCACATGTCCACTGATTCACAGCAGGGGAAATAAAAAAAAACTTTAAACAAAACATTCAGGGAAATTAGAACATTCTGATGAAAGGGTATATATAGGCCATGGCTAAAAAGGCATTTGAAAATGCATTGCTTGTCTTACAGGTGAAAAAATATTTGCAAAGGGTTTCTCCCTGGACGTGGAGAAGACATACACTCACCTAAAAGATTATTAGGAACACCTGTTCAATTTCTCATTAATGCAATTATCTAATCAACCAACCACATGGCAGTTGCTTCAATGCATTTAGGGGTGTGGTCCTGGTCAAGACAATCTCCTGAACTCCAAACTGAATGTCAGAATGGGAAAGAAAGGTGATTTAAGCAATTTTGAGCGTGACATGGTTGTTGGTGCCAGACGGGCCGGTCTGAGTATTTCACAATCTGCTCAGTTACTGGGATTTTCACGCACAACCATTTCTAGAGTTTACAAAGAATGGTGTGAAAAGGGAAAAACATCCAGTATGCGGCAGTCCTGTGGGCGAAAATGCCTTGTTGATGCTAGAGGTCAGAGGAGAATGGGCCGACTGATTCAAGCTGATAGAAGAGCAACTTTGACTGAAATAACCACTCGTTACAACCGAGGTATGCAGCAAAGCATTTGTGAAGCCACAACACGCACAACCTTGAGGCGGATGGGCTACAACAGCAGAAGACCCCACCGGGTACCACTCATCTCCACTACAAATCGGAAAAAGAGGCTACAATTTGCACGAGCTCACCAAAATTGGACAGTTGAAGACTGGAAAAATGTTGCTTGGTCTGATGAGTCTCGATTTCTGTTGAGACATTCAGATGGTAGAGTCAGAATTTGGCGTAAACAGAATGAGAACATGGATCCATCATGCCTTGTTACCACTGTGCAGGCTGGTGGTGTTGGTGTAATGGTGTGGGGGATGTTTTCTTGGCACACTTTAGGCCCCTTAGTGCCAATTGGGCATCGTTTAAATGCCACGGCCTACCTGAGCATTGTTTCTGACCATGCCCATCCCTTTATGACCACCATGTACCCATCCTCTGATGGCTACTTCCAGCAGGATAATGCACCATGTCACAAAGCTCGAATCATTTCAAATTGGTTTCTTGAACATGACAATGAGTTCACTGTACTAAAATGGCCCCCACAGTCACCAGATCTCAACCCAATAGAGCATCTTTGGGATGTGGTGGAACGGGAGCTTCGTGCCCTGGATGTACATCCCACAAATCTCCATCAACTGCAAGATGCTATCCTATCAATATGGGCCAACATTTCTAAAGAATGCTTTCAGCACCTTGTTGAATCAATGCCACGTAGAATTAAGGCAGTTCTGAAGGCGAAAGGGGGTCAAACACAGTATTAGTATGGTGTTCCTAATAATCCTTTAGGTGAGTGTATATAAGATATTAAGATACAAAATAAGATATTTTACAGATTGTTGGTAACCAGACAGTTGACGTAGCCATTAACTTCCATAGTATTTTTTTCCCCCTACTATGGAAGTCAATGGCTACTGTCAACTGGTTACCAACATTCTTCAAAATATGTTCTTTTGTGCTTAACAGAAGAAATAAACTCATACAGGTTTGGAACAACTTGAGGGTGCGTAAATGGTGACAATTTTCATTTTTGGTGACCTATCCTTTTAAAGCCTGTCATCCACATTATAGAGTGCCACCGTCGGGTGAATTCATAGTTTTCATGTGACATCACACCATTGTAGGAATGCCCACCTGGAGGGCGAAACAAGGCTTTCCTCCATTGCCTGCCACCAGTCATTTTTTATCAGGTTTGTATATTAATACAACACAAAGTTTCTCGTTAAGTGTTTTTTCCATCAAAAACCCTTATAAAGAAAACATTTGCGTTCATACTCTTGGATCATCTACTCGCCTGTATATGTACGTTTTAGTACATTAAGGCACTAATAAGGATTCTTGCTGGTGTCGGTTCACCCTCCGCCTGCTTGATCAGCCCTTTCATTCTAATGGTCTTTCTGCGTAGTTATTCTGTTTAAAATTAAGGGGTGCAGCACATCTCGATTTAAACGTTTTTCACGTTAAGAATCTGCCCTGAGCTGCTACTGGGTAACTTATACATGTTAAAACGGCTTGCCATAGTAAGTTGCACTCATCGCTCAGGCACTGTACGTGTGAAAGAGACTGTGTCTTTAAGAGAGCCGCATTACAGGTGGGATGACGCTGTCTGAGAGACTCCGTGTGGTGGGGACGATGTGTTTCGTGGGTTAACAGCAGCACTCATTTTTGCCCCTGTCTCTGATCCTCAAGAAAAGGTGGTGTCTATTATTCACTGCCGAAGACGGCTCCGCGATTCTTCTCTTCAGACCCAACGCTAATGCTGTATCCATGTGCAATGCTTTTGACAGCTTTACCCCAACTAAATCTAAAGGTACGTGTGGATTCCACGTCAAAATGCTGATCGATTCTCGCTCGCACCATCAATGTTTATGGTTTTGGTGACTGCAATGCATGTGTTGTTGCGCTGGTATTACTGAGATCGCAATAGGCCATCACGTACTATGCGTGAATAATATCACAGCTCGCCTGTTGCCAGGAAACAAACGCGTTGAGTGCTGTTGCTGTTACACTGTTGTTTATGAAAATTATCTGCTCGTCAATCAATCAATCAATTCTCGGGCCGCTGATGGACTTCGGGTCTTGTGTCCTGCCGTGTCACCCTCACTTCTGTGATGGGATTCATTTATCAGGGCCTGATCCATTAAAGCGCTCAATTATCTGCAAAATAACTAGTCGGTTATTTGTGCTATTACTGTCGTACACGGGCTTCATAGAAACAGATGGTCATTTCAGATCACTGAATTTGTATGTAATGATGCAGTTATGCATAATGCAGAATGTAACAGTTTGAAGAAAAAAAAAATCCAATCGAACCAATCAAATCACAATAAACCCTAGCAGCTCAGATACAGCAGCACATTTTACAGACCTGTGCCTGCGTGTTGAGCATGGTCAATGGGAATTAATGATGCTCAGGGACAGATGGTTCACGGGTTACCTGTTGCTATAACGACCGGCCCTTATATTGCGTTAACTGCATTGTGTTGCTTTCCATGAATTGAGCTCAGGTGGCCCATTTTAGATGCGTTTTCCTTCACTGCAACTACATTTCCGTTGCATTTGCTGTAATATATTTGGCCTTTCAAGGCTAATTATGTTTAGGCTATATATTTATTTCACACAGACACACTCTCCTAGATGCTGTGCAGCTCATTTCACTAAGATGAAACAAATCTCAATGCATGACCTCGTTCCCTCCATGACAATTTCTGTCTGTTTATTTTTTTCCCTGCGTATAGCGAATTCTTTTGTATGTATTATAACCCATTCTGACTAATTATATATATAATTAGTCAGAATAAAAAATAACATGGTACTTCTTTTATAAAAGAAAACATGATACATATCCAAAACAAACAACAACAAAAAAGCATGGTATTATCTTGGTACTGTTGTTTGTTTTGGATATGTATCATGTTTTTTTTTTTATGAAAGAAGTACCATGTTATTTTTTAGGGCATATACTATAATGTTGTGTTTTTTGGCCATGTACCACCATACTACGTTTCTAGACAGTGCCATGGTATGCCATGTTTGTTTGTTTGTATTGGGCATGTACCTTGGGAAACAATATGTGTACACAATATGTCATTGTAAACAATATGTCATGTAATGTAACATTTACCTCAGAAATTTACTGATGGAGCGATTACATTAGACATGATACATTTCACTAAGTTACACTGTTTCTTTCAACACGAACATATCCTCTGATGTTTTTTTTGTGCTGTAACAACTAGTAATAAACTAATCATCTCTTTCTCTTTTCCTCTAAGTTGTTATAGCACGAAATAAACATAAATGAACATCCGAGGGTATGTTCATGTTGCAATTTACTGAAATGTATTATGTCTCATGTAATCGCTCAATCAGTGCGGAAAGACGTCAGTAAAACAACTTGTAAACAATATGGCATGTGACATGTAATTTAGTGTCCGTAATAATAAAAAAAGAAATAATAATAATAAAAAAAGGTAATAATTCTTACTCTAAACTGAACTCAAAAGTTGGAAGCCCTATGGTAAGAGTAGTACATGTCCTAAAAATATAACATGGTTCTAATTTCAAAAATGAAAGCAACATACCATGATACATGTCCAATAATACATGGTATTACCATGATGCTCTGTCCAAAAACCATGTTTCATATTTAGATATGAAACAAAGTTTTATTAATTTTAAAGAGTACCAAAACTGTATTTATCGCTTGAATTTCGTAATAAATTGTACAAAATGTAAAAGCTGAAACTTTGTTTCATATCAAAAGTACCTTGCGCTGTCTTGTCTGTCTGCGCATTATCTGTGTCCTCTTTGCTCCTCAATGTTTTTCACTATGTGAGAAAATGGGGGAATGGGACGTGTGGCGAGAGAGCGTGAGAACAGTGCTGAATGCGTGACAGTTGGCAGCCCTGCTTACCATTTTTTTAGGCATGTACCATGCTAAAACTGCGTTTCTGGATGTAGTGCCATGATAATACCATGTTTTGTTGTTGTTGTTTTGGGCATATAGCCTACCTTGCTAATACCATGTTTTTTGGACAAAGTACCACAGAAAAAATACCATGATTGTTTGTTTTTCTTGGACATGTACCTTAAAAAAAAGTACCTTGGATATAGAAGTAACACCTTGTTTTTTTTGTTTATTTTGGACATGTGTCATGGTCCTCTATGTTGCTTTTTTGGATGTAGTGCCATGGTAATACCATGTTATTTTTGTAGGACATGTACTATTGTAACACCATGTTTTTTGGGTATGTACCATTCTAATACTATGTTTTTAGACAAAGTGCCATGGTAATACAATGTTTTGTTCTTTTTTGTATGTTTTGTGGTAATACTACATTTTTTGGACAAAGCACCATGTACAAATTTCATGTTTTTTCTTTTTTGTTTTGTTTTGGACATGTAGCCTATCATGGTATGTTGCTTTCTGTTTTTGGACATAGTACCATGGTAAAAGCATTACTATTGTAATACCATGTTTTTTGGCATGTACAATGCTAATAGTGTGCTTTTTGGTAATACCGCATTTTTTGGACATATTACCATGGTGATAGCATGTTTTTTTTTACATACAGTAGTATTATAGTAATGTTGTTGTTTTTTTGCTCATAGTACCATGGTAATACTATGTTTTATGTTTTGGACATGTAGAACGATGCCTGTGGGAGAAATCAAGCATTTGGAAAGTGTGTCTGGAAATTTTAGTTTTAATTGTCCTCCAGCTCTTCTTAGAAGGCTGAATGACATGATGATGAGTGTTATTCAGTAATGTGGTACTGAATCATTACCATATCAAAGTACCATGGTATTAGCATATGATACCAGCCAGGGTAATGAAGTAAAATGAGCCCAAATTTTGTGGTTTAAGCTTAATTGACCTCATTATGATCACTGTGGCCCATGTCTGTCTCTCTCTGCTGTGACGGCTAACCCCAAATCACGCAGAAATATTTGACCCACATACGGCACTGAAACATGGCAGGCAGTTGGTGCCTCTGCAAATCTTCTTCAGTAGCAGCTTTTCTTATGGGCTTTAGAGGACAATCTGACTTAAGCATATCTACCTTGACGCCAGGCACGTGCATGTCAAAACCACCTGTGTGATTTAATTTTAGGAGGGTGGATATAGCCTAAATGCAGCATTTTAATGCTTGACACAGTTGTCCTTTTGTTTTGGTGGTTTATTAATTCTTTCACCTCACCTGATGATTTGGATCTGGAAACTGGATCTGTGTTTCTGAAAGGTTTGCAGTATAAGGACTACAAATAGCCGTCTCATCACTCATCAGACACATCAGTTCTCTTTTTAAACCAATGGATGTCACTTTTCAATTCAGATTTCCATCATGTAATCCATTAAAGTCAAATGCCAGAGGTCATTAGCCCCCAGCTTTGGCCAGATTTTTTTTTATCGTCTTGAGGGCTGCAGGCTAATATTATCTGACATGGCAGCGAATGCTGTTTGCAAATTAACAAGCCACAGGAAGAGGCTTGATTGGCCAAATATGCCTGAGCCATCGGCTGCTTTGATTATTAATGCCACAATGTGGCGGATCTCTCACAGAACCATTTGAACAGCCCACACAACTAACATATGTTTCAACTGGAATGAGTGCAAGTGAACTGTCAAAGGGTTAATTGTGGATTTGGCATCTGTTTCTGAGGTGGAGCTTGAGTCGGCACTGACGTTAGAGCCTTTACATTCACGTGGAGCTCTTGTAGTTTGGTATTCGTGTTTTGACTGGAAAACTTAGCCTTCTTAATGCGTGAATTCATACAGCGAGAGAGACATGTCAGGAGATGTTATAAGGTAAGAGAACAAATTAGTGGCTGTTAATTCCTTGATGGGGGTATTTGCAATGTTTACATTGATTCCTAACCAGGGGCGCACCTACTGTACCCCAGAGGGTATTTTAGCAGATTACAGGGGACACTTGGAAAGTAATTTTGTGTGTATGACATTTGCTGACAAACAGTTTGTTTTTTCACCCACCACTGTATTGATTAATTTTAAATAGGCTATATATAATATTTAAAGTGCCCTTATTATGCTATTTTAAAGGTTCCTAATTTTGTTTTGGAGGTACAACAGGTTTACATGCATCAAAGGACAAAAAACTATATAATATGCATTGCACATCACATTTTTCAATGATTCTCAAATGACTCGTCCGATGATTCAGTCTCTCTAAATCCCTCCTTTCCGTGAGCTTACTCTGCTCTGATTGGCCAGATGGCCCAGTCTGTTGTGATTGGTCTAAAGCTCAGCGATTGTACACACTGTAAAGACAGTAACGATGACGTTGATTTAACCATGTCAATCCGAGCATGAGTCTGATAATGAAACACTGAAAGAACTACTTATTCAACCCGAACCTCCATTGCAAGCATGACTTGAGCAGGACGTTTCTCAGTGACATGGCACTGTGTCTCATTTTGAGGTACATTATGAGATGTTTCAACTGTAATTCCTCACAATCAATATTAACAAGTGTATGTCCAACAACAAACCAATGCATATATTTCTAATTTATTGCAGTGCACATGCGGGAACTGTATCAATAACGGTGCATGCGCTAGCCCAGCACTAACGTGAATGACTGACGTAACATTAAAGTTTGTTAAACAAATCTTGCTCCATCCTTCATCACTACTCAAAGTAGTAAGAACGACAGACACTCTGCATTAATATACACAGTTTTAGGTAATAGTGGCCCACAGCTGCTTAGCAGAAGTTTTTCAGTAAGACAGAGTTAGCTGGAAACTTACACACACAATATAAAACACAAAACCATGTATTTTGAACACCAGGTAGAAAATATATACATCAATAATTATTCATACTTACAGGTTGTGATTCTGAGGAGCAAGATGGTCCAAATAAACAGGGTACTGTCCCATCTTTAATGGATAAGCATTTTGTAAATCCCATTTAGACCTCAGAGATTTGAGAGGCTATCATTAGGAGGTTATACTACTGTTGTATCGCTGTGGTAATTTTAACCACTGACTCTTCACATCCTCATCCTTTGGAAGTGTTTACAAAGAGAATTTGTTTTTGCAGAGCAGAAAACAGCGTCTTTTCGGCATGTACACAACACCAGCTACAGCGTTTGAGGGCGGGTCAAAGTAGATGTTGTTTGCGGGCCATAGGTGGGCATTATGCAAATGTTTTACCCAGTGACATGTAGCCGTAACAAAGTCTTTCTTTAGAGCGACTTTATTTATTGTGCACTTTCGGCTTCACAACTTTGCAGTTCGTTTACATTCACAAGTTATATTACACACTGCATGAAAGGGAATATTCGAACAAGCATAATAGGGGCACATGATCCTTCAGAAATCATATAATGATTTGCTGCTTAAGAAACATTTCTTATTATAAATTTTGACAACAGTTTATGAATAGAAAGTTCAAAGAACAGCATTTATTTGAAATAGAAATCATTTGTAATACAGATTCATTTAATCCATCTGTGCTGAATAAACATAACTCAAACATTTTAACTGCTTGTTCCCGGGAAAGGCATATTATAATATCTACACAGTGCAAAAAGAGACCATTTTGTCTTTGAACTTGCTTCCTCAGGTTGATGACCCTATTGATATGCTCCCCAAGTCAAGAAAAGCTCTTAGCATCCAGGAAATTGCAGCTCTGGCCAGATCATCATTTAATGGTAAGGATTTAAACACCTGTAGCTTCATTCATCATATGCATGTTAGTAAAGGCTGTTACATACTCCGCAAGACCAGATAAAAAAGTTCTCGCTCCCAGGGCTGCGAGAACAAAAAGACGTCATTTTGTTCTCGCAGCCCTGGTTTGGGAGTTCTCGCAGCTTGTTCTCGACACATCATCTGAGCAGAACTTTTTTCTTGTGGGTGTCCGAGAACTATTGTGTGATTGGTCAGAAATTTAATGCTGAGAAACGGAGATGTTCGGCACCTGCTTTTCTCGTAAAGTATGGAATGTACTGGCCAGAACGAACTTTGTTCTTGTTCTTGCCACCTCGAGAAAAGAACACATTTCTTTGTTCTTGCGGAGTATGTACCAAGCTTAACACTGAGTTAATCAGTCTTTACCACCAACCCCCGTGCTTTCCCTACCAGGCATCTCACAGGTGGTGAAGGATCACGTGACCAAACCCACGGCCATGGCTCAGGGTCGGGTGGCTCATCTGATTGAGTGGAAGGGCTGGTCTAGGCCCTTAGACCCTCCATCTGCTACACTGCAGTCCCACTTTAACTCCTACTCCCATCTCAGTGAGGGTGAGCAGGAGGCCCGGTTTGCAGCAGGTGGGTGTTTTACAGCTGTGGATCTCTCAGTGTTGAGGAGATAACCCTAGGTGTACAAAGATATTTTTTTGACCTCACATTAGCTCCCTGGGTGTTTAGACATGGGCTGTTGCCAAATAATGTGGAAGTGAACTTTATTACTCATCTTTAAGATTTTAAAATTTTTGCATGAATGTATAAGGTAAAAGTATATTTAAGGTGCTGCAGCTGTCACCATTACTTATTTCTATTTTGATATATTTTAAAATTGAATTTATTCCTGTGATGGTAAAGCTGAATTTAAAATTGATTTTCATGAATGTATAAGGTAAACAGTATATGTTAGGTGCTGCAGCTGGTCACCATTTCTTTTAAGGTTTTCATGAGTATTAATAATAATAACAATAATAATAATAATAATATCAGCTTATATATAAGCTTAAAAACTGCATATACTATATACAATTGTGGTCAGAATTATTGGCCCCCCTGGTAAATATGATCAAAGATGGCTATAAAAATAAATCTGCATTGTTTATCCTTTTGATCTATCATTCAAAAAAATCTAACCTTTCATTGAAGTAAAAGAATGGAAAGTCGGGGGGAAAATCATTTTATGAAATAAATGCTTTTCTCCTAAAAACGTTGGCCATAATTATTGGCACCCCTAGAATTTTTTATGAGTAAAATATCTCTGAAGTATATTCCAATTATTATTTAATTTTTTAGCACACCGGGGTGACTAGGAGCATGAAATTGTCCAGCTATGATGTCTTGTTTCACAGGAGTATGAGGAAACACAAAGGCCAAATTCCCTTAATCATCCATCAGAATGAGTAAAACCAAAGAATATAGTTCTGATGTGCAGCAAAAGATTGTTGAGCTTCACAAAATAGAAAGTGGCTGTAGGAAAATAGCTAAAGCATTGAAAATTCCCATTTCCACCATCAGGGCAATAATTAAGAAGTTCCATTCAACTAAAGATATTACAAATCTGCCTGGAAGAGGACGTGTGTCTGTATCATCCTAATGCATGGTGAGGAGGAGAGTTTGAGTGGACAAAGACTCTCCAAGGATCACAGATGGAGAATCGCAGAGATTAGTTGAGTCTAATATATATATATCAAACCCCTACATCACCACATGTTGTTTGGGAGGGTTTCAAGAAAAATCATTCTTGCCCATCCAGAAACAAACTCCAGCATATTCAGTTGTCAGACACAACTGGAAATTCAAAAGGGACCTGGTTCTATGGTCAGATGAAACTATAAAAAGAGCTTTTTGGCAGCAAATCCACCAGATGGGTTTGGTGCAAACAGGGATAAAAAAAAACCCATGCCCACAGTTAAAAATACTGCTGGATCTTTAATGTTGTGGGCCTATTTTTTTGCTGGAGGTCCTGGACATCTTGTTCAGATACATGGTATAATGGATTCTAGCAAATACTAGCAGATAAAAAAATCTAAACCTGACGGAATCTTATAATGGGCCGTGGTTGGATCTTCCATCAGGACAACAATCCAAAACAAACATCAAAATCAACACACAAATGTGTCACTGAGCACAAAATGAAGCTTCTACCATGACCATCCCAGTTCCCTGACCTGAACCCTATAGAAAATGAGTGGGGTGAACTGAAGAGAAGAAGCACCAACATGGATCTGAAAATCTGAAGGATCTGGAGAGATTCTATATGGAGGAATGGTCTCTTATCTCTTGTCAAGTGTTCTCCAAACTCATCAGGCATTACAGGAGAAGACTCAGAGTTGGCAAAAGGAGGTTGCAAAAAGTATTTCAGAAAAGGGTGCCAATAATTATGGCCAATGTGTGAAATGTGATTTACCCCCCACTTTCAATTATTTTACTTCAATGAAAGGTTAGATTTTTGTGAATTTTTTAAATAAAAGTTAAAAAGGATAAACGATGCAGATTTATTTTTACAGCCATCTTTGATCATATTTACCAGGGGTGCCAATAATTCTGACCACAACTGTATATTATTATTATTAATGAATGTAATCACTGCAATAATTGTAATAATGACTACAATATATTATTCTATATTCTCTTCTGAAATTTTCAATAAATGACAGCATATATATACACTCACCTAAAGGATTGTTAGGAACACCTGTTCAATTTCTCATTAATGCAATTATCTAATCAACCAATCACATGGCAGTTGCTTCAATGCATTTAGGGGTGTGGTCCTGGTCAAGACAATCTCCTGAACTCCAAACTGAATGTCAGAATGGGAAAGAAAGGTGATTTAAGCAATTTTGAGCGTGGCATGGTTGTTGGTGCCAGACGGGCCGGTCTGAGTATTTCACAATCTGCTCAGTTACTGGGATTTTCACGCACAACCATTTCTAGAGTTTACAAAGAATGGTGTGAAAAGGGAAAAACATCCAGTATGCGGCAGTCCTGTGGGCGAAAATGCCTTGTTGATGCTAGAGGTCAGAGCAGAATGGGCCGACTGATTCAAGCTGATAGAAGAGCAACTTTGACTGAAATAACCACTCGTTACAACCGAGGTATGCAGCAAAGCATTTGTGAAGCCACAACACGCACAACCTTGAGGCGGATGGGCTACAACAGCAGAAGACCCCACCGGGTACCACTCATCTCCACTACAAATAGGAAAAAGAGGCTACAATTTGCACGAGCTCACCAAAATTGGACAGTTGAAGACTGGAAAAATGTTGCCTGGTCTGATGAGTCTCGATTTCTGTTGAGACATTCAGATGGTAGAGTCAGAATTTGGCGTAAACAGAATGAGAACATGGATCCATCATGCCTTGTTACCACTGTGCAGGCTGGTGGTGGTGGTGTAATGGTGTGGGGGATGTTTTCTTGGCACACTTTAGGCCCCTTAGTGCCAATTGGGCATCGTTTAAATGCCACGGCCTACCTGAGCATTGTTTCTGACCATGTCCATCCCTTTATGACCACCATGTACCCATCCTCTGATGGCTACTTCCAGCAGGATAATGCACCATGTCACAAAGCTCGAATCATTTCAAATTGGTTTCTTGAACATGACAATGAGTTCACTGTACTAAAATGGCCCCCACAGTTACCAGATCTCAACCCAATAGAGCATCTTTGGGATGTGGTGGAACGGGAGCTTCGTGCCCTGGATGTGCATCCCACAAATCTCCATCATCTGCAAGATGCTATCCTATCAATATGGGCCAACATTTCTAAAGAATGCTTTCAGCACCTTGTTGAATCAATGCCACGTAGAATTAAGGCAGTTCTGAAGGCGAAAGGGGGTCAAACACAGTATTAGTATGGTGTTCCTAATAATCCTTTAGGTGAGTGTATATATATATATATATATATATATATGATACATTTTATTATTGCAGTTAATATATTCATAATAATTAATTACAAATATAATAATATTATTTATTGTAAGCATAAAACCTAAAACAATTTTATTTTATTGAAGTGTTTTTATTATAACAATAAACATAATGCAACAGGAATTTGCATCAGGTGTCAGTCATCTTTCGCCCCTCCATGTGCCAGCTGAAGGCTTTTAGACTCAGCAGATGGTGTTAAATTAGATTACACAGCCACACAGTTACACCTGCTGATCCTGCATGTCAGTTTACTTCATTCCTGTCTTCTAGCGCTCTTCCTTTTACTTTACTTTTCCCGGCAGCTTTTATACTCTGCTACATGTTTGGCTGTCATCAGTTTCCTGACTGTAGTGAATTGGGCTGCTGAAATAGCATTTAGCACAGCAAAACTCGAGTCTCTCAGCAACAGAGTTTGTTCAATAAGAATAAAAGCCTCACCAGAAAACTTGTACGTCATCGCTGTGTTAAAAGAGATTTTGTTGCACTGCCATCTGTTTAATTAGCGCCTTTTTGCAAAGTCCAGTGTCATTCGATACGATTCTTCTTTTTTTTTTAGGTGTGGCTGAGCAGTTTGCCATTGCAGAGGCGAAGCTCCGTGCCTGGACCTCTGTAGATGAGGAGGAGATGGACGAAGAGTCATATGAAGAGGATCCTCCTCTATATGACGAGCCAATCACAACTCTGAGCTCAGGTGAGCGTGGCCCTCAAAGTGGCCCACAAATAAAAATGTATGAATTAGGGCTGGGCGATATGGCCAAAAAAGCATATCTCTGTATTTTTTGGTTGAATGGCGATACACGGTATATATCCCGGTATTTTCTACATTTTTCTATTTGGATAAAAAAAAAAATATCTGTATTTATTTTAATAATAATCACATCCTGCACAATGATGTCCTAAAAACAATGTTGATATTGAAGGCTATAAACAAATACAGTGAATGTAATATAGGCTATGCAATATATTATGTGCAAAAAGTGGGTGAAATCACATCACATTCTAACATTGTAACAATAAAAAAAAAAAAAAAAAGTATAATTCACTAAACTAAAAATGAAAATAAAAACCAAAGCACATGTCTACATTAAGCCTATTTGATTACCCCATTATAATGGTCACTTTCATAAAAATATACGGACTTGTAGGTTTAAAATTCCACATATGGCATATTTATTGTCCAACAAAAAATACTTTTAGAAATATGTATACTTAAGTCAGAATTATTGCATTCCTATTCTATTGCGCTCTGTCTGTTTGCCGCGCATGCACGCGGCGGCGCTCATTCACGGAAGCCTGAATTTTAGAGTCACATGAAGGCTCTTCCTCTCCGGACAGCAAAATGGACATATTTGCATGACTTTGTAACATTTAGAGATGGAGAATATACCTGTGAAATGTAAGTTATGCACTGAGGAAAGCACCCCATTTCAAACGCATTAAACACCGCAAGTATTTATCTGTCTGTCAGCACAAGTAGCCTATCTCTCAGAGCATCTGACAGGGCAAGCTGCTTTAAACTATAAGTGTTAACTATATCTTACCAGTTATTTTGAAGCCCTTAATATAAAGCATGTGTCATGTTGAGGACAAATTGTATCATGCACTTTCCCTGCATCGGCTCACTCTGCGTATTCCGCTATTTTTCAGATATGCTCGTATCAATCTACTGTATATTGATATAAACGGTATTGCCTCATTCATCGTTTCTAAAAAATATATCGATATATCGTACAAACTCGATATACCGCCCAGCCCTAGGAATGTGTTCGTTTGCTGAGAAGTGAGCTGCATATATTAACATTAAAAAAAATCTGAAAAATTCAGTACGATTTTTTTTTTGTTAAAGAAATTAATACTTTTATTCAGCAAGGATGTATTAAAATAATCAAAAGTGACAGTTTCAATTCTGTTCTCTTGAACTTTCTATTCTTCAAAAAATCCTGAAAAAAATATACTGGTGTCCACAAATATATTAAGCAGCACAACTTTTTTCAATATTAATGATACTAAGAAATGTTTCTTGAGCGGCAAATCAGCATATGAGAATGATTTCTGAGAATCATATGACACTTTAGACTGGAGTAATGATGCTGAAAATTCAACAGGAATAAATAATTGTAAAATATATTTGTAGTATATGTATATAATATATAAATAATATTTTTTATATATATATTTTAAACTGTAATAACATTTTGCAATATTATTTACTATATATGATCAAATAAATGCAGCCCAATATGAATAGATAATGAAATAAACGAAAGGAGGTTTGTTAGGTTACAAAATATAAAGCCATAAATATATTGTTCAAAATTAGGACAAAATGTCTTGGACACTTTCTGGTTGTCAAACTTTGTGTAACATGAAAATAATGAACTACTCATAGCTCAGTTGATAATTCCACAAAAAAAATGATTTCCAAATCAGTCTCTAGTATCATGTGTTTTCAGATGCCACTTGGTTTGGTATTTTGTATGTAATGCAGTGACAAAGTCAAAAAGTGTCCAGATACATTTTGCAGACTCTGTATCAGACTCTTTTTTTGTGGAACATAAGTCTTGTCTTTTCATTCATCTCTTTTGCTCTTTCTCATTTGTTTTTGTGTGTGTGTTTTCGGCTTAATTTCTTCCTTTTTGGTACCATTTGTCCTTCATGTCTTCTTTCTGTGTCTCCATCTTCTTTTCCACTTCTGTCCTCTCCGACCTGTATCTATAGGTATTCTTACACTTTGCTCCTCCCTCAGACGCTGTATTATCCAATCAAAGCTGCCCAGTGCCAAGTCAGGCTGAGACAGACGTCGCTGAAATCCCACTTCGTCAGTCAGACACCGACCGGAGTGTGCAGGAACCCTGCTCCGTCCAGACAGACACTGACGACCTGCTCATCTCAGAAGAAGTGCCACCCCATGCCCAAGAACTCCAGCTTTCAGAAGGGGAGGGCGACAGGGCAATGTGTGCGGTTCACAAACCAGACCGCAGGCCTTTGTGGAGCAAGGGAGACTCCTGCTACTACTCCACCTCCTACTCCGAGTCTGGCCTTTCACCTGAGGAGGAGGATGGAAGAGATGTGGAGGAAGGGGAGGACAACGTCTTTCAGGAAGTCATCCGCTGGTACAGACACTGCCGAAGCATCTCCGATACCTCTGGAGCCGTGTCTTTTGATGAGGAAGAGGAGGAGGAAGAACAGAAAGAAGGTTCCAAGCAGTGACGCTGTGCTCTCGCTCGCCCTTTTGTCTCGGTCCCTTTGTAGTAACCCTTCTGTGAAGTGTTTGTCCAGTCGGTTATGCATTCAGACACGATGGCTTGTTTTTCTTCTCCATACTTTTAAAGGGAGAGTTCATCTAAAAATGAAAATTCAATCACCATTTACTCTCCCTCATGTCCATCAAAATCTGTTTGGCTTTCTTTCCTCTGTGGAACACACAAGATGTTAGGCAGAATTTATTTTTTTGTCTATATGTCTATAGTAAGTATTCATTTTAATTAATTTGATTTAGTTTTTTATTAAAGTAAGTACTTTAAACAAAAATGGAATTGTTTTCCTTGACAACTAGCTGTTTTTTTTATATTTGATTTTATTTAAAGCAATTAAAATGTTTTTATTTTTAATGATAACCCTGGTTCAAGCTGCTCAAGCAAGAATTTCAGCAAACAATGCCTCAAATTTAGTCTGTTTGCCACATAAAGTTATAGTATGGCTTCAGAAGACTAAAATATAACATGTCATTGGACCACTTATGATACTTTTACGGTGCTTGTTTGAAGGTCACCATTTGCTTTCATTGCATAAAAAAGAGCAGCGTCAACATTTGTCAAACCATCTTTTGTGTTCTACAGAGGATAAAAAGGATGAGTAACTGAGGATCGAATTTCTATTTTAGAAAAAAACTACACCTTTAATCTCTTCCTCTCTTTCCCTGCTTCCTCATTTGAAATGAGCGTTCAAGAAATCTACAGTACTGTTTCCTCATTCAAGCGGCGAGTAGGATGATAGTGACATTATGATAACAGTTTCCAGTGAAACACAGACGTTCCTCATTACCTGTGCTCTTGGTGTATTCAGCAGCTTCGCCGTTTGTCGCATATTTGTGACGACACATCAAGAGACTGGAATATCTCTGTGAGGAACATGTTTTCAAACGTTTTTTTCTTCCGTGACCATTCAAAAGTGACATAATGCTCATAGTAAGATGTCGTTAATACTTCAGGCCAGGGTCGCCAGGTTTCCCAAGGGACAGACAAAGCCCACTTCTTTATTTTTTTGGGGTTTAGATGTCACGCTGCAAGTGCTCGTGTGTCTTGGCTTATTGCTCCAGAACGGTTGAGGTGCAGGAAGGTTTCTGCGTTGTAACTATAGAATGTGCCTGTTATTATGATCACTGTGTGATGTATATTACCAAACTATGGAAGGCCATTTCTGCCACAAAAGAAAAAGAAGACATGCTTTGGTAAGTCATGACATTAGAAGTTGAAATTATGACATTATGACAGACTAAGTCATATTTATGAAATGAAAAGTTGAAATAATGACGTAGACATATAAGTCAGAATTATGACATAAAACATCATTTATGAGGTGAAAAGTTGAAATTATTTTCGAAAAGTTTAAAATTAAAAAAGTCATAATTATAAAAAAGTCTAAATTGTCTAAAATGTACATACGTTGAAATTGATTTGGAATCATGTCGTCATTTTTAAGAGATATAGGGCCCTACCATACACCCGGTGTAATGCAAGTGTTTTTTGCTAGTTTCAGCCCGACACAGTTATCATTTTCACGTCCAGCGCCACATTGTTTAAATAGCCCGTTGTTTGCCCATGGCCGTGCTGGTTTGAAAACGGGGTGTGTTCAGCCGCATTGTTGGCACATTGCTATTTTGAGGCAACTGAAAACGACTGCGCCATTGACCAACAAAAACCAGGTCTCAAGTCAATGGCGCAATATTTGTTTTGTTAATATGCGCCTAAAGGCAGGTCCACAACACCCGTACACTCTGCTTGTTACACAAGCAGGACACAAACATTTTTAAATATTAAAAATAAAAGGATTCCTCTCTGGAGAAGCGTTCAGTCTTTCCGCTCGCAAATTCCACCATGTAAATAGCGAATCTGTCATGGGGCAAGCGCAACTGGCTTTTAAAGGGAATGGGAGACGAGATTCTGGCTTATTGCACGTTACGCCCAAAACACACCCATGACCCATTAAGAGACTAGGGACAACCCTTTTAGACCATGAAAGAAAATGGACACGTCCTAATTATGACAAAAAGTAATTTATAAGACAAAAAGTCTAAATTATAATTAAAAAGTCAATTATGATGTCAAAATGAACATACTAAGTTGAAATTGAGTCATGACGTCATTTATGAGATGAAAAGTCATAATTTTGACAAAAATCCTAATTATAAGCTAAAAAGTCAATTGAGACAAAAGTCATAAAGAAAATTGGTAAGTCATAATTATGACATCTCAAGTCATAATCATTCCTATTTTGTCATAATTTTTGATGCCTTAGTATCTCATAATTTCAACTTATCTCATAATTATATCTTTTTTTGATTTGCCAAAGCATTATTTTTTTTCTTATGTGGCAGAAATGGCCTTCCATACCAAACTGAGCGAGAATCCTCTACCATATTTCTTTCTTTCCTTTTTTGCCATCTTTTTCCTTCCTATCTGCACTTCATTAGATGTTTGATTTGTGATTGGCTGCTAAATGAACAGGTTTTTTTGAAGATGCTAGTTTAACCTTGACATGCAGCTACAGTAAAACAGTAGACAGGAAGAATATGCTGCCTTTCCGAACTGCATTCATTCATTGCAGAAGCATGGGGAAGGGCAGTGTAAATTCATAACCAACCACGTTTTGTCATCTTTATCCCCAATATGGACTGGTAATGTCATGATGTTCATTGACGTGAATGTGTGAATCCCCCCCACCCAAAAAGTTTTTTTTTTTATTGTTTGTACAGAAAATGTCTGAGGTCAAATGTGAGAATTATGATTGCATTAAAGTTATGTGTATATTCATACGTTTCACTGCTGAATCATTACATATTGCAGTGGTTACGTCTGCTGCAAACCTTAAAATTGCATAAAAGAAAGTATTTTTGTCTTGTTTTCTAGTCACCCCTAACAAAAAAGCAGCAAAAATTACATATTAGCCCTTGTGCACTGTTTAATTTCTGGTCACACTCAGTATGGTCCGGGTCAAATTGACCCTAATTGGATTCAATACAATTCCCCAAAAATCACACTATGAAAAAAAACATACAATCAGGTACAAACAATTAACTTTTAATATTAATACTTTTCACACATTACAAAGATTTACGATTTATCAAAATATTTTTAACCAATATTTTTAAGATTGCCCCTCCCCGACACTTGTGGGACACTTGCCATTATACATTTAGAACAAAAATATCTTAGTCTAAACCTGAAGTAATCTTGACAAACTATATAGCATTTGAAAGCTTTTAGACTCTAATTTTCAGATTTGGCGATAGATTCTTAATTTGTGATGCGATGCCAAACTATAATGTGCGCTCTGACTCTAGCAATATGTTTGTTTATATGGATTTTAGAGATTGAATTCAAATCAAATATTAACATTACTGCCCAAACTACTTCTGAATACGATGTCTACTTCATAGATATTTTGAAAAGTATGAAAATATATGGTTCAGATTACTCAAACCATATATGGACATTGAAGAGTTTACATGTCATCTAGTGGAAAACTTTGGTACTGCGCACAAAAAAATCTTACTTAAAGTTCTTTTTTTGAGATATCAACCTAAATTTGACACAGAACTTGTTCAGATATTTAGCTTTGATTTTCTTGAAGTTTTAGAGTTGAACATGTTTTGTAAAATGTATATTTTATATAAAAGTATGTTATATATTTTAAATTTTCATAAATTTAAATTTTAAACTACTTTTACTTTAAAACTTTACTTATTTTACTTCTACAATAATCTGTGAAGTGTTCCCTTTAAAAAGATACCATACTTAAAAAAGTATGGTATCGTATTCATATGGTAAAGTCATATTCAAGTCTATGCTCAAACTTTAAAAAGAAAAAGTTGTTAAACTCAGCAAGACACTGGCACTTCAGGACTAGAGTTGAAGAGCTCTGATATACAACAAAGTGTTTTGTATTTTGGGTCTGTAGAGTTGCTTTTGAATAACTGTCTATATGGGTCAAATTGACCCATGAACAGCAAGAGTGTATAACATTTCTGAATGCACATTTTACAACGCATCAGCATGTTGAAACTGCGTGCATGTTCATGACCCTAAATGAGAAAAAGTCAGAAAATTTCAAGAAAAACAATGTAAATTAGATAGTATTTCAGATAGATTGAAAAATAAATGATAGCTCGTTTTTACCATTTGTGGCATACAAAAAATATTTCTGTATTGAAATAGGTCATAGGTTAGTAAAACACTAAAATAACAAAAATATAACCAAGCAATGTTATTTTGGGTCGGTACAGTTGCCTTAGAAATATAATTTTGTGTGTATATGTCAAAACACATCAGCGTGTTGAAACTTTGCATGCATGTTCATGACTCTAAATGAGGAAAAAGTCACATAAGTTCAAGAAAAAAAAAACATAGGTTAACTGATATTTTGATATTTCTGACAACTTAAAAATCTAAACGGGTCAAATTGACCCGCAACACAACACGAGGGTGTGTGCTGTGTCTCTTGAATATTTTACATCAGTATGTTTTTTAAGCATAAATCTAAAATGTACAAAAATTAAAAATACCTAATTCTCATACCTAATTTAGCTTCCAATTTTCAATATTTTACCGGAAAACAAGACAAAAATAGCCTACTTATTTAAAAATAATAATAATAATAATAATTCCAGCGTAACCATATAACACAGTATTTCCCACACAAATGAAAAGCATAAAACAAAGCTTTAAAGTTGAAATATTTATTGATGTACAAAACAATTTCATGTTTTCTGAAAAATAATGGTAACAGCTGATTCAGTATGCTTATCTCTATATGTACAGGGTATGTGAGTAGAGTTCATATACATACCGCTTTACCCTGTATTCTGTACAAGCAAATGATTTATAAAAACCATTTACGGATATGGGAGCAGATTTATTGCTTAACTCTACACTGAATGTGCGGCATATTAGCAGACACTTTACACATCGTGGGCTTGACTTAAACTGCACAAGCGGCAAACAGAGACAAAACGTGACACAACATATCTAAAGATCATAATTAGCTTAAGTTATTCCTGTCCCACTCCAGGATTCGGTTTTATAACAAACGTTAATAAAACAGCTGATTAGTGCAGCCGGATGAATGGCGAGGAAACATTCTGCTCTTCAGGCGTTTCTGAGAGAATGAGAAAAGGCTGTGTCAGGAAGTCAGTGTCATGGTTATGGTTATGGTTTTGGTCCACTCGCCTTGATCCGTTTAAATCAAACCCGTAGCCTCCTATTTCTGCAGTGCACGAGGAAAAGAAAAAACCGAACTCGTTCTCCGTTTAGCTCTGCTTAGGCTGTGTCTGGGGTAGTTGTGCTGTTCTTGACCATACTGCATAGCGTCGTTCAGCCAGTTCTGATGCAAACAGAACTAAAACATCATTCACAGGCTGAAACTAGTGAAAACTCCACCGCCGAGGTCCAGTTAAACACTTTGCAGGTTGTGAAAGCGAAATTTAAAGGCATTCAAAATATGAACTCCAGCTCATGATGTGCATTATTGCAAACAGTTTCAAAATAATATGCAGTAGAAACAGCCAGTGTTCAGTAAAATAATCCTATTCGGCAAGCAGTAATTGTAATAATATTGCACAGTTGACAGCTCAAAATCATGTAAAAAATCTTCACATATATGTAAAACAATTCAAATATGATGCGATTGCAGGTATACAGAATATCCATCATTGTAATGAATTACATTTTAATACTTTGATGCTTCAAAATGAGATCTGCACAATGACTACGAACTCCCTGCAATGGTATTTATACAAAGGCTGGTTCTTGCAGTTCTAACACAGTCGACAACTTTATCACTCAGTCTGTGACGTGTTGTGAGCACGTGCAAAAAGTATTGCGCTCTGGATTTGAAAAAGCAAAAGTAAATGCAAGTAAATCTGATGAAGTAACACATGAAACAGGCGTATGCTGTCTCTTTAAATGGCTGTATTTAAGCTGGCTGGAAAGCAATACGATGCGTATTGTTTATGCGAGTGTGTGAGCATGCAAATGACTGCGTCAGGGTGCATGCATATAATTAAGAATTTAAGAGGCTCCGTTTCTCCACTTGGAGTCTCTCTGGGTATTTCGAGCTTCTAGGGAAGATGCTTTAATACACTTTAAACGGCCAGGCAGCTATGCTGCACACTGGTCCTCATACAGATTTGCGCATGCTTAACGTGCCTACATATCGTGGGATATCATTACTCGTAATTACAGGCAACACTATCCAAACCGTGTGCTGTCAGTATGGAAAACGCTTGTGTATTGCAGAGTTTTGTGTGAATGATAATTACAATGTGCTTTAAAACTACCCTGGTTGGAAACTCCACTGTGAGACTGTGAATCAGTGTTGGTTTTGTATGGGAGAGTGGCGTAAGATGTGCCGCCCCCATCTAGCAAACTGAACTTTTTTCGTCACATGACCATATATTTTGCATTAGCATATTTGCTGTGGGTTAAAACATTTGTTTTGCATGTTAAAGTAAATTTTCTACATGGCAGGTAAGATGTTGATGTCAAAGCAAAAATATACAGTACTGTGCAAAGAAAAGGTTTTAAGCCAGTTCTGTCAGGACCACTATCGTCAAAGATGACTGGCAGTTAGCATGTAGTTTGGATGGGCGGTGTGGTTCTGGTCTGGGCAAGAACTCCCTGCCCATCCATGCAGCCTAACATGGATAAGAACAGGGAGAGCAGTGATAACCCCACTTAGGGTGAACAGAACAGAAGGAAAGTATTGCGATATCATTAATTTTCTAAATGACAATAATTCAATGTACAACATAATAAAAGAAATGAGGAGCTGGGGATGGAGGAGGATAATTAGCTCCTGAGCAATGCGATAAAGCTGCTGATAATACTGAATTAACCATATATATAGGAATGCGGTGATAGGCGTCGTATTCCTATAGGTAGATGTGGATCAGCTGACAGTCAATCACACATTTTGGTGAATTGCCAGTGTATAAAACAAAAGATGTCATGATTAAAAAAATATATTTTGCTATGAAGATTTTAGCTTTGGGGTAAAGTGTGTCAGGTGCTAAAAGGTGCCAGTGGCTAATAGAGAGGATGAGCTCTGCATCCAAATACATGAAAAAACAAATAGTATGATAAAATGCTGAATATTGTTTCACTACATGCAAATACACATTTTTGTAGTTATTTTATGAAAATGTGAATCTTGTGCAGCAAAATAAAACCTTTAACGAGATTATTCAAAAAATTTGAACATTTAATGAATATAGTTCAAACGTTCCCCAATGGTTCAACTTACCCCCTAATGTGGGGTAAGTTGTGTCACTGGACCATTTTTCTTGAGAAGTCATATTTCTTTGCCGCAACGTATTCTGAAATATAATCAGGTATATTCATTTGCCTGATTACTTGTGCAACACAGTTTACCTCACTCTCCCATTCGTTCTCCTGCCTTTCCACGACCTTTCCTGTGTCCTTTCTTTCTTTCTCTCATTTTGCATCATGTTCTTGTTCTCTCCATGTCTTCTGTGTCCTCTCTTGCCTACCCGCTCCCTTTCTTTCCCCCGCTCTCTCCCTCCGTGTTTCCTTGCAGTGTGGGTTATTAAGGGCTATATTTAGAGCAAAATTGTAGTTTGGCTCTCAGAGACAATTTTATTTGGATTTAAAGTGTCGGCACCAGATGGGTGCGTTGGCTAGGTGCAGCTGAGTCACTCTCGCACACACACACAGCTTTTCTTACGCACACTCTGTTGCTTGCGCAAAGACTGAAAAGAAAAACACACAGACAAATGCGCCGTGAAGCCACAAATCAACGAACAAACAAGTTTATGATGAAAACCCGCACGCACAACAAAAGCGCCGTGATATCATCGAACATAAACTTATTTAAATGAATCTCACCAACGTAAATCAACACGCATACATAAACAGAAATGTCCTATGAAGCCACAAATCAACAAATTTATGACGAATACATGCGTACAAACAGACGATCGCTCATGAGCTCGGACTGAAATCGTCGAACATACACAGCACTCACACTGCAGAGCTTATCTATGACATCCCACACATACAAACACACATGGCGTGTTTCGTGTGAAGGCAGGACCAGCGATGGGGGTTGGTTTGATTAGTACGGAGCAGAGAGTGTGCTTCACTGCTTAAAGACTCCCTCCAGGTTCTCCTCAACCTGACTTCACAATCCCGCTTATGGTGTAAATGGAGTGTGCGTTACCAACCACAAGCAGCTGTCATTCCGGCTGAGCGGCTGGCGGCAAGGGACCGCCCTCTTTCACTGCTTCCTCATTTGGAGCTGGGCACTGCTCGCTGACTGCCTCCAAGCCTTCGTCCTCTACATGGGTACAGTCACAAGGGAGCTGCGGTAGGTGCTCCTCTTGGGGCGTAGCATCGGTGTAGGGCGGCTCCGATTGGTCGTCTGTGTGTAAGGGGCTGTTCTGACTGGACAGCTCTGTGCACTCCGTCTCATTCACGAGGCTGCCCTCAGACGGCTGCTCCGCTTGGTCGTCCAGGTCGGGGAGGTTGGGTTCACGTGGCAATGACAGGCTCTTGTGACGACTCCAGAACTTGTGGAGCTCGGTGACCTCCGAGACGCTGCTGCTGTTGCCGCTGTCACGAAAGCTGGCCAGCGGGGGACGGACTTTCACTCCAGTCACAGTTACAGAGCCCTCGATGGCCTTACGCAGCTACAGACAGACAATACATTTTTTAAATGTAAGCATTTTTCCAGAGTAAAGAAGAGCTATACAATCACGCACCTCCTTCAAAGAGACAACTCCTACTAGACGTCCGGTGCTGGTGACATAGGCATGATCCAGGCCAAGTAGAGAGAAAATGGTGTGTGTCTGTAATGCACAAAGGGACAGAGAAAAGGACTGATGCTCACGTTTAATTAAAGGGCAACTTTGATAAGACCTGTTTTGTTTTCCATATGACTTGCATTTTATATTCCTTACATCAGAACATTTGGAATATATCACACAAATAATTTGTACTTTTTTTATGATAAATGCGTTAAAGGCCGAATAAGAGAGCACTGCAGGGAGGACATGTTTTTGTAGGTCAAAACCCAGAAACAAGTTGGCATTTTAGCAGCTTTCAATTCCACCATCCTAAAGTCAATGGGTTTTTTGAATGGGTTTTTGGTTAAATGCCTGAAATAAATTTTGTGGTTAACACAAACTTTTTATTCTAAGACATTAAAATAAACTAGTAATACCCCCCAAAAAAGTTTTTATTTGTGGTGAAGCAGTGGCTAAATGGGACTTCATCTTCATCAAACTTATCTACTCACTAGTTGCTTTTGCAGCCTGGTTGAGTTTATAATTATGCTCTTGAAAACTATTCTAATGCAAACTTCCAGGAATCTTTTTTTTTTTAAATAAAAACTGCAATAGTCAAAAGCTTAAAGGAGTAGTTCACTTTAAAATGAAAATTACCCCATGATTTTCTCACCCTCAAGACATCCTAGGTGTATATGGCTTTCTTCTTTCTGATTAACAATATCAGAGTTATATTAATTATAAATATCCTGACGCTTCCACGCTTTATAATGGCAGTGGCAGGGTCCATGGAGTTTGAAGCTCAAAAAAATGCATCCATCCTTTATAAACATACCCACACAGCTCCGGGGGGTTAATAAAGGCCTTCTGAAGTGAATCGATCAAGTTTTGTAAGAAAAATAACCATATTTAAAACTTTATAAAGTAAAATATTTAGCTTTAACCTATGGAAAAAGCATAACTGGCGTATGACGTCGGACGTAGTGCAAGCGTTTTGAACTGTGAGAGGTGTTACACTTTCTGCGTAAGTTGAATACGGAAGGTGGTCTGGCGGAAGCTAGATATTTTACTTGATAAAGTTTTAAATATGGATATTTTTCTTACAAAAACCCATCGATTCGCTTCAGAAGACCCTTATTAACCCCCCGAAGCCGTATGGATTACTTTTATAATGGATGGATGCACTTTTTTGAGCCCTGCTCACAGCCATTATAAATCGTGGACGCGTCAGGATATTTATTAATATAATTCTGATTGTGTTCATCAGAAAGAAGACAGTCATATACACCTAGGATGTCTTGAGGGTGAGTAAATCATGGGGTAATTTTCATTTTAAAGTGAATTAATCCTTTAATGGTGGTGATGTTGAAGTTATGCGGCCAATGTGTAGCCAATGTTTAGCTTTTTACTTCTGGATATTGTTTTTAGGCTTTAAAATTCATAAAAGGTTATCATGATAAACAGAATCAAATTTTTGTTGGTCTAAGAGCTTATTTTCTTCAATAATCCAAAAGCCAAATGAAAAAATCCTATTGACTTTTTGTTTAGGGAACCAGGGTGGTGCTGACTTCTGGGTTGTCCTACAAAAATACATCATCACTGCAACTCTCTATTCTTGGCAGATACAGCAGATAGAGATTTTACCTTATGCAAAGATGTCCGTTCCACCAGCTGAAAGGGGGCGGGGTCTATTTTACAGTTGTTGAAATTAACAGCTTCATCCAACTGTTGCTCCTCCCACTCTGTTATCTGAAAAAATGGGGGGGACAAAACATTTTTAAAAGGTAAAACTAAAAAAGTACTAAAGTTCAGAGAACAAATATAATGTAAACTGACAAGGGGACTAATGCTGCGTTCCAGGCAGGTTTTTGAGCCTGTAAGTTACGACTTCAAACCACAACCCGCGACTCGTAGCGTTCCAGGCAAAGTCACGCCAAACTGCCTGAGGGCAAGGAATTGTGGTAGCTAGATGTAAACAAAGCATGGCGGACTGTACAGGGCTTATGCTAATTTACAATAATTTCTATCCACAAAAGGTGCTTACTCCTTGATTATTTGAGGGAAACGGAGGAGAAAAAAATGGCGCATAAGGCAAGAGAAGCTGTTATACCTTTTATTTTACGTTATTTGTATATTTGGAAATGTATTTGGTATTAATTTATTCTTGCACTCAATGGACTGAAAACTAGGTAACGCTATAAAAGCTGCTGATAATGCATAACATTTGCGGATAAATAACGTTAGAACAATACCTTATTTTAACGAACGATTTGGTTTTTAATGTACGACTTTCATAAACACCGCATCCGTAGGGGCTGCCGTTGTTGTTTCGCGGGTTATGTGACGTCAGAGCGCGTAACTGGGAGTACATCAATCTAGTACGAGTTCACGGGTGGGAAGTCACGGGTTTGACTGCCGTTTCAGTGCACTTTCACGGGTAGAAGGCTGGAAAAACACAGGTTACGGGTTGCCTAGACGCAGCATTATCCTAGGTTTTATACTATGATATAATTATAATTCTGTCAGGACCACTATCGTCAAAGATGATTGACAATTAGCATATAGTTTGGATTGGCAGTATGGTTCTGTTTTGGGCAAGAACTCCCTGCACATCTAGCAGCCTAGACAGCAGCGATAACCCCCTTCGGGTAAACAGAACAGAACCAACATAATGTATTGCAGATATAATTAATGTCAATATTTAATGCACAACATAATTCGGGAATTTAGTCTGATTCAAGGGGAATCCAAATCCAAATACCAAATCCTGACTGAAGAGAGGAGGAGCTGGGGATGGAGGAGAGTAATTAGCTCCGGAGAAACACGATAGCTGCTGATAATACTGAAGGAGCTTATACATGTATGCTGTGATAGACATCGTATTCCTATAGGTAGACGTAAATCAGCTGATGCGAGCTTGACTAACGTGACCTGCCAGAACTAACACTATGCTTGATGACAATCCTGTCCATTAGCAGTCCATTAAATATTAAAGGAATAATTTGCCCAAAAATGTCTGTAAAACTTTCTTTCTTTAGTGGAACACAAAAGAAAATGCACTTTTTCATTTAATGACAGTGAGTAGTGACCACGGCTTTCAAGGGTGATTTTCAAGATCTTTAATTTCAGTCTGTTCCTCATAAAAACTACCATTGTATGGAAAAGAACAGTGTGAACATTCTTCAGGACTTCTCCTTTTATGTTCCGACACAATGTTTTTTTTTGGAAGCCACAAAACCTACAGAACCCACCCTTAAGAAGCTACAAAATTAGCTTTATTACACAGTGTCCTAACCAGGAGCAACACGGTTAAATGGCAAGCCATAAAAATATCTCTTCCATGTATTAGCATAAGCAACATTACATTTTGGCAGTCATTTGGTGTCTATTTCCGTGGCCCTGCTGACAGTGAAATCTCACTGGACTGAAATCCTGCTCCACATAACTGTATATTGAACATCAAATATTTATTTTCTGTTTGACTCAGATTTTTTTTTGTGGTTGAACTGATTACATGCTGCGTATCCCAATCGACGCATAAAAGGAAGCAAAAAAACAAAACATAAAAGCAAATATATGAGTCACATGATTAATGTCACAAATTGAGCAGCACCTTTGTTTTGGACATTTCAAAATTCTAAAATTTCTAAGTTTAAATAAGATTTTGAATGCCAGAATCAGACTGTTGGTCCCCACTGTATATTCTAGAACACACCTTAGTTACACCTCTGAATGTGTGATTCACTACAAAAATAACATTTTTACAACATAATTAGGGGTAAGTACAGTATTTATACCTCTGCTGTTGACATGTCATCTTCTACATCAGGTGTATCCTGAAAACATCAAGTCGAGAATTAGACAAAGAAACACACAAATGTCCCTGTCATACGTTCTTGTCCTCACAAACATTCATGCAATTCATTCAGTTCACAAGACAAGCTACACATACTAATGTAATCTACCGAAGCGGCTCAAGCTTTACTAAACATTAGCAAGCTTAAGCAATACATTAAACGCAGCCCAGGGGAGGATGAGGTAGATTGGATGCCATTCTGAAGGCAATATAGAACTAAGACAGGGAATAGCTTTTCGAAAGGTTCTTAATTTGATTGGAGAGTTTAAGGCTCCAGTTGAAAATTGGACTTGAATCAACTTTGTGAAGCTTTGTTCAAAAGAAATGGGTCCAATTACAGCATCCCCTGACGTCCGTCCATAGGTTTACGAACATACGGGGCTCCTGAGCCGTTCTGAATCTTGACAACCCTCAAAACCAAACCATGCGTCACACAAACGCACTCATCCCGTGAGAGACAAATATACACTTCATAACATGGCATGATTCATCTCGTGAGTCAGCTTGTTCCCTGTTCCCTAGAGGGGAAGTACTAAGCTGGAGGAGTGTA
Organism: Rhinogobio ventralis; assembly: GCA_039654625.1. Classification (NCBI taxonomy): domain Eukaryota; kingdom Metazoa; phylum Chordata; class Actinopteri; order Cypriniformes; family Gobionidae; genus Rhinogobio; species Rhinogobio ventralis. Next base: position 29,990,506 of record CM077200.1, on the reverse strand, counting down.
TCAATAGAGCACACATGCAGAACGCAATAAGGCCTCTGAGATGTAAAGGCCCTATTGGCTGTGCCACTGCCACCCCCAATGATGCGTGTTTGTGGGCGAGTGGAACGAGTCCCTGCGGCAGCGTTCTTACCACCATGGGTATCTTCACACGCTTGGGCCTCCTGCTCCTCTTAGGAGCCTTGGGGCCAGCATTGCTCTTCCAGACATAACAGATAAAAAAGGGAGGAGCATAAAGCGTTAATGCAACTTTAACGCATGGCTCTGTCAGCAGCTGCACCTTCAACATTGACTTTTATCAAGGGACACTGTTAGAGCCATCGGTCCTCCAAAGACAAAGGCAGAAAGGGCGTTTAACAGTAAATTCATCTGATTTGAATTCATATATTTATGAGCTTTGAATTAAGTTTGTCAAAATTGTTCAAACATCAGACAACAAAACAGAATTGAGTCGTATACTGCCTGTCTGAACAAAGCCTAAGACAAGCTGAAACATTAAAAAAAGGATGTCAAACCAGATGTTTAGGCTAATTGTGAGTCTCTCGTCCCATATTCAGCCTCTGGGCACCTGTAAAATCTACAGCTACTTAAGTGCTGCGTATCACCCACAATCCCTCTAGAGAGCCATCGTACCTCTACTAGCTCCTTCACAGGTTCCCCAGAGGAGAGATTCGGAGAGCCTGCAGAAGAGGAGTGATTAGATTAGCACAAGATGGGTGCGTACCAGGGGGTCGCAGACAGTTCGCAACACAACATACATGAGTAGGAGTTGAAATGTGTGAGTAAGTGTTATATACACACTGTTCAGTGACTCTGTGTTGCTGATTGCAGACACCGTCTTCAGAGCAGACTTGAGGGGGATCTGGGAGTTAGTCAGCGTGGGGCTGAATGAGGACTCTTCAGTGGAGATCTGGGAAAAAATTAGATAGTCTATTAGATAAATTCATCAGTAAGGTTGATTACTAAAACAGACTCCATGTACTCCCAGATGTATTACTAAGCTCAGAGACGACAGCCTGTTGGGAAGGAATTCTTTGGGACGAAACTGAAAAAAATGACAGTCCTTTGTTCTTCTTGAGAAATACAGACATTGCGTTTCCTGTGTCGTTCCAAGTATATATGCGGTTTTCACTGAAACACGGAAGGAGAAATCTTAATAGTGACCATCAGGGTTTGACATTAACACCCGCCAACCCGCCAAATGCGGGTGGATTTCAGCAGTGTCATGTAATGCAGTCACTCTTACTAGCCAATTTGGCGGGTTGAATTGTATAATATATATATATATATATATATATATATATATATATATATATATATATATATATATATATATATATACACACACACTCACCTAAAGGATTATTAGGAACACCTGTTCAATTTCTCATTAATGCAATTATCTAATCAACCAATCACATGGCAGTTGCTTCAATGCATTTAGGGGTGTGGCACTGGTCAAGACAATCTCCTGAACTCCAAACTGAATGCCAGAATGGGAAAGAAAGGTGATTTAAGCAATTTTGAGCGTGGCATGGTTGTTGGTGCCAGACGGGCCGATCTGAGTATTTCACAATCTGCTCAGTTACTGGGATTTTCACGCACAACCATTTCTAGAGTTTACAAAGAATGGTGTGAAAAGGGAAAAACATCCAGTATGCGGCAGTCCTGTGGGCGAAAATGCCTTGTTGATGCTAGAGGTCCGAGGAGAATGGGCCGACTGATTCAAGCTGATAGAAGAGCAACTTTGACTGAAATAACCACTCGTTACAACCGAGGTATGCAGCAAAGCATTTGTGAAGCCACAACACGCACAACCTTGAGGCGGATGGGCTACAACAGCAGAAGACCCCACCGGGTACCACTCATCTCCACTACAAATAGGAAAAAGAGGCTACAATTTGCACGAGCTCACCAAAATTGGACAGTTGAAGACTGGAAAAATGTTGCCTGGTCTGATGAGTCTCGATTTCTGTTGAGACATTCAGATGGTAGAGTCAGAATTTGGCGTAAACAGACTGAGAACATGGATCCATCATGCCTTGTTACCACTGTGCAGGCTGGTGGTGGTGGTGTAATGGTGTGGGGGATGTTTTCTTGGCACACTTTAGGCCCCTTAGTGCCAATTGGGCATCGTTTAAATGCCACGGCCTACCTGAGCATTGTTTCTGACCATGTCCATCCCTTTATGACCACCATGTACCCATCCTCTGATGGCTACTTCCAGCAGGATAATGCACCATGTCACAAAGCTCGAATCATTTCAAATTGGTTTCTTGAACATGACAATGAGTTCACTGTACTAAAATGGCCCCCACAGTCACCAGATCTCAACCCAATAGAGCATCTTTGGGATGTGGTGGAACGGGAGCTTTGTGCCCTGGATGTGCATCCCACAAATCTCCATCAACTGCAAGATGCTATCCTATCAATATGGGCCAACATTTCTAAAGAATGCTTTCAGCACCTTGTTGAATCAATGCCACGTAGAATTAAGGCAGTTCTGAAGGCGAAAGGGGGTCAAACACAGTATTAGTATGGTGTTCCTAATAATCCTTTAGGTGAGTGTATATATAATATAGATTTTTTAATGGTAGTCTTTTAAAAAGGCATCTGAAATAATAAACTAAGTGCAATGTTACAAAAATATAGATATTTCGATACATATCGATACTGAAATGCTTCCAATACTCATTTTCCGCAGAATAGATACACAATACCAGCTGCGCTTTCTCGCTCTCTCATCTCTTTGACACTGAGTTGACACACAAACCCGCCTCGTTTCATTTGCTCCGGATGAATATTGTTGGTGTTACAGGGCTTTGAAGTTTGCCGTGGGATTGCGCATGATTTTACTCATTCCCACAGATTTTCTGCTCACACTCAAAATGCACGCACATATCTTGAGTTGTTTTTAGTTGCCTTATTGCACTTAAACAGTCAAATACACACAAAATAATGTCAAAATACCAGTCTTGGTGAGTATTCACAGTCAGTTATGTTTTAAGTGAATGTAAACAGTTGAGAAAGAAAACGAATGGATTTGTTTGGTCTTAAAGTGACAGCAGCCTAATATACCTGCTGCTAAATTATGAGATAATATTAAAAATATCTATATCGCAGTTTTTCCACATGGTATCGATGTCAAAATTGTGGCCAGTGAAAATATTAGTTTTAAAAAATACTAGTAACTAAAACCACTAGCTACAGTGGCTGATGAGCATGGGAAGTAACAAAGTACAAATACTTTGTACAAATAGATTTTTCTGGTATTAGTACTTTACTTCTCTATTTATTTTTCTGACTTCTTTCTGACTCCTTACATTTGTACACTAATATCTGTACTTTCTACTTCTTACGTTTTCAAACCAGGCTCGTTGCTTTAGTTTTAATCTATATTTGGTGGCCTCTTTAATAAACCATGAATCGGTTAGTCTTGACTGGCAGATTCGTCTCGTGCGTGCTCCACGCCTTCTTTCGATGATCAGAGTAATCAATGCGAGAGACTCGAGAATGGAGTGGAAGCGCCCAGGAGGAGCAGAGAGGCAAAACTACTGATCTGTTCAGGACTTCAAGTGTAGGTCAGTTTCAAATGCTAGCAACTGTTAGCAGTAGCACCCCATTAATATCATCACTCAAAATACAGTATGCTAAAGGACATCATTATTATCTATTGTAAAGTTACAGTAGTAATTTAGCAGACAAACATCCACATGGTTTTATAATAGGTTTAGAGGGAGCTAGGGCAGACAACAACACAACTCTGATGAAAATTAACTATGATTTTACTACATATAAAACCACAAAACATGAACCACAAATTAACCATGGTTTTGCTACATTAACCATAGTTTAACCATGGAATTTGTATTAAAACTATGGTTATACAAATGGTAATCAATCCACCAAAAAAACATGGTGACTACTAATTTAAAGTTAATCTAAAAAAACAAAAAACTATTTTAATTCCACTGTTAAATGTATTTTATAGCAAATTTTCAATTAATTTTAGTTTTTTATTTATTTAGATGAATATAGTAAAGTTAGAATAAATAGCACATCTTAAGATATTGGTTACCAGCCATAATATTAAAATAATTATCAGCTTATTATTAGTGACCATATATCAGTGCATCCCTAATGTTTTTTGCCATCAATGACATCGAACCGGGTGTAATCTGAAAATTATTGCAAGTGAGATTTAAACTGAGCAGAAAAATTGCATTCGGGCTCAGAACAACATGCAGGTGAGTAAATAATAACAATAATGGTTGAACTAATCCTATAACCTGGTGTTGTTTTTCACAAGTCTATGTCTGGTGCATCTCTAAAATCATGTAAAATTATGTGGGGAAGAAATATCAGTTGCTGCTTCAGATTCCTGTCTTGTAATTAACACCAGCATTATCTCTGTGAAGTTCATACCAGGAAACGTACGCCATGGCCAGTCTTGGGGGGAGAGTCTTGGGGGAAGGTGGGCACATGGGTGCCGTTGTCCTGAGCACGTTCTCTCAAGTAGTCCAGCCTGCGAGCTCGGCCGAGCTGCAGCGAGAGCAGCGACTGCAGCTGGGAGCGCTCTATAGAACCCAGCAGGATCATGGACTCTGGAGCCAGGTGGGGACACAGGCAAGGGAGACAGCAGAGAGACCAGACAGAGAGGGAAAGAGAGAGAAAGAGAGAAGTGAGAGAGACACAGCGGGATAGCTGGAGGAACGGGGGATAGCAAAGGGAAATGGTGGGAGGGTGGGAAAGGAGATGGAGAAGGTAAAGAATGTGTCTGTCACAGGGTATGAGGTGGAATTGTGGGACAACATTTCCAACTGTGAGCTTTCATTTGGAAACTTCAAGAAAATGGCTGGAAAAGAAACTGCACTGAAACATCAAAAAGTATTTACAGCCTCATTTTTCTTTTGAGCAGTTTTTAAGCATCACACAAACACCTATAATAAACTGTTTCTTCATATTCATGCAGAAGCTCATTTCCTTCCCAGGAATCTACAACTGTACACGTCTAGTGGTAGACCAATATATTAACCCAGAATTGCTATCAGCATATTTTACACTTTGAAAATATAAAATGTAAACCTTAAATAGTTATACATTTTTTACGATTTTGAAAAACATAAAACAAATAAAAGCTTTGACATAAAACGTATATTTCAGATTCTGCACTATTTCTGAGTCAGTAATTAAATGATCATGTGACAAATTGCCCAGATGGTTAGAAACTCTTCTCTTGTGGCTCAAGATGCTCTTTGGATCATCTCAAATCATACTCTAGTTATAAATGTAGTTATATATTATTATAAATGTGTAAAACAGTTGTGCATCTTAATATTTTGTTGAAACTGTGATTCATTTTTTTTCAGGATTCTTTGATGAATAGAAAGAACTGCATTTATTTGAAATACATTAAATGTTTTTACTGTCACTTTAATTAAATTTCAATGCAGTTTCTGAATAAAAGTATAAATATTAAGTTCAATCATTTCTTCAACAAAAAACATACTGACCCAAAACTATATATAGTTATATATACAGTCAAACCAAAAATAGTTCAGACACCAGATATAATTTTTTACTAGTGCAGGACACTATAGTTCATTTATGTAAGTGAGGACCTAATTTGGTATTATCTAATTGTGTACTTAAATTTAACAGCTAACAGCTGATTGGTTGATTGTAATCCATTACATACCTTTCTATCAAAGTTATCTGACATTATTAAGTTGAATTTGTTCTGACACAGTTTAACTCTGAGTTTGTGTCATATGTTACTACCATTTTTTAAACTATAGCGAATAAACTGTGATAATGTGAGAAAATGTTGAAGGTGTCTGAATAAATTTTGGTTTGACTGTATATACTTCGCTCTCTAGATATTGGCATCAGCCATTGAAAACTCATTTTGATGAAAACCTCATTTCTTGACAAAAATGGTTCAGCAATCAAAGACTGATATTGCATTGCAGTCATTTAATCAGAATTGCTCTTCCATATTGAGAAAAATGGGGGGGGGGGGGCACTTAGGGAAGAAGACTGTCTAAAAATCCTGACGTGCAGAAGGTGGACTAACAGGCCGAAAACAACTTTTTTGTGTAAAATATTCAGATACTTTATGCATGTCTCACCTTTGGACTCCACCAGGGCCAGTGTTTTAAGCTGGCCTGTTACAAGAGCTTCCTGCAGGTCCCGGTAAGAGGAGGAGAGAGTGATGTACCGCACGTCTCTCACCATTATGTCCTCCACGCGGATATTATATTTCCTACAGGCAAAAAAACAAAAAAACAAGATGGGAGTGAGCATTCAAAAAGCCAGGGGTATAATATGAGAGTAATAATTTGGGGAAGGAACATAACAGCCCTCACTCCTGTCCCCAGCCCAGCTCTGGCAGGTAGGGAAGTTTCTGGATCCGGATGATGGAATCATAGAGGGAAGGCTGTAGACTCTGAGCCACGGCATTGGCCAATATCACAGCGATCATCACGGGCAGGATGTGCGAGATTTGACCGGTCAGCTCGAACACAATGACGGCGGTGGACACCGTGTGAGTGACTGCGCCAGAAAGAGCCGCCGCCCCTGTGGGAATCACCATTTCGTCCCGCATCAAATTACAGTAGCAGTCACCCGCCTCAAGCCATCTGATTTCCTATTGTGCTCCTGACAAGCTTTCTGCTCCGCTGCACAATGCAGCGCTACCGCTGAAGCCATTTCCAAAGGCAAGATCTAATTTGGCTGTTGGTTTGTGTGGGTTAATGAAAAATGTATGACTCTTGCATACAACACCCTGCAGGTTCAATTACGTGTGTGAATAAGATATAGCCACGATGGGTTGAAACTGATGGCTTTTGAAAGAAAACAAATGGACATCCACGAGAAGGCATGCACAATGGATGCTCTCACCAGCAACTGCATATCCGCCGGGAACTATGGGATATACAGTGCTGTCGGTGTGTATCCCTTCGGGGAAGAAAGCGGCCATACTCTCGCCGACCAGTCGACCGAATGCAGCGCCTGTACCACACACAGAATTCACATTTTAGCTTTGATGACATTTTGGGGGTGACAAAAAAACGTCAAATTTGTAACACACGTATACTTACATGAGGTCACAAACATTGACTCCAGAATAAAGCTGCAGTGATTTCATGAGTTTACACACAGGCTTTAGTGAGTCAGACAGTGATGAGGGATGGAAATGGAGAACATGATTGCGGGAAAAGGAAAACAACCATTAAGAACAAAATAAAATATGATGGCTGGTATGAACACAAGAGCAAAATAATGTTCAAACATGCTCGCTCATACACTGCTGGACAAAAGTTTGGAATAATTAAGATTTTTGAAAGAAGTCTCTTATGTTAGAATTGAATGACAGCATTTTATAAATATTACTGTTTTACAGTTTTAAAAATATTACTGTTTTTACTGTATTTTCGATTAAATAAATGCAAGCTTGGTGAGCATAAAAGAGTCTTATTTCAAAAACATTTAAAAAATCTTAATTATTTCAAACTTTTGAATGGTAGAATACAAAAATGACACGAAATGAAAACGAAAAAAAATTTCCCACAGTGTTGACTTTTAAAAACAACACACGCACACTATAAATCACATACCAATGAGGAAAACCGGCATGAAGGCCCCACAAGGCACAGGCATTGTTGTGGCCACAGCTGACATCCAGAACTGAGGAGAAACATTCAAGAGCCACAATGTCACACACTTGAACAAAGACAGACTTTAATAATTAAGCACCATCACACTCGCAATTGTGATGCTGTACTGAAAATCAGAACGGCTGTGATTTACCTGCAGCCAAATTGAAACTGTGCTGGTTTTCAGCAAAACAGCATGATTGCAACTTTTTAATACAAGACAGTTCAATAATAAGAAGTTAATAGTGAGTAACTGACATTTCAAAATGACCAGATATTTATTTTTGCAACAAGAATTATTCTAAATGAAGCCAATCAAATAACAACTGTATAATAACATACACAGATCAGGCATAACATTATAATACCTAATATTTTGTTTGTCCCGCTTTTGCTGCCAAAACAGCCCTGATCCATCGAGGCATGGACTCCACTAGACCCCTGAATGTGTGCTGTGGTATTTGGCACCAAGATGTTAGCAGCAGATCCTTTAAGTCCTGTAGGTTGCGAGACAGGGCCTCCATGGATCAGACTTGTTTGTTCTGCACATCCCACAGATGCTCGATTGGATTGAGATCTGGGGAATTTGGAGGCCAAGTCAACACCTCAAACTCGTTGTGCTGCTCAATTACTGAACCATTTTTGCTTTGTGGCAGGGCGCATTATCCTGCTGAAAGAGGCCACAGCCACCAGGGAATACCGTTTCCATGAAAGTGTGTACATGGTCTGCAACAATGCTTAGGTGATACGTGTCAAAGTAACATCCACATGGATGGCAAGACCCAAGGTTTCCCAGCAGAACATTGTCCAAAGCATCACACTGCCTCCGCCGGCTTGCCTTCTTCCCATATTGCATCCTGGTGCCATGTTTTCCCCAGGTAAGCGAAGCACACGAACCCGGCCATCCACGTGATGTAAAAGAAAACGTGATTCATCAGACCAAGGTCACCTTCTTCCACTGCCTCGCGGTCCAGTTCTGATGCCCACGTGTCCACTGTTGGCACTTTCGGTGGTGGACAGGGGTCAGCATGGGCACCCTGACTGGTCTGCGGCTATGCAGCCCCATATGCAACAAACTGCAATGTACTGTGTATTCTGACACCTTTCTATCAGAACCAGCATTAAATTATTGAGCAATTTGAGCTAGAGTAGCTTGTCTGTTTAATCCAGGGGTGTCCAAAGTCCGGCCTGCGGGCCAAATGTGGCCCAGGGATGAATTTCAAACGGCCCGCAGCTTGTCTATTAAAATATATCATATGTGGCCTGCCACGCATAATTTACAAATTGTGCAGTTTCACAATGTCAACACATGGTGGCAGTAATAGATTTTAGGCCCGGGAAACATTAACATGCCAAACGAAACAGCGCTACTTGTGTGCACTGCGCAGCGCACGACTCAAAAGCTCACAAATGTATTTACTTGCTGAATGTCTCGATCCCACGACCATGAAACAGCCAGTGAGAAGTGTCTCAGTTCGGCGTAGAGGTCTCCGGTACAAGCTGCAAATCTCTCTGTGATTTAATTTAGTTTAAAGCCAGTTAAAACAGAAAACAACTCACCATCATGGATTTACTGTGGTAACACTAACTGTAACCATGGTATTTTGTCAGAAATGTAGGTTAATATCTCATTTTATTTGTATTTATTTTTTGTCATGAATTAGCAATTTTACGCATTTGTATTTATATAAAATTTTTATAGACTAAATACCATAAAGCCATTCTAGATATAGAAACAATATTTTCATTGAAGAGCGCGCGCTACGAACACACCATAAAACCCAGCTCACTGTCACAAAACGTGTAACATTATGTGTTTAATTGCACACACAAATGCGGAGGCGCGCTGTAGCCTATATCATTTCATATTAAAGCACAAAAGAAACCCCAAGCATGCAATGTCATTTATGTCGTCAATTAAGTCATTAAGTTACCAAAAATGTGATTAAAGCTGCCTCAAAACTGTGCATGTATGTATTTGTTACGCATCACATTTAACAACAAAAGAAAAAGAGGAAAACAATATTTTTGTACTTTTAAGGATTAATCTACATTTAATTTAGAATTTAGTGTTTGATAACTTTATTCAATTTCTGTATATTTCCAAGGTCACAGGTTATTTATGACATTTATTATAATGGGAAGACTGCTTTAAGCTTACTTGAATTCAAGTTTATTTTTTTCTTAGTTGTTATTTTTTAAAGTCTAATAAATATTAAAATTGATACCTCTCAATTATACTGTAATGTTGAATGGCTATAATTAATGGTTACATTTGAGAGAGAAAAAAAAAGTTTCTCGGTATTAAAAGAGACATCAGTAGTAGTATTGGTATCAGAGATACTGGCCTTCAGTCATAAAATGATGCCATAAATATTAAAAAATATACTTTCCTTATGTTGTTTATACATTAATTTGGAGATTGAATGTAAAGTTATTGCAATATAAATATTTAAAAACTTTAATGTTCAGAAAACAGGTGTAATTAATTAGTTTTTTTATTTTTATCGATTGACAGCAATAATATACACTCACCTAAAGGATTATTAGGAACACCATACTAATACTGTGTTTGACCCCCTTTCGCCTTCAGAACTGCCTTAATTCTACGTGGCATTGATTCAACAAGGTGCTGAAAGCATTCTTTAGAAATGTTGGCCCATATTGATAGGACAGCATCTTGCAGTTGATGGAGATTTGTGGGATGCACATCCAGGGCACGAAGCTCCCGTTCCACCACATCCCAAAGATGCTCTATTGGGTTGAGATCTGGTGACTGTGGGGGCCATTTTAGTACAGTGAACTCATTGTCATGTTCAAGAAACCAATTTGAAATGATTTGAGCTTTGTGACATGGTGCATTATCCTGCTGGAAGTAGCCATCAGAGGATGGGTACATGGTGGTCATAAAGGGATGGACATGGTCAGAAACAATGCTCAGGTAGGCCGTGGCATTTAAACGATGCCCAATTGGCACTAAGGGGCCTAAAGTGTGCCAAGAAAACATCCCCCACACCATTACACCACCACCAGCCTGCACAGTGGTAACAAGGCATGATGGATCCATGTTCTCATTCTGTTTACGCCAAATTCTGACTCTACCATCTGAATGTCTCAACAGAAATCGAGACTCATCAGACCAGGCAACATTTTTCCAGTCTTCAACTGTCCAATTTTGGTGAGCTCGTGCAAATTGTAGCCTCTTTGTCCTATTTGTAGTGGAGATGAGTGGTACCCGGTGGGGTCTTCTGCTGTTGTAGCCCATCCGCCTCAAGGTTGTGCGTGTTGTGGCTTCACAAATGCTTTGCTGCATACCTCGGTTGTAACAAGTGGTTATTTCAGTCAAAGTTGCTCTTCTATCAGCTTGAATCAGTCGGCCCATTCTCCTCTGACCTCTAGCATCAACAAGGCATTTTCGCCCACAGGACTGCCGCATACTGGATGTTTTTCCCTTTTCACACCATTCTTTGTAAACTCTAGAAATGGTTGTGCGTGAAAATCCCAGTAACTGAGCAGATTGTGAAATACTCAGACCAGGCCGTCTGGCACCAACAACCATGCCACGCTCAAAATTGCTTAAATCACCTTTCTTTCCCATTCTGACATTCGGTTTGGAGTTCAGGAGATTGTCTTGACCAGGACCACACCCCTAAATGCATTGAAGCAACTGCCATGTGATTGGTTGATTAGATAATTGCATTAATGAGAAATTGAACAGGTGTTCCTAATAATCCTTTAGGTGAGTGTATAACAGAAAAGGAACCGGCCCCCAGGTGTGTCCACAACATCGAATCTGGCCCCCTTTTAAAAAAGTTTGGACACCCCTGGTTTGATTGGACCACACGGGCCAGCCTTCGCTCCCCACGTGCATCAGTGAGCCTTGGCCTCCCATGACCCTGTCGCCGGTTCACCACTGTTCTTTCCTTGGACCACTTTTGATAGATACTGACCACTGCAGACCGGGAACATCCCACAAGAGCTGCAGTTTTGGAGATGCTCTGAGATGCTGTCGTCTATCCATCACAATTTGGCCCTAGTCAAACTCGCTCATATCCTTACACTTGCCAATTTTTCCTGCTTCTAACACATTAACTTTGAGGACAAAATGTTCACTTGCTGCCTAATATATCCCACCCACTAACAGGTGCCGTGATGAAGAGATAATCAGTGTTATTCACTTCACCTGTCAGTGGTCATAATGTTATGCCTGATCAGTGTGTTACATTCACATATTGCTCATTGCTGTTAACATTCATGGTCTTTATGATTCACATTATACATTACATTACTTTATAATTGAGACCCACCTTCATGACAATGAAGAGGAGAAGTGTGATGAACACACTGACTTGTGGGTGCTTCCAAGCCTGAGGTACGTGACTTGAGTACGCAAACTCCTCAGCAACACCTTGCTTGTACCAGGTCAGGTTGTCAAACAGTGCCACTAGTGACTCATGTTGAGTAAGCTAAATGAGGAGGCAATGCAGTTTGTTATTGAATGCATAATTACTGATCCGGAACAAATTAATCTATCAGCATGAAGCACACTTGAAAGACTGAAAAAGTTTGGATATAGAAAGAAGAAAGGGATAGTGAAGGAAACCATTTTGATGAGACACACAATGAAACATCAGACCTGGCCTGCCATGAACTGTCCGAACCCTGGAGGAAAGGTGAGTGTGGAGATAAGAAGAGTGACCACTGCCGGATACACTAGTCTTCTATGGGAAGCCAAACATTAGAGAGAAAAATTATTTGAATATAACAAATAAACATTTTACTATTTAACATAACATTAATCATTTAATATTATTCATTTGAAAAAAAAAAAATAATAATCCAGCACTGAAAACAGAAAAGATATTTTAATTTGAAACATTCTTTTACAATGAAATAAAAAATTCTGAGCTTGTTCCTAAATAAAATACATTGTACAATAAGGATTGCTGTTAACATTGTAAAAGAAGCACTAAAAAAAAAACTCACTTTTTTAGCAAAAACTTGTTGATGGTTTTCTGTTTTCTCATAGACTCCACTATGATCCTGTTCAGGTACACAAACAACGCCCCTCCAAAACCACTGGCAATTCTAAGAAAAACATTAACAACAGCTGAAACATTAAGCAAAACTATGACCATTGCACATTTCTATTTTACAGCTAAGAACTAAGAATCACAAACTAGTTGGATTTAAAGATTAGACATGTGAACCGAACACACCTCTTAGTGTTTGAAAGCAGAAGTATAAGCTTTGCAAATAAACAGTACCAATGAGCTTAGACATATTTAACACAAATGTATGGAAGCATATGGGTAGCATTATTATAAATAACACCCATTACCATCCAGATGGACTACACATTGTTTTATTATTTGATTTAATAACTGATGCATTAAACAACAATCAGAACGGTAAAAAGAGAGACAAAATACAACCATACTGATATAGCAAACAATAATCTTGGACAGATTATTTGAGAGTAAAATAACCTGTTGTAAAGCACCGCTCACTGTTTCAGCACTTCAGCAGACACACTATGGTTCTATGATTCTAATAACGTACTGGTCTAACAGAACAGTCACTGACAGAAGCGTGTAATCATTTCTCTGTTCTTGCTCCACTTCACCTGCCAGTGAATGCCTCGCTCTAATAGCTCTGCTGCCGCCATGTTTCCAACACCTGGCCCCGCCTTGATGCGATGATTGACAGGGCAGGGCGGAGACTTGATCAGCTCGGATTGCATTTTCAATTCCACATTGAATTTTGCTACATTAATTGCGGGACATTTAATGAAAATGCAATCGCAAGTATCTTAACTGTGAGTGTAAATGCAATTAAGAAAAATAACATTTAAGTGATCATTTTTGCTTGAACATCTTAAACACATCTAATCATTTCTGGAATACATTTTCATTTTCATTTTGCAACATATAAAGCGTTAAAATATATGTTTAAATTATGTTAAAACTTGTGTAGTTGTGTAGGAAATAGCAAATGTAAATTATATTATTCAATTTGAATGATCATTTTGCTCCAAATGTTGCACACATGGGTATGGAAAATGTAAATTTAAATACTGAAATGCATTGCCATTTTACATATTGCATTGCAAATTGAATATTGCTACCCATATGCTTCCATACTAATGTTCCTAGACAAAGATATTAGTTTGCATAAAATCTGACTTCCATAATTCAAATCATGTAAATCAAATTTTGTTTTTGGGAGAAAGGTGAGCCACAAACCCAAGCACAGCAAAAGCTGGAAGCTCTTGTAGGTCAAAGGGAAAGTCCAGACGAAAGCGTGTTTTAAAGAGAGCAGTGATCGTCTCTGCAATATGGCGAAGAGAGAATGACAGTCAGAAATGTATGAAGAATGAATGATCTGACAGTGTTGGCTATCATAACGGATTCCTCCCTCACCCTCATCCTTATTCCACACTGCCAGCACCCTGAAGATAAAGGCACTGAAGGTTGCAGCGAAGAATCCTCTCCAGTAGTTCCTCACGGCAAAGAACGTAGATGTGACCTCAATACTAAACAGCACTCCTGCCACAACACAGCAGATCGTCAACAAACAACTCTGCTCAAAGCTGGAAGTATACAGGGAAATGTTACTGTCGTAAATGAGATATGGCGTTATCTCCAGTGGCCAGCTATGATCACAATGTCTGGTCTTACCTCCAATAGGGGCCGCAAAGCAACAGCCCACCCCTACTGCACAGGCGGCTGACAGCATCTCTGTGTTTCTCAGCTCATTCTGTCAGATTAACGAGAAAACCAAAGACATGCAAATCCTGTTTCGAACATCTGTCGCGGTGGCATTTTACAGGCAGCCAAGAGTGAAATAGGGTAATTACACTGACGGATACATGGCAACGACATGCTGAACAAGGTATTGCTATGAACACAATAAAAAAAAAATGGACAAACACTGCTCTTTCATTCACTATACGCTATCTTTGTGAACGGGTTGCTACGGCCAGGGAGGATGAAGTCCAGTGGACTCTAAATTACAATGGAAAAATGGTAAACTTGAGAAATAAAAATTCACAACATGGAGAAGAAAGTGAAAAAGCTAGTTTTATTTATTTTAACACTTTTAATCAATCCGATCACATGGATACACCCAAACATAATAATACCTGCATCTTACCTTGTTTCCCTCAAAGGGCTCTTCCTTCAGCAGTAAATCAAAATAACACATATACATGTGAATATCTGCACTTGTTCAATCGCTATCAATACTTTAAGTACTTACACTGTTTCAATGACACCCACAGGTACGAGGTGTCAGACAAATAATTATCAGCACGGCTGTTTACCCCGGACCCACCCTGCCTGATTGACTGTGTAAACATGCCATTGACATTTGCCTAATTAAAGTGCATTCAATTACAGTGGAACAGTTAAAATGTGTTGGAATGTTTATGGCCTCCGATTTTCTGTCAGATTCACTCTGCGCTAACAACATGTTATTGATCCATTCCCCAGCATGCTGTGATTTCTCAGGTTACTTTGTGGGCAAAGTCCAGAGGGTTGATATGGAATCACGCAAAGGCCGTTTGACTCATTTTTAGCATGATTTACAAACGGTTCCATTCACTGTGCTTGCGATTCCCTAGAGAACCGATACCTTACGTACTCTGACTAATCACAGCCTAACAAAAAACCCTAGAGAACCCTCAGCTGCTTGTTTGTATGATACACGCAGATGAGACTAGAAGAACAAGGCCATGACGATCCAAGTGCAGTGACATGTAAAGTGATAATACAAACACAAGTCATTGGTAACGCTTTATAATATCTCTCTTTTATAGGACATTTCATTAAGAGATCTTTAACAATCATTATATGATGTTTAATAGATCGGTAGTTAAAGTACAGTCAAATAGGCTTCTTTCCTTTTTTATCACTGAGAACAGGGGAAGTCTGAAAATATCAGATAGATGTGTGCACAAAAGCACAAATGTTAGAGCATGTGCAAATTTGTAATACACTTCTGAATGTGACATCAGTGTCCAAAAGTGTTCAAATACTGTTTGTATAAGACACTGGCCACTGTATAAGACATTTATAATAATTTGAATGTAAATTATTTTCTGTAAAGCATAATATGATGCAATAATGTTTGTTAATGTTCTTATTGCACATTATTATAAAGTGTTACCAAAATTTGAAATCAGAAAGTTATTGACAAGAGACAGCATTATTTAAAAAAGCATCTCTCACCATGTAGATTCCTCCAAACAAGGCCATGAATTTGCTCAACAGAGCAGCACACAGACTGGCAACATGAACAAATGGTCCCTAGAGGATGCAAGAGGAGATAGAAATAACAGATGTGATCACAGTATTTTAGCATTAGAAGGCTTATCTAGGATCAGATATCCCCTCTCATGCACCTCTTTGCCCAGAGGCATGCCACTTCCAAGGGCACAAGTTAAGCCAATCACTTTGGCAACAAAGGTTTTGAAAGTGAGGTACTCTTTCAGCACCACACCTCGGAGGATGGTCTTCATCTCTGGGATCCCAGAGCCTAGAGGAAGAAAAGACGAAGAGGGTTACAAAGAGATCTGAGAACATGTAAAGGCCATTTGGCTTAAATTGATTACGTGAGCATGGGTCAGTGTGTGCGTATCTCACCCACTGCCTGGGGAGCCAGTATCTGTGTGAAGCCGGCAGAGAAGGTGATGAGAACTACTGGATAGGTGACCCAGGCCAGGTATTGCAGCAGCATATTACTGTGCAGACCACCATACATCCACTTCTGTGCTGCAGACCCCAACACACCACATAATTACATCTCTGTAGACGCATAAAGTGGCCCCCCCTCTTTTTATTTAAAAGTGATTCTATCCACCGCATTTTTTTTGACACATGCCACCATTCCCGCCCATGTTCTCTGCCGTTGATTACTTAGGAACTAACAATCATCCAATCACAGGTGATTTTCAGTGCTGCTCTGTTCGTTCTCTTATTCGTTTGTCATTTTTATTTGGCAGGCTGGAAAATTTGTGTTAAATGCACTGCAGTAAAAAACAAAAAAAACAGACCTTCTTTCAAACACACTATTTCTAGAACTCGAATTTCTATGTGATGAGTTAGGCCCAAAGTATACTTCGGCCGTCAGCTTTCTCCGACGTTTCGTGCAATGTCAATGTGACATAATTTTTGTCATCAGGAGGATCAGTGGACATCCGCATACCCCGTCCGTGTGCAGCCTAATTTTTGAGACTGCGCGGACGGTGCACGTACAACAGCGCATTTTAGCATCTATCCGTGCTCGCAGCCAAAGGAGTGTACTTTAAAATGCTTGCGCACGCAACTGTGCGCTAGACGGAGCGGAACGCGGAAAATTAAGTATAACCAGGCCTTTAAGTTAATGCTCGTAATGATTTTTCCCTTTGAAATAATTTCACAAGCTTGTGCTTGTGGATAGCATTTGAGAGATTTGTATGTTGATCCAAAGTTTGCATCAAATTTGATTATAGACTATACAGATTATACATATAGACTATATCGATATAGACTATACATCTATCTACATTAACTTATTTCTTGCTCTGTTATTTCGTTGTTAAATTGTTTCAATTCATTCTCCTGCCCAATTCAACAGGTGTCTTGGAATTTATACTGACACCTACTGGTGAGGATGAAAATGCAATTGAAGAAAAGCCCATAAATATATGCTGAAAAGTTAGAGTTGCCCTTGATATGTGCCTTTTTCTTAATTGACTGAACTGCCACACCCCCAGTCCTTGTAAATAAACTCGTTCTTTTGCAAAAAAGGTCAGTGAGTTGGCACCAATTCGTTCAGGCATTAATGCACATTCCATCCCAGAATACACATGATGACGTTACCCAACTGAAAATACTTGACTGATTAAATGACACCATCTGTACTTTCATGGAACCCTGTCAAGCAGAAAATTGTCCTTTTCTTTCTTTCATTCTTTTCTCTCTCTCACCTTGCTGGCAGAAGGCAATAGTGTAGTCCATAGCCCAGCTGACCAATGCCATGAGAAGCCCCAGGAGGATGAGGAAGATCCAGTCTTCACCCACACGGGAAATCAGGAACCTCTGACACCGTTTTGTACAGACTGCAGACAGACATTAAAGGGATAGTTCAGGGATAGTCATCATTTACTCATTTTGTGTAAATGCAAACCTGTATGACTTTTTTTTTTTTTGATGAATACAAAAGGTAAATTATAATATTATGCTGTTTGCTCTTGTCCAAGCAGTTCTTCGGAATGAGCACCAAGACACTGAAGTTTAAAATAGATGCAAAAGCAACATAAAAAAAACTATTTATATGCTATACTTTCATTTAAAAGTTGTACGATTTTTTGTTTATGCTCGCCAAGGCTGCATTTACTTGACAAAAATATAGTAAAAATAAGCTTGAAACATGCAAGTGTCCTGTGGGTTACTTTTATGATGCATTTATGGTAATTGCAAGAGCAAGCAGAAACATTCTTTAAATATCTTCATGTTCCACTATTTTGGTTTCATGAGATTGAGTAAATGTAGACATCATTTTCATTTTTGAGTGATATAATCCATTAAGCATCTACAAAATCCACCGTTTCCTTTTCTTTATAGGTCAGTCCATGTTCACAATATAGAGATAGGATGTATGAACAGGAAATGAACAACCTAGAGAAATTACCCGAACCAAGCAGTAGGTGCACAGTATGCTTTAATGAAGTGAACAATTGCTCATAAAAGAGCTTGTTTTCCCCTGGATTTCCACATTTCCAGACTCATGAGAGTGTGAACAATTGCACTGTTGCATAGGTAGACAGGGTTGTTGAGACCCAGACAGGAAATAGCTTGTGTGTGTGTGAAGATAAGACGCATCTGAAAGACAGCGGAGAGGGAAGGGTCATGGCAGGTGATGGGACACCTCTGTGAACGTGACAGAGCCGCTGCCCCGCCAGCCTTAGCACCTGCTGAGTGGCTCTTTGCCCGGCTCCTCTGTGTGGGAGTTGGCACACGGGCCGATTTGTCCACTGAAGTGGCACAACAGATGTCTTTGCTCTCAAAATAAACCCTGTAACAATCCACAACCGAGAAAGCAATAAGCCGAACCAAATTTACCACAATTCAAGACACATTGTGGATACGCAAACCTGCAGTGCTTATCTCCAAACCGCGCCAGACAGAAGTGCTGAGATGCGGCATATTTTGACACTTAATTGGAGTTTGAGGAATAACCGTATAAATATGCAGAGCCCATGCTTCCCCACACAGAGTTTAGTGCCTTTGACAAGTGAGTCACAGGCCAGCACTGGAAGTGACATCCTTATGTGGCATGCATGCATAATATCACAATGTATTATATATCCAAGATCTATTTATATCCCCAGAGCGAGTAGAAAGGTGTAGGAGGTTTGGTGAGAGGCAATAGTATCTGCCCTCGCTCTGCCTGATATGACAACTTATGCGGCATTTTCTACGCTGAGCCTCCGAGCAGTAGTCACAATTTCCCACGAGGGCGAGCTGGTGGACTGCTGCCAGTTCTCTGTTTTCATCCACAGATCCAAAACAATTAGCACTGAAATAGACAGATTATGTCAGCTATGGTGATAGGACTTCATTCTAAAGTTGCAGAGAGAACAAACAGCAGGATGCTGACAGCTTGTTGCAAATCTACCTCCCTCTGTCATCTTAAAATTCACAAATAAAGCCTAATTACACCAGGAAGAGCAGGATATGCATTTATATACTCTATTTGGTATGGGCATATACACTCTGACGCCAGATCTCACAAGAACAAGCACTGTTCTGACAAATTTTTGTTCTGACAAAACAAATCCAAAAATACGCTTATTCCTTAAAATAAGCTAATCGAGAATTGTTTGATTTCATCATTAATTATAGCAAACTATTTTGCATTATTTTCAAGCAAAAGTGTGTTTATAAAGTGTTCTGTAAAGCTGTCATAATAACATAGATCTAATGTTGTTGTTTTTTTTGTAAAGAGAACCTACATTCAATGAAAAATATAAATATAATTTCTGCCACATACACTATATTGCCAAAGGTTTTGGGATACCTGCCTTTACATGGACATGAACTTTAATTACATCCCATTCTTAATCCGTAAGGTTTAATATGGACTAGGGCCACCCTTTGCAGCTATAACAGCTTCAACTCTTCTGGGAAGGCTTTCCACAAGGTTTAGGAGTATGTTTATGGGAATTTTTGACCATTCTTCTAGAAGCGCATTTGTGAGGTCAGGCACTGATGCTGGATGAGAAGGCCTAACTCGCATTCTCCGCTCTAATTCATTCCAAAGGTGTTCTATCGGGTTGAGGTCAGGACTCTGTGCAGGCCAGTCAAGTTCCTCCACACCAAACTCGTTCATCCATGTCTTTATGGACCTTGCTTTGTGCACTGGTGCGCAGTCATGTTGGAACAGGAAGGGGCCATCCCCAAGCTGTTCCCACAAAGTTGAGCATGAAATTGTTGAAAAAATGTCTTGGTATGCTGAAGCATTAAAATCCTTTCACTGGAACTAAGGGGTCAAGCCCAAACCCTGAAAATAAACTCTACACCATAATACCCCCAACCCCCCACAAAAATCATCTCTTGCTCTCTACGTAAAAGTGTTGATAAAATTGTTTAGTGTGGATAAAAATGTATTATCTATTTCTGTGTGCTATGTATTTTAATGCTTAGAGTATCGTTTTATCAATAGCTTAGCAACAAGTTAATAGCAAACTCAAAAAATGTCGGTCAATGTTGGTTTAAAAGTATTGATAAAATAGTTTAGTGTGAATAAAAATGTATTATCTTACTCAATATTTCAGTGTGCTATGTACTGTATTTTAATGCTTATTAGAGTATCATGCGGTTAACTTAGCAGCAAGCTAACAGCAAACTCTTTTGGAGCCGGAAGTCAAGTTCAATGCAGAGCGCCATCGCTGCATATGCAGAGCATTTCAAATGAGGTTTCATGATGCTGCTTTAGAAAACTGCAGCCTATGTAGGCAGTATGCAACATGGCAGCTCGCTAGGTTTTGGAACAGTATTAGATGGAGAAATAAAAAAGAAATGAGACAGAGAAACACAGAGAGAGAGAGACATATGATGCCAGCTCTGTAGACCGGTGTGTAGGTAGTGAGCTGACAAGCCTCCAAACCCCTCAAACTCAGTCAAGGAGGATCAGAAGACCTCCGCTGCACACTGTGCTGATAGATTTCTCATGCTTTTCACACTCAACAGGGAGGATGATATAGAGACAGATGCTGTGTGTCTTTGGAGATTACACAAGGCCAAAAGAGCAGTCTATTTATATTACAAGAAACCAATGAGACACCTCATTAGCACTAAAAACATTGGACTGCGAGACACTGTTGCCTATTTAATGGGGACTCAACTTCTTTTAATAGTTAAGGGAATTTATCACAGACTTCCTATTTGAACGGCCACTGCTTTTGTTCAAAGCTCGCTTTTTTCTAGTCAATCATCTTAACGTACCATTAAATGGAAAAATAAATTGTTACTGGCCGAATATATTTTTTCCCTAAACTCAAATGCAACAGTCCATATAATACATCCTTTGGTGGACAGTGACGTATTTCTAGATACAGATGCACAGGCACACTCAAAGACACAGTGGCTCATTACAGATACACTGCACGTCTGCGTGTCTCATCTATCACCCCTAAACAGCGCAGACTGATTATGCTCCCTGCTGGTGAATGGCGAGCACTGCATTGAGGTGCAGAGGGAATTGAACAGGCTGATAAATGCTGCAAGTTGTAGTTTACAAGCTAGACAACAGCAAACGTTCAGCGTCAATGCTTGAAAAATTATTGGGGAAAAACAGCTCCGCCATAAATGTGAAGACCATCAAGAAGCCTTTAAGATTCAGGTGATGGCCGCACCTGTGGAATGTGCGTGACAGATTGATAAACAACATCGGCTACACAAACCAGTGACAATTAATCACCAGTAGAGGGCAATCTAGAAAGCAGCAGGTAAACCACCACATCTGCAGGCGTCAGACATGACCATATCCTCTTACTGAACTGCTTCAAATACATGAGCAGGGCCAGATAGACCTTTCACATTATATTTTCACATTTTATCATATTGTTGGGGAAAATATGTGGAATCGATTTAAATACGGATCTGAATATGATAAAAGCTATGCTTTACGTAGATTAGTGCTGATCTAGCTATGCTGTTCACCAGCAAAAGCTGATGAAGCTGGTTGGCCAGCATGTTAACTGGAAAGTAATTATGGTTGACCAAGGAAGTCTTGCTGGTTAAGCTAGTCAAAAAGCCTTGTTGGAACAACAGCCAAAGTTTGAGTTGTGGCACCAATCGTGGGTTCAGCCTCCCTAAACCCAAACAAAAGATTGGTGGGTCTCAAAAGTATGTATTCCTTTTACATATAAAGGAAAAATTCAAATAGTGTTTGATTAAGATAGATTAATCAGAGCACAAACAGAAGTCGTGTTTGTCTGAGGGGTGTAACCATAGCAACAGCTGCTCGATCGCTGTCTGTATTGGGTAGTACAATGTCAATATGACAAAACATATCACACAATATGACAAAACATATCACACGTTTTTTTATCACAAAAAAAAGTTTTTCTTTAAAGTCACCATGAAATCAAAATGGACAATTCTTACTGTTTTTATGGACTATTTCATGTTTATTATAAATGTGTCACGATTATATTCTGTTTAGTTGTTAGTTAGAGTTCTGTATTCCTCAACTATACGTTACAAAATGATTTATCGGTGCATTAATTGTTTAGATATTAGATTAGATAAGTGATTTAATAGGAATTAGCAATACAATATAAATATAGCCTACATAGGCTACATCAAGAGAAAATATTTTACACTCAGATATTTTTAAACTCTGATTTTGACGTTTTGAACTAGGCTTTCCAATGACAGATTGCTGCAAAATCTCTGACAAGTGTATCCTTATTATCCAGCGATCTCATAATGTCATGTTCAATTGACATCTGGGCAAGTGCGGACAGTCTTTCTTGCAGCATGGTGGACTGTAGGTATGAAAATGAAATGATGTGGAAAAAATGAAAATGTTGTATAAAATCAATAGGCTATAATGTTTGGAATAGTGATGATGTTCGGGAAAAAATTGCATTCTATATTCTGTTATTAATATTAAAAACAAGAACTCATACAGGGACATTTTTGCCCAATATATCTTGAATTTTGGGACCATTTTTTATTTATTTTGGTGGCATTTTTGCCCCAAGCCTCGATAATTTCCGACCCTGATGTGAGTGCGGCGTGATGGTGGGGGCGGGGTTCTTTTTCGAGAGCAAGCAGAGGCCCCTTCTGTTGCGAGGCCTGTTTCAAGAGAAATGGGGGAAACATAGCAAATGCTACATTCTCCAACTCTGATAATGTGTGCAAGGGCATGAGGGCGGGACAATAATCCCTCTCTTCTAGCAACCTGTCACTCAAATGAGATCACAGCAATAGCAAACGACAACAATCCAATCAATTCCTGATGGACAAAATCACGTCCCCGTCCTTTACAAAGTCCCATACAGTTTCACTTGGATATACATCACAATAGAGAAGAAAAGATGATCGCATCTTTCATTTTAATGCTGACTAATGTGTTTAAGTTGCGGTTTAGCAACTGCAGGTGCCAAAATTTGGTTTAGCACAACAAACTTCAACAAAGCCTGAAATCCAGACATGTACTGTCACAAATTCCATAAAAATGCAGACCCCTTAAACATCACTGAATGATTCTCACACTGACACCAGCATCCAAAACACAACATAATGCTGCAACATATGACCAGGGGGGCTGGGGCCAACTAGGGCGCCTAAGAAAACTTCCAGAGCAGCCCCAAAAAGTCTTAAAATGATTTAAATTTAGGCTACGTTCACAATTTTTTAATTACAATTTTGGGATTGACAACTGCATTTACTTAGAGGTGTGGGAGTCTCAAAATGTCCCGTTTACACAGCAACTTACAGTAGCATTTCAAATACTGTCTGTATGAACGTGCAACAGGAGTCAAGCCCGAATTCTCTTACCAGTAACCATAGTGACAGTGACCAAAGTAATATCAAAGATGGCGGCATCCATAAAACTGAAAAGTCTCATCACTTTTGACACAACAAGAGTCCCATCGACCCGCAAGTTCATCCCTCAAATCAGCATTTATATCTGGGTGGAGAGCTGAGCATTTGAGTCACGGAACTCCGGAACAGTGACTGGATTTTGGAAAATGGAAAATTTTGAAAATGTATGTGTGAGTTTGGTTATAGAATATGATTGTCACCCCTGTAAATAACTGAACTGTGTGTGAACATAACTTTATTAAGGACTCAAATACAGGCCTGATAACCGTATTCTGCTGCTGTGTTAAGTCATATTACCATATTCATAATTAAAATGCTAAAAACACTAAAAATAAAGATGTAAAACATTAAAGACATCATACCTTTGGGTTACAGAAGTACTAGAGGTACATATCAGCTTAGATAGGAGGGCCTCTGAATATTGGCCTTGGAGTCAAGAAGTTTGAGAACCACTGTGTTAAAAGGAGAGGAAAGTACGGCTGTTCCAATTCTGCAGGAAAATCATGAATCTTCATTCGAAGTTCTGCTGTCGCTGATTCCATGAGGGCCTGACCAAGAGTGCATCACAGCAGCCAGAGTAAAGCTCTGATCTTCAGTCAAATCCTTCCCACTTATCTCCAGCAATGGCCTCCCCTAATCCCCAATTCCAGCACGTTCTCACTAACTCTTTCGCCTGCTGCCCTTTGTGACCCTTCTCCTCTTTCAATCCCTGCTGCCCTTCATCATTGTGGATTTGCTGGCTCTGCTTTCCTAGCTTTGCTCTGTAGCCACCACTGCAAATAGCAAGCTATGACATTAGCACAACAGCCAGCGAGCAGTTGGCGCACACATATGTATACAACACACCCACCTTGACACTTGGCACACGGATTCTTCTCATACTCCAGCAGTTCTGGAGCCTGGCCGCGCACACTGGTGGTCCTTCGCAGTGCTCCATCCTCGCGCAAACGTGCCGCCTCCTCTTTGGCATAGGCCCCCAACTCCTGTGTATAGCGTCCATACATCTGAAAGTGAGACAGAAGTGAATGAAGATTTTACCTGAGAAGGAAATGAAGGGAAACCAAGCCAAGAAGTGCTTCACTGAAATAATGTGCAACTTAACAGGCTGTTCAAAAACCCTTCAAATAAATGGAGGTAGTCTGTCAGAGTTTCCTGTCCCTGAGCACCATCCCTTCATCAACATTAAGCTGCAGCCACCTTGCTTCACTGCAATGGTGCTATTCGTGAGATTTACACTTAAGCATCCACATTTGGCCTAATTGGGCCATAAAAATGTCCTTGTGACTGTTGATTTACTTCTTATTCCTTTGGAAAAAAAGAATTCCACCTGAATTGCAGGACTACAGGAGTTATGAATTGTTCATGTTGTTGATGTCTCATGCACATGTTCTTCAATCTTTCATGGAAGGCTGTAACTCTTCTATAGTTACTGTGAGCATTTTAGTAGAACTGCACAGAGATGCTCCCACACACACTCAGGTGTGCTTTATTTTAAATTCATGTACCTTATACCTTACACAGATTCCAATTCCAAGTCAATTTCTGGTTTGTTGCATTGGTTAGATTAATGATAATTTACATGTTAAAACAAGGCACTAAATGCTTATTCATTCAAATATCAGATTTTTAATACATCAGATAAACAGTATTAAGATCAGATTAAAAGTGGAAACGTTGCACATTCCAGACAGATTTTACTGTAACTTTTTCTGCATTTTATTTTTTGTTATGCAAGTAGGATTTTTTCAAAGACACTGTCTCATTTCAAAGGCTGCATCCTCCTGAGGTTACATTTGTCAGCCACATATATTATTGAGGCTGCTTCATTTCAGAAAAGTAAATTACATTCCAAAGTAATGGATAATTTCAACACACATGGAACTGGATACATTCAAGAGCAAGCAAGTTATGTCAGTGAGTCATTGAATCGTTTACTTATCCACACCCCATCCACTACTGTGTGTTGCTTGGATATGCTGCGGTTGAACGGTTAATTCAGCTTTTGTGTCATTCCTAATTATAGACATACTAATAGTCAATAATGTTATCTGCAGTGCTTCCGGGATGAGTAATTAATTCCCTCATGTAAAACAGTCAAAAGTGTGCATTTAGTGTTTGGGGCTTTTATTTGCAATGTTTTTGTTGTGTGGCTTTCTTATAAACCCACCAATCAGGCATAACATTATGTATTGTGTCTACTATGTACTAATATTGTGTCCCCCTTTTGCTGCTAAAACAGCCCTGACCTGCTGAGGCATGGAATCCTCTAGACCCCCGAAGGTGTGCTGTGGTATCTGGCACCAAGATATTAGCAGCAGATCCTTTGAGTCCTGTAAGTTACGAGGTGGGGCCTCCATGGATCAGACTTGTTTGTTCTGCAAATCCCACAGATGCTCGATTGGATTGAGATTGGGGAATTTGGAGGCCAAGTCAACACCTCAAACTCGTTGTTGTGCTCCTCAAACCATTCCTGAACTGTTTTTGCTTTGTGTCAGGGCGCATTATCCTGCTGAAAGAGGCCATAGCCACCAGGGAATACCATTTCCATGAAAGGGTGTACATGGTCTGCAGCAATGCTTAGGTAGGTGGTACGTGTCAAAGCCACCTTCTTCTGCGTTCGCTCCCCAGGTGCATCAGTGAGCCTTGGCCACCCATGACCCTGTCGCCGGTTCACCACTGTTGATAGATACTGAACACTGCAGACCGGGAACATCCCACAAGAGCTGCAGTTTTGGAGATACTCTGATCCAGTCATCTAGCCATCAAAATTTGGCCCTTGTCAAACTTGTTCAAATCCTTATGCTTGCCCATTTTTCCTGCTTCTAACACATCAACTTTGAGGATAAAATGTTCACTTGCTACTTAATATATCCCACCCACTAACAGGTGTCGTGAGGAAGATAATCAGTGTTATTCACTTCACTGTCATAATGTTATGCCTGATCAGTGTATATATATATATATATATATATATCTCAATACAAAGTATTGATTTATTTTGACAGTAAACTCATAATCTTGAGTTCATAAGTTAACATTTTAAATTAAAACTGATTTTTTTTTAAAGTAATAAAATTCCTATTATTGTCACAGCATTTCTGTTTGAATATTTTTTTTTTTTTTTTGACAATTTGATCACAATTTTATTCAATTTGACTTTAGCAAGCTCACTCTGCTTCTTCATTAGTTACATGATTTTCTATGTTAATTTAAGTATAATATAAATATTTGTGCTTACAAATAAAAAAAGATTAAGTTCAATGCTGTAAAAGTACATTTGGAAAAAAGTCCAAGGCAGGTAAATATCTCTTATAGAAACTATAAGTAAAGTGCAATACTGTATCTGTAATTTTTAAGCACAAAAAGAAAAAGAAGAGATGAAATGTAAGCTTTTTCTAAGCATAGGATGTGAATAGGATGTGTATATCTATTCTCCTGGGGCTTTACACATTAAAGCTAACAGTGTCAGAAACAGTGATGGTTGGCTGTGTTTCAAAGAGATATAGGAACATAATACACCATCAGAATTTAAACTATGTTCACATTTTGCTGCATTGAGCTGTGATTTGTGGTAATGTCAAATTGTGACTAGTTTAAAACAGTACGGTTTATTCAGTGAATGATTTTCAATACAACTTCAGTTCCAAAAATATCTTGAAACTGAAACATCAGCATTTTCCAAGCACCTTGTTCCCAATGAATATTTCATTAATAAAATAGTTACAGATTATTGCATACAGACCCACAAGACTATAAAGCATTTTCATATTTTTATCCTCAGGCTGCCCAGGCGATCTCAAGGAGAATGTGATTTAAATGAGCAGTGAACTGTTCTTCTTCTCTAAACACAAACTATTGCTTGTTTTTTTGATAAAGATAATGTTTGATGTTTTGTGTTGTTTCTCCAAAACCCACGATCTATCAGTCTGGAAACTGCATAAACAAATAACAACTTTAAAGTTATAAGCTCATATAAGTTCTGTCTGGTTATGGCTTTCAGGGACACCATGGGAGACAGCACTGCAAAACAATTCAGATACAAATTTACAAAAGGGTTGTTACTGATCTAGCCATAGTTCATAGCACCATGATTTCTGTCTGAGATCTAAAGCCAGTCAAACACTAAATAATATGAAAGAAATAAAGGAACATCAATTTAACAGATGAAGATCTCACACGGGTTGTTCTTGAAAAACTAAAACTGCCAATGACAAGTGCATTTTTACCATATGTAAATATTTCGTAACACTCATTAAAACTATATTTTGTATTATATTTGCTAAAATATTTGATCACTATGACATTTATTATTTAGCAGTTTTTCACAGCATATTTGTGACAAACAATGTAGGTCATTGTGACACTTGCAGCATCATGCACAAGATGTGCCAGCCTCTGCTTCTGTTCATTTTTGTGGCTTAACATGGGGAGTAATTGACATGTGTCGCCACACAGAAAAATTACACTTCTTCTTGTTTGAGGTATGATTTGAATCACTATGGTTTGAATTACGCATATCACATCAGTGATGTTCAGACTCTTCTTACAATTAGATTTATTATTAAATGTTTTTTTTTACTTGCCAAACCCAATTTTAGTTTGCATTTGGGTTCATCTTGGACCCTGCCTGGAGATCTGATTAAAGTGTCAATCAATTTTTTACATTTTTCTTTTACACCTGAAATTGGGGAGTCTGTCCTTTCTGCCAATCAACTGCAAACTTACAATAATGCTTTCAACAATTTTGTATCCTTCAGCTGAATTCATATAATATTATTTTCAATTGTATCATCCTGACATGATTTTGTCCTCCGATAAAAAAAACAACCCTCATGTGTGGGTGACGTAAGGGGGTATTTTGAGCCCTTCCCACCCATTGTCCTCTGCCTTTCCCTATTCCTTTCTTCTCCCATCCCTCGTTCTTACAGTCAGCTGCTCCCACACAGGCACATGCCCACGGTGCTAAAGATGGAGAGACAGGAATATTGGCAGGTCCGTTGTGTAGCGCCACAATCCCTCTCTCCCACTCCCTCCTCCTGTTTTTCCCTCTCTCTCTCTCTGTTCTATAAACACACGGCACTCTGATCTGAGGAGCTCTGCCGCCAGCGGCACATTGAGATGAGCATCACGATTCCAGCAGACTCTCTCTTCGCTCGCATAAGCAGGTGCAGCTCATAGAGAGAAAGCAAAGCAGCCCAGCGCAGATTGATCCACACCCTCCTCTTCCTCATCTGCTCCGTCTGCCTCGTTTCACATAACCTTTGCACCCCTTTGTCACTCATTCTAAACATCTACCCACCTGAAGCTGTTGCCCGACACGCGACGCCTAATCGCACCAAGTCATCGTCTTCATCAGCTCGGCACCCGTCCATCCTGGACAGCTTGATATATTAGTCTGGCCCAATTAAACTCACCCATCATTTCCTACCAGAGTGACATTTAACCTTAGCAACACAAGCTGTCACATTCAATGACCTGCTGAGACCAATCAAATTGCATGTCCGAAATGTGACGCTCCTATCACAGGTGAGCTCCTGACCTCTCCTAGAAATTAAGAAAAGGGTTTAGGCAACAAGCTGTGAAAAACAAGGTTTACCCAACAGATGCTGCCTCATCACATCATGCTCAACCCCGCCAACACTTCAGAGCACACTCACTTGATACAATAAGCCTTTAAAGTGTTCCCCTTAGGTATCCTAGCGGTCAAACAGACCTGCGGCATAATGACCAGGAAGGGCACTGCAGACGCCACACGCCAGCACCCCTGTCTCTGAGCAGTTACTGGGCAAACGGGGCACGTATAGTATTCTTTCACACAGCTGGTACTCCATTAACCCATTGATGTGTATGATCACACTGGTGTGATTAGAACGTTTGGTGCATCACGTGATGACCTGCTAAATTCAAATCTGCTTTCCCGCTTTGACTGGCGCCAAACCAGAGACAGACTTACTCAGCGTTTCACTAGTGTATATCAGAACTGTGCAGTGTTTTCAACCACACAATATTTATTTTAAATACTCATAAGTACTAGAATTTATAGTTTGTAAAATACACACTGATTTCGATGGAAGTGGCAATAATCCTTTTAAACATAATTTGACGACAGGTTTTATGTGCACTGTGTTGATGACAAAAAATTACGTCACAGGGTCTGTTGGTGAGCCAGAGCAGAACTTGCCATATGCGAAGTATACTTTCGACTTAATAATGAATGATATTTTATGCTTTTAAAATTATTTTTTGATTTTTTGGGAAAATAATGATTAAGATGTGCACGTTACTGAAGGCTTAAGGAATTTAAAATATATATATAACATATGCTTTAAACTTGATGGTTGCAGCACAATGCATTTTAGATGGGTCCTATAATACTTTTTTACATTTTCAACTTTCTTTAGTGTGTAATGTTGCTGTTTAAGCATTAAAAAGGTCTGCAAAGATACAAAGCACAAAGTGCACTCCAAAGAGACTTTTTCTTTATATCAGTGCGCACTGTTTCTAAACTCCCTGAAATTCCTTGATTGTAGTATTTGAGTTTTCGTCAACGTACATCTCACAATATCTCTCATTTAAATAATTCAAACACAAAAAAGGGGGCAAGGTTTGGTTGATTTGCGTTAGTAGTGTTGAAACTCGCGGTTATAAGGGACGTGACATTTCCGAAACAAGCTCGAAGTGGTTGACCAATCACAACACACTGGTCCAGCCGACCAATCAGTGCACAATGCACTTTTCGGAAGGAGGAGCTTCATAGAGATTGGAACTAAACAGTGTTACTGACAGACTGGGAAGAGAGGTGCTGCAACAATGTAAAATGTGAAAAAATAAGGTGTTTTCTGAACATTAAAGCATGAAAACCAAGACTTTGAAAAAGGGCAAAATAGGTACCCTTTAAATTTCTTTTCTTGAAAATGGTATTAAAGTTTTTAAAACCATATGACACCTACATGAATACAAAGAGTGGGTTTCTAAGAACTGGTAAAGTGTTTTAATTTTTTATCTTTAAAGTTTTACCTCTTTATCAAGGACACTCTTATATGTCACTGACCTGTACATTTATTGGTACACAGCTAGCAAGTATGCTAATATTCTCAAAGAATGTTTTAGACGGATATGAGTGGCCTGTGGCAAAGGTCTCTCTGAAGGGGTTTGGAGTGTAAATGGAACCTTTTACCACTTCTGCCTCCGAGACTTTAGCCAGTCGTCTGAGAGCATCAAGTGCCCTGTCCTGTGTCGCTAAGGCAGGTGCGGCGATTCACTACAGGTTGAATGGGATGTAATAGCTACCGCAATTAAATATGGCTGTATACTGCAACATTTTTGCAGTCCATTTTGATTGTTGCTTGTCAGACTGTGCAATATGACCCCAAAAAGATCTTGCATGATGTCCACAGTACTGTGTTTTTATGTCAACTGTACAATATGCATCTTAGCTAAGACTTTAGTCATGATTGACAGGCATGACTGGGCGTTTTACAGTCCCCATCACATTCTGACATCCTTGTTGACATGCAAAATTGAAATAGGCTGCACAAACCAAAGCAAGTGTCTGTAGTCAGTGGCTAGGCTAAAGAAAACATTCTTCAAAGCAGACTCACGATAATTTTGATAGAAGATAACTTGAAGGCAAAAAGACATTTGTGTTTACACTATCATATAAACAAGTATTTTCAAAAACGTCTCTATTCCTCTGTCTCTTTTGGTCTATAACTTCACACAAATTTGGTCTCCCCATCCAGAGGCGGGATGTGGGTGGAGCTGAGGTACCTGGTTGCTGAAAACACGCCCGCATAGCTCGACCATAGCAAGTGTGCCACATGAGTCCTGAAAAGCAAAGCCAAAGCGTCTCGATCACCCCCAGGTGACTGGATGCATTATAGGCCATAAAGCCCGTCCTCTCCATGAAATGTAATGGGACAGACAAACTAAACAATCAAATTACACTTCAAATAAATTTTTTCCAAAGATGGTTTCTGTCATTTTAGGCTGTTTTTATCACGCTGATGTTAGTTCAAGTGTTCATTCTTTAAATAAGTTTAGTTTTAGTTAGTTATTTGATGCTATAAAAACAGGGGTGTAACGTTATGATTGACAGCTGAGATTGACAGCTTCTCTGGGCGAAGTAGTCACTGAGGCACTAACGGATATTTTTCGGGAACTTCGGGAGGAGATTGGAGTTTTATCTTTTATCTCTACATTTATATAACTGTTTATTTCACAAAAAGTTGTTGATTAGGCGGGACCTTGATATCACGGCTCAACTTTGTGCTCACTATTGCGCAAACTCGAGACCCAAGATATCATCGGCATATTTGAACACTGGCGGCTTCACTTACGTCAACGGAAGAAAGTAAAGGCGCGTCGTCCATCTTTTTTTACAGTCTATGGACCATAGTGGCAATCCACCTGTCACTCAAGTGGCCACGTCCTTAATTATGCAGAACTTTAAGGCTTAATATAATTTAAACGGACAGTTGTCATGAAGAGCAAAATTAGCTAAATAGACTAAAACCACTTTTTGTACCAGGCTGTAAACAAATTTTTTTTCTGCTGTAAAGTTCTGCATTTTAACATGGGGGAGATAAAGATTTCTCTAGCAGCCAGTCTATGAATTGCAGTTTAAGTCACTTCCGTGTTGGCTTCAAGAGAGGTTGGTGCTTGCTATTATAATCCTTGTGGGGACATTTGTTCCCCATAAAGTAAGGAATACCAGATACACACGTCTGGTTCACTATCTTTGTGGGGACTCTCCATAGACGTAATGGTTTTTATATTGTACAAAGTATATTCTATCCCCTTACACTAATCCTACCCCTAAACACAAAACTTTCTGCATTTTTACAATTTCAAATAAACTCATTATGTATGATTTATAAGCTTGTTTCCTCATCGGGACCTCAATTTAGGTCCCCACAGCGACATGAGTCCCCATGAGTCAGTGTGCATTCAGGTTGAAATCTCCACCGGGATAGAAAAACATGAACACGCACGCACGGATAACGTCATCAATTGCTGTGCTCCAATTGGTTCTTCATTAGATAGGTGTTATAAAAGAAGTCACACCAGAGAAATGTGGCCCAGATATTTTGACATTACCAGAACTCTTTCAAGAAGATTCATCACAACAGCAATTAATTGGCCATCAGTGAGCATGTCACTCTCACACTCTGCATTACACTTATTTGTTTTTACGATCTTAATAAAATAATGTAGACAAAAAAAAAAAACATGGTAAAATCTTGAAGTGTCTTCAGCTTAGCCATCTGTACAGTAAACATGGGAAGACAAAGAATTAAAAGAATGAATAAACTGTAAAAATATTTTTTGTCTTGTTTTTCAGTAAAAATATATATCTAAACATTCTTTGTAACTTACAGTGTATTCAATGTATAGTACATACGTACAACAAATTTTGCCAGTATTAGGAATTAAACCATTGACCTTGCATTGTTAGCACCATGCTCTACCACTTAAGCTACAAGAACAGAGCTCACAAAAACTTGAGAAGATCAAAAAGGAGTTGCATGTACAGGTCCCACCAGATAACCTTCCGTAATCAACTTGCAGAAAAAGCATAACTGACGCAACGTAGGACGTAGAGTGCAAGAGGCATTACACTTTCTTCGTAAGTTGAATACAGAAGGCTGGCGGAAGCTAGATATTTTCCTTTTTGAAGTTTTAAATATGGATATTTTTCTTACAAAAATGCACCGCTTCACTTCAGAAGACATTATTAACCCCTTGGAGCAGTGTGGAGTATGATTATTGTGGATGGATGCACTTTTTTGGGCTTAATATAACTCCAATTGTATTTGCCTGAAAGACCAATGTCATATACACCTAGGATGGCTTGAGGGTGAGTAAATCATGGGGTAATTTTCATTTTTAGGTTTACTATCCCTTTTATTAATTAACTGTTTTCTATTTTAATAATATATTTAAAAATGTAATTTATTTCTATAATGGCAAAGCTGAATTTCCAGCCTTCATTGTCACATGATCCTTCAGAAATCATTCTAATGTCCTAATTTGGTGCTCAAGAAACATTTCTTATTATTATCAATGTTGAAAATAGTCGTGCTGCTTAATATTTTTCAGGATTCTTTGATGAATAGAAAGTTCAAACAACAGCCTACCCGAAACAACATTTCGCAAAAATACAAATGATTTTACTGTCACTTTTGATCAATTGAATGTGTCTTTGCTGAATAAAAGTATCAGTTTCTTTAAAAAAAAAAAAAAAAAAGTGCACGTATACACAGCTCTAGTTTTATTTTGTAGTGAAAACAAGGCAGAAACTTCTCTCAAGATCATAAACTAAAACCTACCTAAGGTCTTGGCTTTAAATGATAATTTTGCAGACATTCTTGATAGGATGTTATCAAGCCTTTTTGTGCAAATTCCTTCAGCTAGTCGGGGCATTTGATGTCACATCTCTATGAGCAAGCATACCAAGATACGTTTTAGATCCTCCGTGTCAGACCTTCTTTAATACATATAATGGAAAGGTAAGACAAAGGGTGTATTGGATTAGCATTTAACAGAGACAGAAGATTCACAAAACCAACCTCTGTCAGCAACCAGAACGCCTGTTTCCCCAAAACATCCCTTGGGAAAAAAAAAAAAAATCCCATTACACTAATGACTCCTCTGTATTCCACCACACCTGGTGTGGGCCCATTTGACATTGAGCCAGAATGAAAAATATTAAAGAAAAGTGTAATATCTTTACCTGAGGTGTTCTATCAAATTATAGTGGTTCAGGGCCAAATGGTGTTTCAGATGCTTGGATGGATATCATGCGAGTAAAAGCTAATGTGGGATTAAACTGCCTTCTTTAATCCATTTTGCAATCAAGTAGGTATGGCTGTCATTAGAGCTGT
The DNA here is from genome assembly GCA_039654625.1 of Rhinogobio ventralis. Lineage (NCBI taxonomy): Eukaryota > Metazoa > Chordata > Actinopteri > Cypriniformes > Gobionidae > Rhinogobio > Rhinogobio ventralis. Next base: position 29,955,862 of record CM077200.1, on the reverse strand, counting down.
TGCCTTGCCTGCTTAACGTTATTCATCGCTTCATTTGTGGGAAAAAAAAAAATCATAAATGGGGTAGTCAAATTATCTTGGTGAGTGATGAATAGCATATCACTTCAGCATAGCATTCATCTAAGAGCGTATGAACACTGCTGATCAATTTACATGCATGCATGAGCAAAATGCAGGCCACTGGCTGTTAAAAACTTCCCACCCCTACATCTCTCTTTTGCCATGGTTTGTGGGTAAAGTGTGAGGTTATTACCATCTTCCTGCTTTAGTAAGTGCACTGTAAAGATCCTCTAGCGGTGCTAAAAGCATAATCACATGTCTGTGACTGCAGGCACCATGCTGGTTATGTGTGGGGAGGCTGATGTCACACTGTAGGACACGTATCCTCAGCACATCTACACTCTTTGATCTCATCGGTGGCCGAAATCCTCCTCCCCTTGATGGAGGAAACTGGCAAGCTATCTAAAAGCATCTGCTCTTGCATATCCTCAATCTTGAAACACACCCTGAAAGGTCAAAACCAGGGGGCACATACCTTCACTACTCAATCTGAGGTGGAGTATTAAGAAACAGTTCACAGAAAAATTTAAATGATCATTTACTTCTATCCTTATCATACCATCTCATTTCATTCCATGAAACACAAAAGGAGATGTTAGGCAGAATCTTCGAACTTTAACTCTTTAACTCTTTAACACTCTTTGTGATTAGAACGCTCAGTGCATCATACAGACTATATCAATTGACGACGTGCTTATTCATATCAGATACACATTTTGTAGGTATTAGGTAAAATTTACTCTATTCTTCTCTTACTTCACCAGCCACTTTCATGTATTTCGGGAGAAATGTGTTGTAAATCTGACGATTCTCTGAACTGCGGTGCAAACTAACATTGCGTTATAGATTAGCTAACATGATCATAAAGGTTTATAATAATAATAATAATAATATGGTGATACATTCTAAAATAACGGTCGCCTTAAACTCACGCTAGAATATTTTAAAGGGTTAAAATACAGTGACTGTGGCTTTTGCGTTATACTCCACGTGTTCTGAAGCCATATGATAGCATATTTATATAGGAAATTGTGATAAAATTCTTTGATGAATAGAAAACAAATAGCATTTATTTGAATCTCTTCACTATCATTTTTCACCAATTTTATGCATCCTTGCAGAATAAAAGTATTAATTTAAAATAAAATCTTACTGACAGCAAACTTTTGAACGGAAGTGTATACGTCAGGGATACTCCACGTCTAGCTGTGCATTAAACGATTTCAATGCACTTCGCGGAGGCAACCACCCTCTGCTTCACGTCCGGCGGTTCTTTGCCTCCACGTCGTGCCTCCATATCCGTGGATTATCCCTTTTATACCATGGTCATTTGCCAGCATTGACCACTTAAAGCAGACCAAATATTTGACCGGAATTTCATTTGAATTAATTATCAAGAGAGAGATGAGAGATGCATACCCACATCTGTTTAGCGCTTCTCTCTCCATTAACAACGAAGCTATATGTTTTTAATTACTCCAAAAAAGCGATGTAACTCCCTCGTTGCTGAGAAATATAATATTGCGATTCAGTAGCAAAGCTATTTTATTACTAAAAGTCGTAGGGCAGCGTTGATAACAAGTGCCTGTACTCTTGGATGTTTTTGTGTGTGCGCAGCGCAATCTCCGCTCTCTGTGTGCGAGTGACATATGCGTGTGCGCTTCAATGAAAACAGCGCATTAATATAGAACGGTGATTCAACTGACTTGGAACTACCTGTGCATTTTTTATTGCACACCTTCCAGCCAATCAGAATCAAGTATTCAGACAGACCATGGTATAAACAAAACATTGCCATTTTGTCATTTGGCAGGCACCACTTACTTTTTATGGGGGAAAAAAACATCTCAGTTTGCGTTTCACATAAGAAAAAAACTATGGAATGACACGAGGTTAGTAAATAATGACAAAATGTATTTGTCATCATTCGTCATTTTTGGGTGCACTATTCCTTTAACTGCCACTGCTCTTGCAGTCCTGACTAATGTCTTCTCTGGTGACCAGATTCACCAGCACACTCAATCCCTATTTTACTCAACCTATCTTTCAGCAGTACCATCAATTATCCATCCTCTCAGACATATTTTCCATAGAAATAAGGTGCACCTGGTTTCTGCCATTGCTTGCCTCCAGACTGACACCTGTCTGTAATCTCTACTCAGCTCTTATCCAGTTCTCATATGTAAACCCCTGCCAGAACTGCAGCATTTCAGCTAGAGATGCTGGACGGATTTTTGATGGATTGAATGCTGTCAATGATCAGACAGGGTGATAGCAGAGACTCTCCGCCGGTCCATGCAGATGGGGCAGTGACACAGAGGAGTGATGTGTGCTAAAGCTAGGAGGAAAGTGTCCCCAGGCATGCTATTTTTGCTGAGAGCTTGGGGGAAGAACATCTGACCTGGCTCTTTTGAGGAAGCAGAAATGTAAGCTTCATGGTCCTTTCCCTTCTTCTAAACAATACAGAAAAAATATTCCAAAGGTACTGCTAGTGCAGATGAGAAACAGATTCTTTGCGCTGAGGGGGAAAACAAATTGCAAATAGTGTGGGTATGTGCAATCGAGAGCTGCAAGATACAAAAAGACTCGCTGCACTTGTGATGCTCTTACCTGCAAGACCATTTAAAAGGCCCTTTGAGAAGTTAATATCGCCCGTGCAATCACGATTTTCAGTGCAAACATGAATCACTGAACAAGGCCCGACTTCTAAAAACTGACAGTATCGAATGCAATATTTGAGCATTTAGACTCGGAAAATGTGAGTCACACAAGCATAGCAATATCCCTGGAGAAAAACAATAAAAAGACAATAAAATACAGTGAGCTTGTGCATATACTGAAAGAAAAACAAACAGGCATGGAAAAGCACACAGACTAATCCTCCTTTAGCCAAATGTGTCCAGACCCGTGTCTGGCAGTGCAGCGAAGCACATCGTAAGGATAGTAAATGATAAAGACATCAATCAGAACGAATCCCAACCCCTGGTCAACGGGAAAGGTGTTGAAACCGCGAGTCTCCAGCCACCATTTTGTATAGCGCTGTATTGATCCTCTCGCCGATAAGGAAAGCAGGGCCAGAAAAAAATGTCCCAGTTTCATTCATCACACACATAGACACTGTGGAACACATCGTCTGGCCCTGCAGGGAGAAAGGCTGCTCAGAAATAGCCTGAACTCAAAAAGACAAGATACGCATGCGACACATGGATCCGAGTGCGGCCACTTCACGCCTACCTTCATTATGCAAACACATTTGTCATAACAGTGCAAAAAAACTTGCTCAGATAGATGGATGTTAGTGGGAGGGGTGAAGCAGGGGATTTTGGCGCAGAATGAGAAGACTGTACCCAATGCCGACTGTTTGAACGTGTCCTTCTCCAGTTCTCCTCCTCTTCACATCTGCCTGAATATAGAGATATCCCTGTCAAGTGCTACAGGGTACAGCTGTCAATCACCGTGTGACAGAATTGGGGGGTGGGGGGGACTGGTGCATGAGTCAATTAATATTCAGAGTGGATCTACATCTAGTCCACAAGTGCAGGAGAAGGGGGGGATGAAGCAGAGACTTTGATGATGCCCTTAAACTTGAAATGTGATTGAACTCAATGCAAATGATGCCATTAGTTATGCTTCAAATGTTATAGGTGGTAATTCTGTCCACAATATCAATATACAGTCGACTTAATTAGCTGGAAACGACATATACGTTTGATACAAATGTCGAGCAACACACATACACATTAATTATCAACAGTCTTTTACACTCCTGGCCTACAACAATTAGGCTTATAGGCTATCACATTCTCGCCATTCAACCATGTCTTATCCTCTACTTAAGAAAATCCAAAGGGTAATTTCATTCATATCTTAGATCCACAGTTTTACACTTACTGAATCATAGTTGTACGAACCTCGGCGGATAAAACAGCTCGTTTCGAGATAAAATCGAATCACGTTGACCAGAAATACTCACCAGAGTTTGCTGGTACTGAAGCACGCGCTGGTGGGCTCGATCTCGCGCCATAACGTTGAATATAGCGTGAATTGAGTATTCAAAGGGGATACGGTATTCCCAAACGCCACAAGATCACGTCCGCATCACTGGGACAAAATTCAACAAGCAGCGTGAACTGAGTAACAGGTCTTTCTCCGCAGAAAACAGCCCAGGAGCTCATCCAGCTGTCGAATGAACTCTTCCCTGTGCCCGCGCGCGCGCTGCAATATGCCATAACGCGCTGAAAACCCGCTTTGTGTGGGAAGACAGGGGTTACTACACTCCATACCTGTTGACTCGATTGTCAAAAATCAATAGATGTATTTTCTCCCGCTGTGTGACTAATCGCCATTTTGCACTGTGAGCTCAAACACTTTCCGCGTAGATTACGAGATACCAGGCTGTTTTATGGCTTTATGACTAAGTTTTAAACGAACCATGCACTTCTGTACCAAGCCAGGAAGATGTACAAAGTTACAACATTTTGTTATTCAATGATTTCAATTGAAACTGGGATGCTGTTATCATTTCTTTTGACTATAAATTAACTATAACTGATCTGTAATGATGACATAGAGCATCCTCACTTTAAAACCTGTGGTGGGCAGTTCATTACACCACTCATTAACATTACTTGTGCTTACAGTAAATACTAGATGCATAGGCTGCATTTCACCAGCAGCTCAAAAGCTTCATGTGATGAAAGGCAGAATCCAATGGGAGAGAGAGAAACCAATGGGTTGTTAAACAGATTTCCCTACAGAGATAGAAACTGGTAGGCTGCTTTTGGGCTCAGTAACAGGTCCACTGCCAGCTCAGGGAACAGCAGGGGCACAGGCTGGGATGAAATATGAATGTATCACTGTGAATTCTGACAGTTTTCTTGCAACACTGCAGTGTTTTTGTGTATGTGTTCAAGCTCACTCTCTCTTCCATCCATGTATGCTCATACATACAGACCTAACTCAAAATCTTTGCTACTGATAGAAACAACACGTCTTTGTTTGTGCAGCGGACCAGCGGTCATCAAAAAGATGATTGCAAAATAGGCTACACTTTCATATCTGGTAATCTAGCCTACCTCTATCACTTGTGTCACTGGTTAAAGCCACTTGTGTACTTACATTATCCCAAATGTTTCCAAAACTGTTTAAATCCAGAGAAATAAGCAATTTTAACCAGGACACGGATCGTGTCCGTGCGTCTCCTATCAATGGCATCATACCCGTGTTACTCTCGATTTGTTACCCTCACTATACATAATATATTATGTGTTTTATTAGACTGTTTGGATACATTCATCGACAGACAACTAATTATCGTTTAACACAGTTTCTTGATTTACCGCGAGTATCATGTTTTACCATGCCTAATATCGATCTAGCTTACTGCAGTGGGCAACAAGTGTTTCATAGTAGCGAACACACAGAGTAGTATTATAACAGAACTTTCAACACACTCAAATAATGTATCTAATATGATAAAACAGTGCTGTGTTACCCCGCATACTTATGACCAGAATAAGGGGAAAAGCGCTTGTCTGCGGCATAATAAAAGCTCCATGACCTCTAGCGGCGAAAAATTACATATTGTGACTTTAACAGTTCTTCACAGACATAATCTATTTCTTTTTAAAGGGACAGTTCACTCAAAAATAAAAAAATTCTGTCATCATTTACTCACCCTCATGTTGTTTTTAGACCTGTACGATGTTCTTTCTTCTGTGGAATAGAAGATATTTTTTCATATCAATGAATGAAAGTCAATGGGGTCCAGTGTTTTTTGAACTATAACATTCTTCAAAGTATCTTTTATGTGTGTGTGTGTGTTCCACAGAAGAAAGATAATTTTTGGATGAGCATAATATCTTTTTAAGATAAATAAGTAGTAAATAAACATGAGACCTTATTTCATTCTTTATACCTGTACATCAGACTGCATTGTGCAAACCATCTTCACTTGGCTACACACATCATACAAAGATGGTTTGGACAGGTGAGCATCCTCACCCACAACACATTTCTTTGAATTGGGTGTTCCAACGCCCTCAGCGCTAACACACTAACCCAATTCGATGAATCTACCACAAAACTTTCTGTAATGTTCCTTTAATGAATTGTGGAAGCTCCGAAGAGTTAAAAAAAACATCTTCCTCATTGACTATTTAAATACGTGTTTGGATGAGAAAATGAGACGTAGATCCGTAGTGGGGGTGTGATACAAGGGTCGATATTAGATTACTTGCAAGTACATTACCATCCCAGACAGGGAATAAAACCCGGTGCGCATTGAACTCAATAGCATGTGGCTGTCTTCTGCTCAATACTGGCCTGCAACAGTGTTTTTTAGCTCATTTGAAGTTCTATGAGTGTGAATAAATTCAGCAACAACTACACTGTATTTGTTTTTTTTGTAGAAAAGAATGGAGAAATGCTATAAATTGATTGTACATTTAACTAATTAACATGATTTTATTTGCATATACAATACATGTTTCAATTAAAATGTAATATACCTTATAATTTGTATAAATGTATATCATAATCTTTACAGCAAAATTTTACTGACAATTAATGTTTATTTGTCTTATATTTTATGATGAAAGATGCATTCCCAGACTTCCCTGCATGATCAATCAAATTTGTTTAGATTTCAGTTATGTTATGTTGAGGTGACTTTTTTGTTATTTAGTTATAATGTTTACTGCATTACATTAGTGTCATGTCTCCCTGATGGTGTTTTGTGTTTGTGTGGGCAACATGTTCTCTGTCTTTAAGTTATTATTAGTCACTGCTGCTGGAGAGGCCAATGTTGCTGAACTTCAAGTCATCATGTGGCTTTCCAGCGTACCATCTGTATATTTATCAGCACTGTAGCAAACCGATTTTAATAGCTCAAATAGTCTGGTATAATGACATTAAATGACATATACATTTAGGAACTGTCAAATGTGACCCTGGACCACAAAACCAGTCATAGTCACAGTCAGGTATATTTGTGACAATAGCCAACAATACATTGTATGGGTCAAAATTATCTATTTTTCTTTTATGAAAAAAATCATTAGGATATTAAGTAAAGATCATGTTCCATGAAGATATTCTGTAAATTTCCTACCGTAAATATATAAAAATGTATTATTAGTAGTAATATGCGTTGCTTAGGACTTTATTTGGACAACTTTAAAGGTGATTTTCAAATAGTTGTATCTCGGCCAAATATTGTCCTATCCTTACCATACATCAATGGAAAGCTTATTTATTCAGCTTTCAGATGATGTATAAATCTCAATTTTAAAAAATTACCCTTATGACTGGTTTTGTGGTCCAGGGTCATAAATATGGTCACCAAAATGCCATCATGTAATGCTTGTAATATTGTCGGTGTAAAGTTCTAGTAAACACAGCTGCCATTTTTACCATACATTTACAGAGCATTTTTTAATCAAAATTGAATTGATAGCAATTTATCAACTCTAATGTTGATGTGGATATGCCAGATCAAACAAGTTAAGAAGATAAAGTTTCCCTCCAAGTTATGTGATTTTGCCTACTTCTGAACTGTGAAGTGAATTTGTCCTTTAAGATGAATGCAGGTATCGATTTGTTTTAAATGATGAGGATGCAATATCAAATTTTTTTTTTCTTTGCTCTTCAGATTCCTCCGACATAAGAAAGGACCTTGAAGGGACATTGGATATAGAAGCATAAACGACTGAATCCACAGGGTTTCTTGAATGAGATAGGACATCATCTTACATTGACAAAATTGTGCGCATTTGTCCTCGTTAGAGGATCTAGACAAGAAAATCAGGCGTATGTTCAACTCCCTGCACGAATAACACTGTGCCCTTGAGCCCTACAAGATAACCAAGTCGATGAAATGCCCTTCGGAATAAGAATGACACTCAAAAGCTTTAGAAAGGCGAACGGATTGTTCTGATGGCAGTTGTGTGACTTCTGACGGGCTTTAACAGCGCAGTTTATCGGCAGCAATATTGGACACCTTAACAGGTTGCTATTTCGTCTTTGGCGGCTACTTACATTTTTCCGCGCCGGCTTTTAGTCTTGGTAAGAGCTCCTCTTGAACGCAACAGTCCAAACGTCACCTACGCTGCTCCATTTAATGACGCAAAAATGTTAAGAAATCCCCACACAATTAGAGCAACGCAATCAAAATCCAGTAATGACGTCAGTGCTGTTTGGTCCAAATTGCTCGATTGTCGATCGAGATACTTTCTGTATAATTGTCCACGCGGGTGAATTGGCAGTGCCCTGTTGCTGATGCCTCTTGCTCGTCTTTGAATTCGCCTCAGACTGGAAGCTAAACTTCAAAAAAGCCGAGCGCTTCCCTTAACACAGACTTGACGGTGTTAATGCATCACCTAAACGGTTCGGATTAGTGTGCACTGCACGCGCTGAAAGGTAAAGGAGTAATTAAGCCGGCAGAGCCTGGGGCGCGTGCACTGGCCAGGAATTGATTCTGTGATGCAATGCGGGTTCCGTCACTGGTTTAGTTATAGCGGTTTGACTCTACTTCTGTTCCTATTGCCCGTCGTTAATGGCATGAGATTGCGCATTTGTCTTCATCAGTGCATTGTGCTGATGGTATTTTTTGACAGAACGTTAAGTTTTAAAGTAAATGCTTTTGTTTATTCACTAAGTTAAATCAATCAATCAATCAATCAATCAATCTATCTGCCTATCTATCTATCTATCTGTCCGTCTGTCTGTCCATCAGTCTGTCTGTCTATCATCTATCTATCTGTCTGTCCGTCTGTCTATGTCTATCTATCTGTCATTTATCTATCAGTCTGTCTGTCTATCTATCTATCTGTCTGTCATCCATCTATTGATCTATCTGTCTGTCTGTCTGTCTGTCATCTATCTATATAACAAAGGGGAAGATGATCTATGGGACACTTTCAACATATAGGTCTATGCGTGGCGTTGTAATCATTATCCAATGCCATTCAGAGCTTGTCGTGATCAGCGACTCCAAGGCATGTAGACAAAGCTTTTTGCTCTTTCCTGATTTTTCACAGCTGTGACTTGTGGGTTGCTGCAGGGTGACTGAGTGTAAGACTGTTTCGGCACTGAGAAGGAAAGAGGGTGGTGAGATCCTCTAATTTCAGTGTGCGCTAATGTTCAGAACAAACACGCTCCCATAGCCTATTTAAACATATCACCATTCTGGCTAAGTGTTCTCATTTGCAGTGAAGAGACAGTGAATGCACTATGATCTCCTCATGTTTACAATTTACCAAATCCAATGACAACAGGTGTGTTGCTAGGAAGATATAGGCTACCTGCTATATTCTGCATCTGTGCATGTAATTTGAACATTAGGCAAAGAGGTGACAGGTGATGTGCTAAGACTGAAAAAAGGTGAATTGAAATTACAGTTGAAGCTTTTCTTAAGTGGTGTGTGTGTGTTTGACCTGGCAAAGAGATATGTTGGAGGCTTGGAGCTGAATAAAACAAATATTTATGATAATATTTAAGGGACAGAGACACCAGCAGGCTGGTCATGAAAGTAGGCCGTCTGAGCACACTCATTCAGCTCTACTGATTCATACACACACCTGCTTTCTTTTGGCCCTGAACAATTAAAAATAGAGAGATCCATGAACATGTTTGTATCATTATAGGCTGTTACCATCCAAATAGGTAGACTGACAACATCTTTTGTTACCACCCATCTTGTCACAATATTTTACAGTTTTTTATTATTCGCTTTGGTACTATTTAAGGTGTACATTTTCAGTCCACATTGTTTCAAACACAAGATTATTGTAATATGTAATGAGAACATTTGGTTTAATCATCAATACACAACAGTATATGATCTTCTTTCAGTTTAGTACTTTTAACAATCAGTTCATCCAACAGCAAACAATGCAAGATACATGTTTCAAATCACCCTTGTTGCTTAATTACAGTTTTTTTTTATTCACTTTGGTACTATTTTCACAAGTAAGGTGTACATTTTCAAAACTCTTGACTAATATCACAACAGATCATCAAAAGTACACTTTTTTCAAACATTTTAGCATATTTTCAATTGTGTTAGTACAATACACAAAACCACAAAGTATCATTTTTCACTACAAAAAGTAAGTGTTTTATCTATATAAATATTTCATTCCTAGTACTGCCTTTCATAAAGCTCTTACTATCAAACTTTGCACCTCTTCTCGTCAGTGTTGGGGAGTAAAGTTACATATGTAGCCTAACCCCCTTTGTAACCCTTTTGTTACAAAGGGGGTTAGGCTACATCTGAATATTTTCTGTAAAAAGCTAGGATATGTTGAATAATATAATTTGTTGCTTTGTCTATTTTTGATGTACACGATGCCTCCTGCCATTTAAGGGCTGTTTAGTAAAGCGAAGCTATTTTGATACTTTTGATTGGCTCTCTTGAATTTGCAGGGCACCACGTCTGTCAATTAGCCTACGTCAGTCCACATTGCCGGTGAAAGCTTTAGGCTACAACCTGTCTGAGATTTGCCACCATGGCAAATGTGATAAAAATGTGTTCCACTGCTGGACATTTAAAAATCAGAAAATGGCGCAAATATAACAGTTCAGTGCAAAATATGTTTGCACCTATTAAAATGTTATCGACAGATGATACACGGACCCATCTCCTATGATGAATGTTAACCTTAAGCGCCGCCTAGGGGACAAATCTCTCTATTAGTTTGTCCCGTTTTGACTTGCAAAATAGAGCTATTTAACTACACGATTGGTCACTGAGTATAAACAATATTTTAGGTGGAATATAACTAAAAATAACTTGTCGCTGGGGCAGTACCCTTAAAATGATTTTTTTTTTTTTTACCACAAAAAGGTTCATAGTAGTAACTGAAGGTACGTATTTGTACTCTAATGTACTAATAAGCACCTTTTAGGAGTAAAAAAGGTACAGAGATGTCCTTTTAAGGGTACTGCCCCAGAGACAATCTGTTGTACCCCTAAAGGTACAATTTTGACACCTTTTTTCTCTGTGTGCAGCAACTCTGTTTGGGAGAGTCTGTTTGGGTTGCCAGTGAGTATGAAATTAGAATCTATTCTTGCTTCTGTTATTGAAAAATCAATATTGGGCCTTAATGTTTTCCTTTCACATACACAGTGCAATAGTATGCAGATTTCTACTATTTTTTTTATATCAGTAAGAAGAAAAATATCATGTTTTTTAGTACAGTATAATGATCTAGAATTGTGTGCTTTCTCTTAAATATAACCATCTCTGTTTTTTAGAAGTTAACCCTGCCTGGTTTAAATGTTTGAAAATGATAAACAGTTGAAAACATTTGTTAGAAATGTAGAAAAGTAATCAAATGTAATCAGTTACATTAATAAAGTAATTGAAATAGTTACACTACTTATTACATAAAAAAAAAAAACTGCTTCTCGTTCAGTTTAATACATTTGTCTATTATTTAATCCAACTAAACTTAATCAATGAATCATTTGGTACGCCAATAGATTTCTATAGATATTGATTCTATAGACATAGTTTCTATAGAACTTGTTTGCAATTTCCGTGGATTACCAATATGTGACCCTGGACCACAAAATCAGTCATAAGTGTCAATTTTTTAAAATTGAGATTTATACATAATCTGAAAGCTACGCTTTCCATTGACGTATGGTTAGGATAGGACAATATTTGGCCGAGATACAACTATTTGAAAATCTGGAATCTGAGGGTGCAAAAAAATTTAAATATTGAGAAAATTGCCTTTAAAGTTGTCCAAATGAAGTCCTTAGCAAAGCATATTACTAATAATAATACATTTTATATATATATTTACGGTAGGACATTTACAAAATATCTTCATGGAACATGATCTTTACTTAATATCCTTATGATTTTTGATGATTTCGAATCGATAATTTTGACCCATACAATGTATTGTTGGCTATTGCCACAAATATACCCGTGCAATTTATGACTGGTTTTGTGGTCCAGGGTCACATATCTATAATATGGATTACCAAATGTAATGAATTCTTTTAACACAAGTGATTTATCTTAGATGATAACCACCACTATGTTCAAAGTTTGTGCAAGAAAGTGTGCGTGTGTGAGTGTGTGAGAGAGAGACAGACAGACAGACTGTGTACAGTGCATCAGATTGACCAGAAATACATCCGTAGAAGGGAGACAGATGTCATCAAATCCTCATGGCTGTGTCTACTTCATTACACCGTTTGATAAAACACTAGATATATACTATTATGGATTAAATTACATAAATTAGGTAATATAAGTGTATTTTCTAATGTGGCATCTGTAGCCTGTATTACTGTAGTTAGTTCAGCAACCATGGTGATTTGAAACATGTATCTTGCATTGTTTGCTATTGAATGAACTGATTGTTAAAAGTACTAAACTGAAAGTTCTCATTACATATCACAATAATCTTGTGTTTGAAACAATATTATGTGGACTGAAAATATGTGCAACTGAATGGAAGCATAAGATCCGGTTTTGAAAGAATGACTAGCTGTGTTACAAGTGTGATCAGTTTGGATTTTTGTACTAAGAGTTTATGAAAATAGTAGAGAAAATAACTGTATTTACATTACTATAATACAATTACATTACCTAACTTATGTAATTGAATCCATAATGTTATATATCTAGTGTGTTATCAAAAGTTGTGATGAAGTTATGAAACAGCCATGAGGGCTTGATGACATCTGTCTCCCTTCTTCTGATGCAGGTCAACACCGTCACTGACTGTTTCTCCTCCCTTGTACTTTATCCTGCTCTATGTTCACAGATAGCAAATTTATCTGTCTGTCTGTCTGTCTCTCTCTCTCTCTCTCTCTCTCTCTTTCTCTCTCTCACACACACACACACACACACGAACTTTGAACATAGGGGTGGTTATCATCTAAGATAAATCACTTATGTAAAAAAAGAATTCATTACATTTGGTAATCCATCTGTCTGTCGTTTAATCCGGAAATTTTACGCTCAGTCCGGAAATTGTCTATAGAATTGCAGTTTTTTTATTCGCTTTGGTACTATTTTCACAAGCAAGGTGTACATTTTCAGAACTCATAGTGCTAATATCACAACAGATCATCAAAAGTGCACTTTTTTCAAACATTTCAGCATATTTTCAATTGTGTTAGTACAATACACAAAACCACAAAGTATCCTTTTCGCAACACAAAATAAGTGTTTCATCTATATAAATATTTCATTCACAGTAACTGCCTTTCATAAAGCTCTTACTATCAAACTTTTGATTTGCATCTCTTCTCGTTCAGTTTAATACATTTGTCTATTATTTAATCCAAGTGATCTTAATGGTTAATCATTGAATCATTTGGTACACCAATAGATTTCTACAGACATAGTTTCTACTTTGTTTGCAATTTCCAATATGGATAACCATATGAAATGAATTATTTTTACATTATAAGCAATTTATCTTAGATTATAACCACTATGTTCAAAGTGTGTGTGTGTGTGTGTGTGACCTGGTAAACTCTACATTATGTCCCCATAAAGATAGGCAATGTCCTAAATCCTTGTCCTTGCGGGGACATTTTTTGGTTCCCATGAGGAAACCAGCTTATAAATCATACAGAATGAGTTTTTTTGAAAATGTACAAATGCAGAAAGTTTTGTGTGATGGGTAGGTTTAGGAGTAGGGGTAGTGTAGGGGGATAGAAAATACGGTTTGTACGGTATAAAAACCATTACGCCTATGGAATGTCCCCACAATTCACAAAAACAAACGTGTGTGTGTGTGTGTGTGTGTGGGTAGGTGGGACAGAAAGATTTGCAATTTGTGAGCATAGAGCAGAATAGAGTATAAGGGAGAGGAAATAGTCAATGATGGTGTAACATCAGACTGATCAGAAATGCAAGAAGAAGGGAGACAGATGGTATCAAATCCAGCATTTTACATTACAGTATGTATGCCATGTGATACTGTAAACAGATTACCATGGTAGAGACTGCCGCATTACTGTAACTCACCCTTATAAAGGTCATCAGTATAGATTCAGTCATATGGCACAGTGAGAACATTTACTGGATTGGCAGCAAACTCTGTTCTATAGCCCAGATCCTCATGGCTGTGTCGTAACTTCATCACACCTTTGATAGCACACTGAATAGATACTATTACAAACATTATGGATTCAATTACACGAGTTATGTAAGTGTATTTTCTTATGGGGCATCTGTAGCCTGTGTTACTGTACTACTGTGTTACTGTACTGTGTTGTTATTCAGCAACAAGGGTGATTTGAAACATGTATCTTGCATTGTTTGCTGTTGGATGAACTGATTGTTAAAAGTACTAAATTGAAAGATCATACTGTTGTGTTTCTGTGATTAAACCAAATGTGCTCATTACATATTACAATAATCTTGTGTTTGAAACAATGATTATGTGGACTGAAAATATGTGCAACTGAATGAAAGCGTGAGATCAGGTTTTGAAAGAATGACTAGTTGTGTGATCAGTTTGGATTTTTGTACTAAGAGTTTTGAAAATGTACAGCTTGTGAAAATAGTACCAAAGCGAGTGAAAAAACTGTAATATCTATAGAAATCTATTGGTGTACCAAAAAATTCAATGATTAACCATTAAGATCAGTTGGATGAAATAATAGACAAATGTATTAAACTGAATGACAAGAGATGCAAATCAAAAGTTTGAGAGTAAGAGCTTTATTACTGGGAATGAAACATTTATATAGATGAAACACTTATTTTGTGAAAAGGATACTTTGTGATTTTGTGTATTGTACTAACACAATTGAAAATATGATGAAATGTTTGAAAAAATGCTCTTTTATTAAGAGTTTTGAAAATGTACACCTTACTTGTGACACCTGAAACCATTCACTCATATACCTAATCTTTATACCAATTCTGCAAAACTATAAGTGCATTAAGTGCTTTAAACTCAGTTTGCTATTGTAAAACTGCCCAACATTAGACACATCACTCAAAACTAACAGCTCTTGTGTTTCATTTAGAAAACACTGCCATTCAAATGCCACAATCATTTACTGATTACCTATACTATATACACTTAATGATCATGTGTGAAAATCTTATACATATACTGATCAATTAGAAATCAAAAATTTGTGTTTTGAGAAAGAAAGAAATTATTTTACCCCCTTACATTTCTGTTTATAGAGTATGTATACACTGAATATGAATACAAACCAAGTCAAAAAGTCTATTTTATTTCTAAAGCGCAAATATAGATTGTTTCACATCAGCTTCACAATAGCAATTTTTCACAATTTTTTATTTTTTAAATAGTGTCAATAGTGTCATTATTCAGTCAGTTCAGTATTGATTCAGTTTGTTTCCATAACTGTGTAAAATTCATCAGTTGTGCATACATACTGTACATACATCCTGTACACTCAACTGCACTCTGAACGAGCAAAAGACACAAGATATAGTGTTTTACATTTTTCACATCTGTGTGTATAGTTTGGCATTAATGTGGCTAATCATTTTATGTTTGTGTGTAGAGTTACTACACAAAAATAGCATTTTTGGAAGAGTTAAAATAGTTTTGAGTGAAGTGTTTGCTTTTGCAAGAGATGTCTGACGTTTTGCATGTTGTGTATGTGTTTTGTGGTTTTATGTGTAGATTTCTTAGTAATTAAGCCATAGTTTCAAAAACTGTGTGTAAGAATTTTGGAAAAACTGTAAAACATGGCTGGAGTATAGGCTAAATGTACATACAGGTAGTGGAATATGTTCCTGTCATATGCACAAGTACAATGGGATTTTATGCATAGGCTAATACAATAAATATTTAAAAGAACAATAAATGAAAAATAAAAAGAAAATAGAGAGTAAAATATGAAGTGTGGATATGTATGAATGGTAGTGGATGGATACATGAATGTGGCAATCCTTTAAAAGCAGAGCGGTTGAATTTATCATGTAAAATATTAACCTGAACTAAAATATGTGGTCTCTTTGTGTTTGTTTAGCCTACCTTTTTTGCTCTCCAAAAGTCTTTTTACAAGTTTTGTTTATTTATTTAGAATTGCACAAGTAGGGGAGAGCGGGGCACGTGGGGTTAGTTGTAACACACATGGTTTAAAACTTTCCACACATGCCAGGATGACGAAACTTAGTGTATTTACTAGTTCCCATATCAACATTATTTAGAGAAAAAATTGCAGCAAAATTAAAAAATCTTTGGAAGATATCACTGAACATTTATTTAACCATAGAAAAAATAAATTTCTTACTTAAGTTAATTTTTCATCTCTATTTTTTGTGTTTATTTAAAATAAGACAAATCTGATATTATTTAAATCTTTTATCTGTTATTTAACAGTTGAGATAGTTCTTTGATGTTAATCTAACCAGCAGAAGACACAAGCTGGGTTTAAATCCCAGTTGCGCAGGTGGGGTGCGTTGTAACACTGCGTTATATTGTGCCCCTATTAGAACTACGCTATTATTCTATACGTATGAATTTTATTGAGAAACCATGAGAAAAAGGTGAATAAAGACTGAGAGTCAATGTTCAGAAATGCTTAATTATTTTATATATATATTTTTTAACTATGCTGTATAACTGTGTTTTGAGGTGTGTTTGTTGTCAAACTCAAAAATGTGTTTATTTTTAATGATTAAAAAATGCCATTATTTTATTTGAAAATTTTAATAATTGTATTTTATTGACAAAATATTTTAGTTTGTCTTGGATATTTTTTTGATCATATCAGTTAACATTTTAAGCTGTCATCTGGTCATGTTACAATGTGCCCCTAACATGTTACAACGTACCTGTACCGTCACAACGGTCACCTTACACTTCTGCACTTCACTTCCCAGCATCCTCCTTGACTTGCATGCACTTCATAATCACACACACCTGCACCTCATCTGCACCCTCATCAGCTCACTTCATAAGCACACACCTCCCCTCAATTAGTTGACTGATCTTGTTTATGCAACACGGACTACCTTCCTGATTCTCCAGCAATTACCTTCAAAAAGTGTTAGGTTGTGCCCCGCTCTCCTATGGCAAGCCGTTTTGACTTTTATTCATTCACAGGATATGGATTCTTGATATCAACAATTAAATTTTCACTAAATGATAATTCTTGATATCAGTAATTGTATTTTCACTAGTAAAATGTCACCATAGGCTGTCATTAACATTCAATTCTTTATATATTCAATTTTTGATGTCAACAATTCAATTAGGCTATCACTAGTGCCAATGTTAATTACTGATATCATGAATGTGATTGTTACTAGTAATAAAGACGTTTTAAATAACTGAAGTTATATTTCTATCAGGATTTGAATTGTTGATATCAAGAATTGAATTGTTGATATCAAGAATTCACTTCCTGATATCAACAATTAAATCTGAATGGCAGCCTATAGTGACATTTTCGCTAGTAAACATTCAATTGTTGCTGTCAAGAATTAGCATTTTAACTAGTGAAAATTGAATTGTTGATATCAAGAATTTATATCCTGTGAATTAATAAAAGTCAAAACGGCTTGCCATAGCTCTCCCCTTTCCACTACAACATCTGGGTTATCCTAACTTTTATCTGTAGCCTACAGTGACTCACTGTAGGGACGTCAGGGCATGTTCAGAGACGAGATAAAAATCGTCCCAGCCGGGAAAGGGATATTTAGAAGAAGTCAGAAAGTGTGGGGGCGATGCACATAATAGTGAATGTAGTGGAGAAGCGCACATCTCGGTGGGCGTTTTTGCATTACTTCTTCAGAAAAGACGCTCTCCAATGGAAAGCAACGCGACTGAAGATCTTACGTTGTCACAGGGCATGGATTTAAGTAGTAAGTATGCATGAATGATGTCTCCATTCTACCGAACTGAGCAATACAGAGCTGTTAACGCTTCTGAAACTACTCTCTCTCTCTCTCTCTGTGTGTGTAGCCATATACAAATGTGCTTTTGCGCAGTTATTTTCAAAATTCGGATACATTTAAGTAAAGTCATTAATAACTTTATTGGCAATTAATGTACAGTACATTTAAATATGAATATGTAGAGGGCAATGTGCAGACAAAGGGGGTTATTTTACTGAAATGACCAGTCTGAATTATCTTGAATTAACAGTTAGGCAAATACATGGACATAAAATGGCTTATTTGATTTGTCTTAATTGTAGATTATCTTAAAAGTGCGCAAAAATAGGCTAGCTGTTATATAACGCAGAAAATCCCTGTGACACTGTTGATGTCACTGTCACTGAAGCCCCGCCCAATTATCGCTTCAGGTGTTGTGGCTGTGTACACATGCAAGTTATCTTAATTTGGTTTAAATTGTTTATGCAATTTGTTGATTTTAATTTATTTTGGTTTATTCATTTATTCAGATTTTTTGTGTTTTTGTTTAGAAACCAGCCTGATGCACTTATGGAATGACTTATGTAGGCTACTAGCATTGGTGAAAATAAACTTTGAAATGGATGTTGCTTCAAGGTGTTTAAAATGACGCCCCGTTGAGATGCTCCCCCAATCCTAAGAACCTTTTACAGAAAATGTTGCAACAAGATGAACACTTCTACAATGTTGATTTATTAGCTAACGTTAGCTAATTTAGCCACTGCGTATTTTACATTCTGTCCTCTTTGCATCTCTTAACAGTTCCAATGTGTTTGCTTTTTAGACTCCTTTTCCTTTTTTTTCTTCTTCAGACTCCTCCTAGCCATCTGTTAAAGGGTTTATTATCCCTTCATTAAAATAAATTCTGTCCTCTTCTTCGAGGACTTTTTATTTTTATTACACTTGTCAACCGTTTTGAGTCGCAAGATGGCGCCTATTGTCTATTCTCTCCATAGACTGTAAAAAAAAAAAAGATGGACGACGCACCTTCACTCTCTTCCATTGTAGAAAATGTGGCGCTGACATCTTGTGCTGATTTGGGACCTACCACTTGGGGGCGATTGAGACTTTGGCTCCACTTTTCATGACTTGTGTGGCACACTTGATTCTATTTTGCATTATGAAGAGAGAGACCTCAGCGTGATACTAGAGCAGGGGTGGTGAACTCCGGTCCTGGAGAGCCACAGTCCTGCAGAGTTTTGCTTCAACCCAAATCAAACACACCTGAACAAGTTAATCAAGGTCTGAAGGGTTACTAGGAAGCTACAGGCAGGTGAGTTTTATTGGTGTTCGAGCTGAACTCTGCAGGACTGAGGCTCTCCAGGACCGGAGTTCGCCACCCCTGTTCTAGAGATATGAAAGCCAGAATGTTGCCATGGGCAGCGGTTACAAGTTAGCGTTATCTGCCTTTTTTGCAACCTGAAAGTCAGATTCGGTGAATGTGCGAGAAATCCAATTCATTATTCACTATAGGTAAATTAGAAAATTATTAAAGTGCTGTAAAACTAGCATTTGTTCTACAAACCAGTGTGTTTGATTAAAAATAATACATTTAAAAAATCGAATAGCCTATATAAGTCTCAATGAAATCAAAATGGACAATTATTGTTTTTATGGAATATTGGAGTGTTTATTATAAATAATATAACAATGAAATGACGATTGCAATTTTCAGTTTTATGCTGACTTTAGATGGCGGTTTGCCAAATCAAGCAGCATTTATGGACTTTTTGAACAGCTAATAACTAAAAACGGATGACACCGAAGCCTCGCACATTCAAGTTAAAAATGGCTGCCTTTTTTAATATGTAGCTTATAAACCTTTAAAGACAAGCTTACTGTAAGCTATGAGGTTGTTAATTGATGGTATATGCTTTTGTTGAAGCGATCAGCCCACATCCAATTGTTTTTTAGATAATTTTGTTTAAAAGCAGAATTCCTGGTGAAAAACTATACATTACCCATGATTCTGAATCCAAATCTCGACCAATCAGAGAATCGCAAAAAGGAAATTGTGCCAACAGAGCCGTTTACTACCATATACTAGCATACTACTCTTATTATTTCTGTCATAGAAATATATGGTAAAAGTAGTAAGAGTAGTATGCTTGCATATTTCCCTATGCTCTCAAAATACTTAGAAAATATGCAGAAAATGCACACAAATATTTAAGATCAACATCAATAGTCGATTTAAATCAATAGTTCTATATTCATCCATTGGGTTTTAATTCGATTTAATTTACAATGCTTCATGGGATTGTAGTTCTTTTCTTCATTAATGCTGTTGAGTGCACATATTTTGTACCTTTTTGTCTCTTTGTCAAATACTTTTTTGCTTTATTCAAAGTTTGTAATGTTATGATTCACTTGTAGCTAGTTGGTTTGGCTCATGGTCATAAAAATCCCAATGGGCAAAATTAATAAGAAAAGGCAGCAAAAAAGGTTAGCATGCACTGTTGCACTCTATTATGGAAAAATATTTGGCAGTTCAATGCTGTGACCAACCAGAGTTGAGTATTCCAGAGTTGTTTCATGTTACCTTCTAATTTAAGAAATGTATAATGTCATAATGTTAAGTAACATTGAATATTGCAAATTTGTGACTTAATGGATCTACTAATGTAATTCATTATTGTAGTCACACATTTTCTCATTGGATTGGTTGTCTTATAGGAGTTCTGGTAGTTGTCTTCAGCATGGTTGCCTCTGAACTGTCTCATGTTCACACTAGACCAATTGACTTTGTGTGTAACAGCGAGGCCAGAAGAATGATGAACAAGGTGAAGGACTTACAAGAGGAAATGGTAAGACTGTGGTAGCTAAATTGTTCTTTCACTTTGTGTTTCTTAGGATGATTATCTGTGGCCTACCATATTGTTTAAATTATCTTACATCATAGTAATATTAATATTACATATTAGGTAATATTACAAGGACCGTGAAACCATTTAAATGTAGGCACAAAGAGCGAGAATATATATTCATCTGTGAATGGACATTTTCTACTCCAAAATTAGCCTATGTTGTGGGCTAAAATTAAATTATACCCAAATAACCTTCAAGTGAATATAGGTTATATAACGTCAATTGTATACTTCAAGCCTCACCATTTATTTGTTTTTGTTTGTAAAGAACGGCTGGAATCAATACCAAGTTACCCTTCATATATATTTTAGCATTAATAGCTCAGCCTCATTAGGATGTTTGCATGCTACACTTCACTTGACAGATATTTGTCAGTTTACCTATTGCATGCTGACTGTCTCGCTTGATTTGCTGTTGTCATCCTGTCTTGGCGTCATCCGTTATCTTATTGACTTGACTCTGTTTGTTTGACAGTTTGCCACTCTGACTCCTCAGCATCTACATCTCTGCTTGTCTATCCACTGGTGAGACTTTTATTAGGCTGTGCTTTTCACTCCCTTTACAGAAAGTCTGCAGTGCTGTAGATGCTCTACCCTCTTCTATTCAATTACCATGCGTCGGCATTAACAAACCAACCTGGGAGAGAAAATCTGTGAGTCGTTCAATGCAGCCCACTCCCACACACACTCCCTCCATTACAGCATCAACCCACTCAAGCTGCTCTCGGGCACACACTCTTTGAGACCCCTGTATGTGTGTGTTCCAGGTGCATGAGTGGAGGGCTGAGATCCTGCTGTCTTTGGGGACTCTAGCGCAGGATGTGCGGTCTGCCAGGACACTCAGCCAACCTGGCTGTAGACTCACTCTGCTGGAGCGCTTGGAACACAGTATCAACAACTACTTGCATGTAGTCAGACTGCTCCACATTGAGGTGAGGATGATCAGTTAAACCTTGTGCTGCAGCTCGGATTTATATTGGCACAGAGATGAATGGCATGCAGACAGATTGCGAGCCTCTTGAGGAATTCACTCACATAGAATATTGACTTTCAGAATGAAGGCATATGATTTACCACAGGTCAGAATACAACATCTGACCCTACACAAATATAAAAATTATAGCCAACTGTGTATATCATTTTGTAATATTTAGTAAATTTGACAAGTTCAGCATACAAGCAAAAAAAAAAATCAACATAGTAAATAATAGCAAATAATGTGTATATATTTTTCATATTAATTAGTAATATGTTTAGCATATATTACAAAAGTTCAGAAAAAAATAAAATATATATATATATATATATATATATATAATTGCATATACATGCACACATATACACATACACCAATCAGGCATAACATTATGACCATTATGCTCTTGTGGGGTGTTCCCGGTCTGCAGTGGTCAGTATCTATCAAAAGTGGTCCAAGGAAGAAACAGTGGTGAACCGATGACAGGGTCATGGGCGGCCAAGGCTCACTGATGCACGTGGGGAACGAAGGCTGGCCCGTGTGGTCCAATTAAAACAGACGAGCTACTGTAGCTCAAATTGCTCAAGAAGTTAATGCTGGTTTTGATAGAAAGGTGTGTCAGAATACACATGTGTATTGCTGCATTGCTGTTTGTTGTGTATGGGGCTGCATAGCCGCAGACTAGTCAGGGTACCCGTGCTGATCCCTTTCCACTGCCAAAAGCACCAACAGAGCATCAGAACTGGACCACATAGCAATGGAAGGTGTCCTTGTCTGTATTCGGTATTCCCTGGTGGCTGTGGCCTCTTTCAGCAGGATAATGCGCCCTGCCACAGAGCAAAAATGGTTCAGAAATGGTTTGAGGAGCACAAGTTTAAAGTGTTGACTTGTCCTCCAAATTTAATTAAATTGAGTAGCTGTGGGATGTGCTGAACAAGCAAGTCCAATCCATGGAGGCCTCACCTTGCAACTTACAGGACTTAAAGGATCTGCTCCTAACATCTTGGTGCCAAATACCACAGCACACCTTCAGGGGTCTAGTGGAGTCCATGCCTTGACGGGTTAGGGCTATTTTGGCAGAAAAAGGGGGACCAAGACAATTAGAAAGGTGATAATGTTATGCCTGATCGGTATGTATATTGTATGAAGAGACTTGATTGCACCTGATTCAATTATTTAATAATGTCATAGCAATAATAATCTAATTTTACAGCATGTTAGATGTGTGTGTGTATATATATATGTGTATGTGTGTATGTGCATATGCTTTAAAAAGATGTGAATGGAGATTTTCCCATATTTGAATGTGGTTGTGGGACTACGTAGTTCTCAAGGAAAATATCCTGCCTTCCCGGAATCTTTGTTGGTTCATCACGTCATCTTGGTGACTTTGACTCCAGGTGACCTCTGCCTTCCTTCCCCAGGAAAGAAGGGGAGATAGCAACACATATTTGACCCGTGAGAAGGCTGGGAACATAGTGCTCTCTGAAGTGCATTACAGCCATGCCCTGCTGATAAAATATACATGCCGCCACTCCTAGATTAAAGCACGTACTGTGGGGGGATGCTGGACTGTAGTTTTGCTGATTTCTGATGTATTTGCAAAACATAATAATGCCGGTGTTTTCACTGATCTCGATGACCCACCATCTTCCACAGTATAGCTCATTTATTTCTATCACACAGTAAAAGCCATTTCTGTTCTTCCCTCGTCAACATACTATGACTATTTCTATCTTGAACACCATTTTCTTTATATGTCCATCTTTGTCTTATCCAGCAGGGAGAGCAAGTAGAGCCCCAGGCAGAGAGATGCCTGTCTCAGCCCTCTAAGGATTTGGGTTTGGTGTTGAAGAAATTTGGGAGTCTTCTCACCGGCAAGCTGGAGTGGCTCATTGCAGAGATGGCAAAGGGGTGCTAGGCTGAAAAACTGACTTCTAATCTCAGCCTTTCTTCAAGCTTGTGTAATGGGACCAGACAGGCTTGATCAATTTTAACAATGGTCCACCTTCAAGACGATGGACGGCCATGCACTTTACCAGAGACCACAGATTTACAGAAGAAAAATTACATGTGTAAACGACAAGATTCTGCCATCTACTGGATCATAGCTGAACTGACTCACCTGTTGACAATCACCCACTAGAACTTTTAGAACAAACGAACTGAAAACTGTGAGTCCTAAATGTTATTTTATACCACAGATTATATTTATTTATTTTATAGGCTGCATGAAAGTTGAATTTACTTTACATGGTGTGATAGGACATGAAAGACAACCTGAAGCCAATAAAAAGGGCAGAATGTGTGGAAATGCAGTTCACACACAGGAAAGGTCACTTTATCTATACACTCCAAGTTATAATTGTGATATTTGTGCATATAATATATTTTGTATAAAAAAGTATTTACAATATTTTGTAAAACAAACCATTAATTCAATATTTTTATTCAATTGAAACACTGATGCATTAACACAAAACTGTAAATAAAGTGTACAATGTAAAAATATGTAATATTTAAATCACTAAATATATTCTCTTTTTAATATGTCCTCTCTTGTAATGTTATACCAGTTTTGTCAAATGTAAATAAGAACTATTAAATGTACATATTTAAATATATTTTCCTTTATTTAGATTAGAGTTTTATCTAAACACTGACCTTGAACATCAGATTTATATCTACTTTGAAATGTATGTCTTTAACATATGCTTTATGCAGGCAATGTTAACTAAACTGGATTTAATTGTGGAAGACATATATGCTGCTGTTCTAAAGTCTGGGTTCAGTTACTTTTATTCAGCAAGGACACATTAAATTGATCAAAATTGACAGTAAAGACATTATACACCGATCAGGCATAACATTATGACAGGTGAAGTGAATAACACTGATTATCTCTTCATCATGGCACCTGTTAGTGGGTGGGATATATTAGGCAGCAAGTGAACATTCTTTCCTCAAAGTTGAAAAAATGGGAAATGCAGGAAAAATAGGCAAGCATAAGGATGTGAGTGAGTTTGACAAGGGCCAAATTGTGATGGCTAGACAACTGGGTCAGAGCATCTCTAAAACTGCAGCTCTTGTGGGGTGTTCCTGGTCTGCAGTGGTCAGTATCTATCAAAAGTGGTCCAAGGAAGGAACAGTGGTGAATCGGCGACAGGCCAAGGCTCACTGATGTACGTGGGGAGCGAAGGCTGGCCCGTGTGGTCCGATGAAACAGACAAGCTACTGCAGCTCAAGAAGTTAATGCTGGTTCTGATAGAAAGGTGTCAAAATACACAGTGCATTGCAGTTTGTTGCATATGGGGCTGCATAGCTGCAGACCAGTCAAGGTGCCCATGCTGACCCCTGTCCACCCCCGAAAGTGCCAACAGTGGACACGTGGGCATCAGAACTGGACCACGAAGCAATGGAAGAAGGTGACCTGGTCTGATGAATCACGTTTTCTTTTACATGGATGGCCGGGTGTGTGTGCGTCACTTGCCTGGGGAACGCATGGCACTATGGGAAGAAGGCAAGCCGGTGGAGGCAGTGTGATGCTTTGGGCAATATTCTGCTGGGAAACCTTGGGTCCTGCCATCCGTGTGGATGTTACCTTGGCACGTACCACCTACCTAAGCATTGTTGCAGACCATGTACACCCTTTCATGGAAACGGTATTCCCTGGTGGCTGTGGCCTCTTTCAGCAGGACAATGCGCCCTGCCACAAAGCAAAAATGGTTCAGTAATTGAGGAGCACAACGAGTTTGAGGTGTTGACTTGACCTCTAAATTCCCCAGATCTCAATCCAATCGAGCATCTGTGGGATGTGCAGAACAAACAAGTCTGATCCATGGAGGCCCTGTCTCGCAACTTACAGGACTTAAAGGATCTGCTGCTAACATCTTGGTGCCAGATACCACAGCACACCTTCAGGGGTCTAGTGAAGTCCATGCCTCGACGGGTCAGGGCTGTTTTGGCAGCAAAAGGGGCACCAACACAATATTAGGATATAATGTTATATTAGGTCATAATGTTATGCCTGATCGGTGTATATTATAATGTTACAAAAGATTTCTATTACAAATAAATGCTGTTCTTTTGAACTCGAAATTGAACTATTCATCAAAGAATCCTGAACAATGTATCACAGTACAAAAATATTAAGCAACACAACGGTTTTCAACATTGCTAATAATAAGACATTTTTCTTGAGCATCGAATCATCATATTAGAATGATTTCTGAAGGACCATGTGACACTGAAGACTGGAGTAATGATGCTTAAAATTCAGCTTTGCCATCACAGCAATAAATTATACTTTTGAAACTATATTAAAATATAAACCAGTTAAATTGTAACCATATTTCAAAATATTACAGTTTTTTTTTCTCTCAACATCTGGACAGTAGCAGCACACATCAGACAGGAAAAACAAATCTTCAATTGTTCTGATTTTTCTAATTTTGCTGGATGTGCATTTAGCAGCCCTGGTCAGGTTCAGATGTTTCTAGAGATGACAACTGTAAGTCTTTATTCTACATGAGAACTTAAATGATGTGCAAGAGAAGTTTAATTTATGTAATACATTCCATTCTCAGACATAAAATGAGCTGTAGAGAGAACATCAGGTAAAGCTTGTTATTGATTGTGCCATACAATAGCTGACAGATTGCTAGGAACCTTGAATACGAATATAAAAAATAGTAAAAGACTCATGTGTTGTCTTTGGTGAGACCTTTTTTAAATCAGACTTTTTGTGGACAAAAGCAACCAATTACAAGTTACTAAACACTGCCGATGTGTATGTGAAATACTATAATAACCACATTAATTATTGATTCTGTAAGTCCGGACAAAATATTTAGAACCTGGAAGACTTTTGGTCATGTAATGTTATTGCTGGGGTCCGTTCTTTGTAAGTCACAGGCATGATCTTGGATTGTTTGGTTCTTCGATTCGATGCTCATTTTGGACTTGCTGTCATAGCAACAGGTCCGGAAGCTTAAACCTGCTTGGGAGCAGGTTTATTTCATGTAAACAGGATTAGATCGCATCTTTTTAAGCGGCGTTGATACTTAAAATTTGTCCCAACCACTGCTACTTTATTACAATAGTTCCTTACCTGAACCAGGGGCAATGATAATTTTTATAATAATAACAATAATAATATAAAAATATTTTGAGCAATATTGAAAATAATATTATAATTTTGTGTATAATACTATAGACACAGCCACTTGATTGAGAGATTTATTTTTGATAGAATAATTATAATTAATAATTACTATTTTATTGGAGTCTACACACATGCTGTACAGTTAATCTGAGCCGTGCATTCATTTGAGTGATGATGGATATTATGGGATGGCTTGATGC
The DNA here is from genome assembly GCA_039654625.1 of Rhinogobio ventralis. Classification (NCBI taxonomy): domain Eukaryota; kingdom Metazoa; phylum Chordata; class Actinopteri; order Cypriniformes; family Gobionidae; genus Rhinogobio; species Rhinogobio ventralis. The sequence goes on along the minus strand of CM077200.1, from coordinate 29,928,708 downwards.
GGCACAGGAGAAGCAGATAACTGGATCTTAACCCTTAAGAAACTTTAATTAATGCTGTCACGTAACTGCTTCAAATTGCATTAACATTAAATGAATTGATAATTACAACATTGAAAGAAAAATGTAAAGGGTGTACAAATAGGCCTACTATAAAATCGTGAATATAAATAATTGGGAATCATGTTAAAAAAAAAAAAACAGTGCACATTTCATTTATCTATTATAACTTTTATGTTGGTTTGGTCGCTTTGGCTGTTTCCTTATAAAGGTCCAGAAATTCGTGGTTTTCTTTTTTAAATTTGTCAAGTTTTTTTGTCAGGTGGCTTTTTTAATTATATGATGTCATTACGTTGCTGTCTTGCCGCCAGCCAATCGCTGCATTGCTGATCGTGGTTTCGAGTATCGATGCATCTGCCCAGTGCCCTCTTCAGGGAACACAGGAACGCGCAGTAATTTTAGACAACTTAATCCAGATATTTTAATCCAATTCGCAAATTCGTTTGAAGAACCAAATTAGCCAGAGATCAGTTATCATGATTAGAAGATCTATCTGTCAAATCATCTCAGATGTATGAAGCGAGGTACGAAGAACGGACCCCTGTTTTCATTTTTATTAATGTTTGTTCATGCAATGCAGGTCCTTTTTTTGTCAGGCAAACCCCTATGACCTAAAATTTTTACTTGAAGTCCCCCTGATATTTTAAATCGATATTTCAATCATTGAATAACACATTTGTATGTTCACGGTTCTCTGATGCCAGGTTGGTAAACAAATAATGTATCTCTATTTTTACTGTGTTTTATTTCGACTGTTTATATATATTTTTTTATTTATTCATTTTAATTTGACATTTTTATGAACCATGAACCAACTCATGAACCATCTGCATTTCTTTTACAAACTGGTGTAATGTAATGTTTAATGCCTTTCATGATGCTGATAACCATGAATGGATTTTTTTTACATAAATATAGTAAACAAATTATAATCCCATTCAAATCTACAGTAGTGGCCAAAAGTGATGTCCGGCCTAGGAAAATTGCTATCTTCACCCTTAATTCACACATTATTAACATTTTGTAAAAGATTCAAAGATAAAAAAAAAAATTAATTGTCAATTGTTTTATTTGTGATAATGAAACATGCCAAATTGTGTGGCTGTCATAGAAAGAATTAATAATAATAATAAAAGAGAGAAACAACGAAATATTAGCTGATTATATAGTAATGCATGATGTTTTTCTGAGCTTTTTGATTTTCTATGAGTTTTTGCATAGTTAAATAAAACCTGTAGCTGTAGTTTGCATTTTTTGTTTTACAAAATAATTTTGTCAGATACTTTAATCAAGTTTAGAGTTTTGTTCTTTTCTCATATTTAAAATATTTTCCAAATATTTCGATGGTTTAATCAAACTTGTAGGGTCATTAAAAACAAATATCCACTACGGACATCACTTTTGGCAACTACTGTGATAAATGAGTTAGGTCAAAAGTAATCTAAAAGTAATCAAAAATTAGTCAGGTTATATTTTAATATGTGTAATTCAATACAATTATATCCATAGAATGTAATTATATGACCAAATACGCTAACTACATTTGTAAGTATATATACACACTGATCAGGCATAACATTATGATTTCTAATATTGTGTTGGCCCCCCTTTTGCTGCCAAAACAGCCCTGCCCTGTCGAGGCATGGACTTCACTAGACCCCTGAAGGTGTGCTGTGGTATCTGGCACCAAGATGTTAGCAGCAGATCCTTTAAGTCCTGTAAGTTCCGAGGTGGGTCCTCCATGGATTGGACTTGTTTGTTCAGCACATCCCACAGATGCTCGATTGGATTGAGATCTGGGGAATTTGGAGGCCAAGTCAACACCTCAAACTCGTTGTTGTGCTCTTCAAACCATTCCTGAACCATTTTTGCTTTGTGGCAGGGCGCATTATCTTGCTGAAAGAGGCCACAGCCATCAGGGAATACCGTTTCCATGAAAGTGTGTACATGGTCTGCAACAATGCTTAGGTGGTACGTGTCAAAGTAACGTCCACACGGATGGCAGGACCCAAGGTTTCCCAGCAGAACATTGCCCAAAGCATCACACTGCCTCCACCGGCTTGCCTTCTTCCCATAGTGCATCCTGGTGCCATGTGTTCCCCAGGTAAGCGATACACACGCACTCGGCCATCCACGTGATGTAAAACAAAACGTGATTCATCAGACCAGGCCACCTTCTTCCATTGCTCCGTGGTCCAGTTCTGATGCTCACGTGCCCACTGTTGGCGCTTTCGGCAGTGGACAGGGTCAGCATGAGCACCCTGACTGGTCTGTGGCTATGCAACCCCTATACGCAACAAACTGCAATGCACTGTGTATTCTGACACCTTTCTATCAGAACCAGCATTAACTTTCTTGAGCAATTTGAGCTACAGTCTGTTTGATTGGACCACACGGGTGGTAGCATCACAATTTGTCCCTTGTCAAACTCACTCAAATCCTTTTCCTGCTTCTAACACATCAACTTTGAGGACAAAATGTTCACTTGCTGCCTAATATATCCCACCCACTAACAGGTGCCGTGATGAAGAGATAATTTGTGTTATTCACTTCACTTGTCAGTGGTCATAATGTTATGCCTGATCGGTGTATATATATACAGTATATATCTTAGGGCTGGCAAAAATGTAGATTTACTAAGGTAACGTTACCTTAGTGACGTATCTGATTAATGCCATCTCTACATCTGTCAGTGTTGTGTTCATGCTGCTTTTCCTTCTGCTCATCCTCATCTTCTGTCCCACTAGCAGCTAGGGCTACATCTCCAAGGCTTTTTCCATCAAGTATATAGGCATTTACCTCCAACACTTTAATCAGTGTCGAACATGGCTCTTGAAACCCTGCTTATATGAAGGCAAAGTTTGTTACCTTGTATATTTATTTTTATTAGTTTAAATGGAACTGAATTAATATGTAGATTAATAAAATTGTAATTGCTGTTTTGGAGTCTATGGGACCAAGTTATTATAGTGTAATATTGAAGTTCTTGGGAATCAGTTGATTCCTGGCATCCCATACCTTACCACCCACCTCCATGCATTTTAGTTTAATGGTCATTGAAATTCTGGTAATTTCCAGAAAATTGTTTACTTTCTTTTCAGATTCTGGACTTCTGTGATAAGGACAATGTATTTCTTTCATCTTTCAACTTTATGGACACCAAGTGTCATCAAAGAGCCTTCTGTATCATGTCGCTCACATGATTCACTTCCACTGATTGCATAAATAGGAAAATGTAAGGTTTCTGAACACATTGCAGGAGGTCCAGTGAGTTCAGTTAGGCTCTATGTGGAGCTCTCACGTGCACTTTGGCCTCATCACACATCATAATGCTGTTGCAGCTGGGCAAGTCTATCATGGCAGTCCGATGTAGTAGGTTATAGTGACACCAAGTGACTACATTGCACACATACTCCACAAGGAAACGGTTTAAATATTAAATATATGCTCAATATGCATTTGACTGAAAAATCTTACGCAGCATGCAGCTTATCGCAATGAACACTTGGTGTCGCACTTTAAACAGAGACTGAAACTAGGGCAAATTAAACGAATGTTAATTGCTCATGAATATTAATCGTTTCATGTTTACGTTGCTGGTGGTGGCTTTCCAGATGCAAAATAACTGCAAGTGCAATTTCTTTATTTCTTTTTTTTTATATACTAATATAAAAACAAACAATTAAATAAAATATACATTAGCCTACAATTGCAAATGACAGAGAAATGTTATTAGAAATTAATTCAGGACTTTTAATTACAAAGACATAGGCTATTTGAAGCAACTACTGATTCAGTTAAATGTATGATTAAAACACATTAAACTGAAATCTAAAGTCAATCAAACAAACGTGTCCTTAAGTAATCACACTGCCCAGTTTCACAAGATCTGTAAAAAGATGTTTATTTCTTACGAGTTGAATCTGATCCCTATTTTTTTAAATATACTACACTTTAGTACAAATGCAAGTATTAAACATTTATGCCATTATGCATACAGTACAAAAGAAGAATTTGATCGCTAAAGATGACACATTGTTGCATTGTAATGACGTCACGCGGACTCGGGTGCCGCCCCGCGGTAATGTTTCCTCTGGATCCAGAGGCACGGTGGTGTCACCCGCTGTGAAACGCTTACCACACAAGGTTACGAAACAGACGCCATCTTGGCTCAACTGCAAGTCTTTAGCGTGGGAATCTCACGCCACTTCAACGTAGCTTGAGCCAAAATGTCCCACCCTTGCTGCAGTTCGTAGTAACCTTCTCCATTAAACCTTTGGGGGAGGGATATACGAGAGCTGTCGCGCAAACTACTTCTTCCTACACTTCTGTGGAACACTGGAAAATGGCCTAGCTCTTTCTTGGAGATATCCCGCAGATGTCAAAGACGTTATCGCTTGCTTATATGACGCGAAGTGTGTCGGATTTTACCCGGGGAGTTACATGGCTGAATCGTGCGTGAAGATGATGGTAGTGATGATGATGATGATGGGGATTCCACCGGTGAGTAAACGATTAACCCACAAACTGTTATTCGCCTATGACATATGTGATGTGTTTACTATAGAAACCCAACGAATGCAGCCTTTAATACTACTTAGGAGATTGAACGCGGATCATTTGCGAGATGTCAACTGACTCTTTAACGTGTTTTCTTGCCAAAGATTAATTTAGCCTCGCGCATTTTTATCTTATGTGTTCACATTTAAATCACTACGATTAGCCTCTCACTGCTTGTGAAGCGTGTAAAAATAGCTGGTAAGCAGGTTAGTATTAGTAAATGCAGTGGAGCGGGTTATTTGACAGGCTAATGTTAGTTAGCTAACGGTAAAATAGTCTTTAGTGACTGCAGAATGAACTTCAATAATCTGTTATACATGTGACTTTTGAATAGGCTCCTAATACAAGTTTGTTTGCTTTAATATTATATTACGCTATCATAATGAGAAGCTTTCGAGAAATTATTCATGAGGTAACACTTTATAACAATTAACATATTCATATATAATTAATTAATATATACCGCTTAACTAATGAGGTGGCACATGCAAATATATATGAATAAAACATTTCTAACCCGCGCTAATATAGATTATATGACACTTATGAGCAGTTAAAAGTTTTTATAAAGTGCTAACTTTTAGTAGTAATCAACCACATTTTTCATTTTTCACTTGTGTCTGTTTTGGGATGCTTTGGGAATATAGTTTAGCATGACCAACTGTCAAGAACCCATCATACTAAAAATTGTTTATATGGAGATTTAACCGTTTTTTGTTTTTGTTTTTCGTGGTAGGGCGGGAGTATAGTCATCAAGGGTTTGGTTCTTGCTTTGTCAGAGTGAATCAACACTTGTAATGCAGAAGTTAAAGTTACTCATTCAGCTTTCTAATGTGTGACTTAATGCACTTGTTTGAGGTGCATTTAGGAAGAGAGGAAATTATGCAGCGGAAGCTTTTGAAATCAGAGACAGTTTGACAGATTCATGCTTCCTTCAGCAACAGATAGTTATGTAGTTGGCCCTCCTGTCCAAGACATCTGAGCTCCTTCTAATGATTTTTCCTGTAAATATATGACACTGACGCAGGAATGCTGCTTTCATTCTTCTTCTTTAAGAGTAGATGAAAGTAAAATCCTGTAATAGAAACGTACTGTGATGTTCAAATTGTGACCGACACTATGGCAGCTGTGAGCTCTAGTTTTCCCTAGCTTTTGGAGCATCGCTGTATTTTTCCTTACTTTATGCGGCTTTATGTTAGGGATGGCTTATAAGCATAGCATGGGTGAAATGCCACAGCAGGCCTTAAAGTTTATCCAGGCAGTAGCAAGAAAGTGACAGCGAAACCATTCCTGGAGTGCGGAAGCAATCAAACTGAGCTTCATGTCAACAGTCTTAGCGGCACAGTGTGCTGCAGAAAGATGCTTTGCAAAATGAACAATAACAGGAAGAAAAATAAAAACTACAGTGAAATATCTCAACATTCCAGAGTCTTGCAAAAGTTAACAAGTCCAAACTGAACTAGTCACATTACATTATTTAAATTTAAGTGGTTACATGGGAGAATAGATTTTACTGGGAATACAGGGTGTGCCAATATGTAGGAATGTGGTAATATAACATGTTTAACTCTTAAGCCTACAGTATCATGAGATGTGAATAAGGCATCTAAATGTTTAACATGATCCAAACTTTGAAAAACTTGTTGAAAACAATCTTCTACGTGCCTTTTGCCCTCTGATTGATAGTTCATACATTTGTAGTAAAATACCTTTTAGGCCCTGTCCCAAATGGCACCCTAAACACTTGCGGTCTTCCTATTATGTAATGCTGCTTTGACTGTCTGGTAGACGTCTGCTGTGGAGCTCGGCAAAAGTGTGCATCGAGGGCACATATCGACTGCAAAATGGGACGCTTGCGAGTAGGGTTGAGTGTTTTTTAAATTTGAGCGATTCTGATTATGCTTATCAATTCCGATTCTTATCGATTCCAAGTTTTGGTTCCAATATGGTAAATAAAAAAAAAGTTTTTGCAAAACAGAGCAACTAACTAATAAACTAGACTAACTAATATACATTTCAAACATTATTAAAGACAAGTAAAATAAAACTCCATAGTTTTCTTTTTATTAGGGCTGGGTGATATAGTCAAAAAATTATCACAATAAAAATGTTTACATCAATCGATATCTATATTTATCATGATAAATGTAAAATCTTTATTTCTTTCAAGTTTAAAGGCAACTTTGTTAACTTAAGTAGCATCCTTTTTCAGTCATTTTTTCAAATATCTTCATTGAAAAAATTATTTCTTAGTTTCTGCATTGTCTAATGGGTGATAGTTTGTGTTACCTGACTTTGATGATGTGTACCTTCGGCACAGTTTGCAGTGCAGGCTGCAATATTAATAATATTATGTGTTTTGTCTCTTGCAAATTTTGAAATGCAAATTTGACCGTAGCAGTAGCTTGAGTTGGGATGCAGACATAAATTTATGTTCATAAATGAAAACAGTAACACCTGTAAAAAAATGTATGAAAATTTGTTATGAAAAACAGTAGCCTAAACACATTTTTTACTATAAATACAAATGCACAATGCTATAGCTTAAAAGGGTTAGTTCACCCATAAATGAAAATTATGTCATTAATTACTCACCCTCATGACGTTCCAAACCCGTAAGACCTTCGCTCATCTTCGGAACACAAATTAAGATATTTTTGATGAAATCTGAGAGCTTTCTGACCCCACATAGACTGCACAGGGCTAGCAACATTTCAAAATCCCTGGTAGCCCTTTGGGCAGGCACTCTTGAGATTTTGGTAGCCCGAAAATAATTTAACTAGCCAGAATAAAAATTTGATCGAAAAAAAAGAAAATTTTTATGTGGAAAATTGGACTGGAGTCGAAATATCAATCAAAAACACATGTATTTGGTTCTAACTGAACTCAAATTTCTATGAATTTATATCCTGACCTGTCTTTTTTGGATAAGCAGAACTTAAATTCCGGTGTAAATCCATGCGCCTCTTAACATTTTCACACACACACACACATACATCGAGTGTCATCGATTTTCACAATTTTCTCCAATGCGCATGCAAATTCTTTCATTCAGCAACAAAAAAATAGACGTAAAGTAGTTAGTTCTTTGGCAAAATTACATTTCCTTAATAGTCTAAACACAATCTTAAATTGTCACTTTTTTTCTCTTTTTCTGCAGCTTCCCGAACACACAACACTAAATATGTTCAACCCAAGCTAAGACTGGATATAGGCTTTATTAGTTAACTGTCATATGCAACTCTGTGAAACATGGTGTGTATAAGTTATTAAACAATATTTAACATTGTTTTACATAATGACCACTAGGAGGTGTTCTAGGCGTATGTTTTCCTGGGTTGGTTTTCCCTGAGGAGTTGAAAATGAAAGTAAAGAAGTAATGCACGTTCGTTGAATTTTATCATGAAATGAGAGTTGTGTCTTTATCAAACAAACACACTAATGATTTATCTTTTATCCACCCACAATTAATTTGAATGTTTTTTTAGTAGGCTACTTGGCCTGCCCGATCGGTGGATATAGAACCGCGCATTACTAACACGCACACACAAGCGCGCGCGTTAGCAGAGCATAAACAGGGCTTATTTTTTCCGGCGCCCATATTAACAGATTAGCGCATGTACACCGCACGCAGAGGCGTTTAAATGATTAAAACTAGAGGCATATCTTAACTTTAAGGTAAATTTTATCATGTAAACTACCTATATACAGCATGTTATATGCATATGTGTTTGGGACAGGAAAACACGGTCGCATTCTCAGCAGATAAATGCTGCCCATCATAAATCAAAGCACGAGACAGACAGGGGTCGGAGGAGAACAGCGGAAAAGGTGACAGAATGGACGATACTCGTCTGTATTTGCATTACACAAGCGCAGCGGTTCAGCTGCACGCGACAAGCGCTGCTCCTGCTCTCCATACGCACAGCTTCTGCGCTGCCTCCGCGCTAGCCTATTTGTGCGTGCGGTGTGAAACCGATCAGCTAAACTTCATTGCGGTCAAATCAGCATGATCAACTTCGGAATTTTATTTCACTATTTAAGATAGCCCGTCGAGCAGGGCGGTAATACATTTTGTTAGCCCGACTGGAAAACACATTAGCCCCGGGACGTCGGGCTAGCGATTTTGCGAGCCCTGCTGCAACATTATTACCTCTTTCAAGGCCCAGAAAGATAGTAAAGACATCGTTAAAACAGTCCATGTGACTACAGTGGTTCAACCTTAATTTTATAAAGTGATAATCATGCGATAATACTTTATGAATACTTTATAAATAAATACTTTGTGCGCAAAATAAAATAAAAATATTTCTTCTCTTCCGTGTTAGTCTCTGACACAGTTTAAAGTTGTCATTTTTGTTTTTTTGTGCACAAAAGTATTCTCGTCGCTTTATAAAATTAAGATTGAACCACTGTAGTCACATGGGCTATTTTAACGATCTGTCCGACACAGCCTGCATGATTTCGCCACTTCCTGTGGTTTTTTTTTTCTGCGACTAATCAGTTAAGTCGTGACGTAAGGAACGCCGTGTCTGGGACCAAGCCTCAACTCGTTTCACTTGAGTGCCAGCGACGGCCGTTTATGAGCGCTATTTATTCATATTAAACATCAAACATTTAATATTTTAACAATTTATAAAAGATGAATCACTGTCTGACCATCTGGAATTTTGGTATGGAGATAAAGGTTATGATTATAATTTTTTTGTAGTATTACACCACATTGTGTGTGTATATTAGCACCGTTTGTTGTTTTTCTTGTGTATGAGATAGTGTTTGGACCCGGAAGCGCTGCCGCATGACGTCAGATTTAACAACTGAAATACAGTAAAGCACTGAGTTTGAATTGAGATGCAGATAAAATTAACTGTTATTAACAACAGTAATGTGCGATAACTTAATAGGTAAAATTTAAATATTCTATTAAATGTACCATTGTTCTTTTATAGTATCTGACTGACAGCATTGATTATAAAAGGAGTGCTTTTTACTTGTGTAATCCAGTCACAATTTGAGGGAAAGTGTATTTTTTCATACTTTTTTCCATATGTTAGGGAGTGGAAAATCTCAATAAGTGGTCCTCTGCCGCCATCTACTAGTTATAGTGGTAATTTCATGTATTTTTTTTTAAATAAAAGTTTTTGTAAATCTTTGAGTTTTAAAAATCATCACAATAAAAATAACTAAATAATAATTGATTGACATTTAGAGCTTTGAACTGCTGGACATTTGACTATTTATGCCCCAATACCATGGTTACAGCCAGCTACATTAAATCCATGATGAATGTTGGTGATTTGATTTGTGGATTGAAAAGCCTTCTATGACTTGTTCGCTCATGGCACAATGTTTCCACATCAGTGCTGTTTGTTCTGATAGCCCTATCTAATGGTTTATAACAGAATTCTGCACCAAATTTGAATGCTTCTCACTAGGTCTTACTGCGATGTTGTTAATTCTGTGGCCAATTCAAGAGCTTTCTCACTGGTTCTCTCAGCGTTTGAGATCGGCCTGCGAGTACCTGTTCTGATCTCGTGCTGTGCTGTCTAGTATTGCTCTGAGCTGATAAACCGTCCGCGCAGCGCAGCTCAAACAAGTAGCACGGTTTCGTTTCACTTTCGCTTTGATTGCTGTTTCTCATATACATAAATGGCAGCTATCAGTTGGCCAATGTGGTGCTGGCACCAGTGCAGCCTCTAACAAAATGTAGTTGCGCCGGCAAGAAAAAGGTTGCAAAAGGCGACCACTTGGTCGCAGTCTGGTGCCCTGAGTCAAGATTAATGAGTGGTTTTCTTTCTTTCATTCTTTGATTAATAGTAATGAAAAAGACAGCAGCAGGTATATTAGGCTGCTGTCACTTTAAGACCTAATGCATGAATCTAATATACTGTTACACATGCGTTTTCTTTCTCAACTGTTTACGTTCACTTAAGACATAACCGACTGTGTTTACGAGGATATTTTGACATTATTTTTGTCCATTCTGGCGCAAGAAAGAGAACTCAATTCAGTATTTCTATATGAGAGGCATCTTTTTGTGCGCATGCTCTGGCTGTTCCCAGCACAGAAAACAGCGTGCAAGTGCCGAATTGAGTTCTCTTTTGCGTCTTCTTGCCTTCAAAGGTGCACTATGTAACATTTTTTCAGTAAAATATCCTAAAACCACTAGGCCAGTGTTATACATTTTGTTCAGTTGAGTACTTACAATATCCCAAATGTTTCCAACTATTTGTAAATCGTGAGAAAATTGCTATTTTAACCAAGGAACCAGGACGTGTGAGGGAGTCGACTGTCAATTGCGTCATATCTGCATTACCCTCGGTTTCCGGTTTTATTTTGCAGAAACGCAGTGTCATAGCAGCCGTCGAGCGAACGAACAGAGTAACGTCATAACATAATTTTCAACACTCAAATGTATCTAATATGATAAACAGAGCTGTGTTACCTCATACTCATGACCGGAAAAGCGGAAATGGCGCCAGCGACTGTGGCATAATAAAAGTCCCGCTGCTTGCGAGGCGTGTTGCGTTCATCTTATTAACAATCGCTCCAGCAGCCTTGCTCAGCTCCAACAACACTCGGTCCTGCTCTGCTTCATACTACAGTAATGTTAATAATCGCATCCATGAACATGATTTCTGCCCAAGTCCTATCCTGGTTCTTTTGCACCGGCTGTGAGGTGAAGACCACATGTCCCAAGATTCTGCGCTCAAACTAGGCGTCATCAAACTACGCCTTTGTTTTGAATAGGCGACCTCTAGTGGACGGAAAAGTTACATAGTGCACCTTTAAATGGTTTAAAACCACATTAAAATGCGCACACATGAATCAATAAGCGGAAATCTGATTCCTGACCTTAATTGTCTGATTCCAGAATTGGAATAGATTTTTAGATACCCAACCCTACACACAAGCATGCTTCTGAAACCTAAAACAAATGGGATACCCAACAGTCATTTAAGCCCCGTTTCCACCAAAATTACCCGGAACAATTTGTCCCAGGAACTTTTTTCCCAGAAACTCTTTTTTCCCCCAGACCTGCTGCTGTTTGTGTTTCCATCGCGGTCTAAAGTACCGTGAAGATTAGTCTGGTGACGTAGGATTGCGTGCAACTTTCCAGAGCCCACTGGATTTCGTCCCCCACAAATAAACTTAATAAAGCCTGAACCATCGGTCGTATTTTTTGAACTCCATTGTTGATTTGAATAGCAAACGACTCTTACTGCATGCACCGCAACAGACTTTTAGGTTGAAATAAAATGCTGCGTGAGCTCAACCAATCAGCATGTTCAGCGCCCAAGTCCCACCCCGAAAGTTCCTGAACTTTAAAAAAGTACTACCTCGCAAGCAGGGACGTATTGAGGGGGAAATCTTTACCTGGAAGTTTATTTAGACCCTGGTTCCTGCGGTTGAAACACACAGAGTACCACCCTAAAGTCCCTAGTTCCTGGGAAAAGTTCCCGTGGTGGAAATGCGGCTTTAGACATCCTGTTTTTATTAATATGATATTCTAATAGCGATCTAGATTACTACAAAGTGCAACAAGTCTCTCATACCAGCCACCGAGCGAATGCACAGAGTAACGTTAACATAACTTTCAACACACTCAAATGTATTTAGTATGATTGTTTTAACTATGTAGAACAGCTCTCCGTTACCCTATATACCTAACGAAAAGAGTGGAAGCAGCCGACTGCAGCATAAGCATAATAAAAGCTCAGAGACCGGTGTTTTGCGCAGGTCTCTCTTCATACGTCCTGCTTCATACCACCGCAACGTTAATAAAACTTTAATACATTCGCTCATTCATGAACATGATTTCTGCCCGAGTCCGTCAGATTCCTTTCCATCGGCTGTGGAGGTGAAGAGTCAAGACTACAACTCTCATGATTCCACTCTCATTCACATCATCATCAAGCTCCGCCTTTGTTTTGAATAAGTGACCTCTAGCAGCGAAACTTACGTACTGTGCCTTTAAGTTACTTACATTTTAGACACAATATTGGCTGTTTTTGTTCTTTTACTAAACAAAGATCACAGACTGCAGAACTATTGCGCATTCTCAAAGCAACACTCAGCGGTGTTTTGTAGCTGAACAAATCTGTTGAATGAATGATTCAATGAATCACTCCTTAAGTGACTTGCCGCCACCTACTGGTGGTTTAGTTTCATGTTTAAAAGTATCATTGCATTTTTTCCAACATTTCTTATAGTTTGTATATTTAATGTTATTTATTGCAGTTGTAATTTTGCAGTGTAAATAATTTAATTTGATTGGTAACAGCCCTATAGTGTCTTCTTATTATAATTTAATTTATTGATCAAATGTAAGAATTTGACCTGAAAGATGGCACATATATTTAATATTATGTTAAAAAATTGGGCCTTTATAAAGGAAATTAACACCCAGGGGTAAATATCAAACATATGCAGTCTGATAGAAACAAGTGAATGACCGATTTACTTGTCTAAAAGACAAGCACATGACAAGGCTTAATGTCGAGCCCTGCACGAAGAGCAGATTTTCTTAGCAGACCTGCAAAACTGTGTAAGAAGGTGTGGGATATGTTTGTTCTCTCTCCTAATGGCTCTGTCATGTAACAACTCATTGGCTGAAGTTAGGTGATTATGTCACACGCAGTCACAATCTATATTCTGTTTGCCCTGTCACTCCTTATTTCTGATGTAAACCTATTTCTGTTTACAAAAACTCAATGTTTACCTCTGGTACAAATGAATAAGTTAGTTCAGTGGAGCCACATGTTGCCCTAAATGTTATTCCACTTTTTGGCAATCCTAAAAGTATTTCAAATTGCTTTAAATGTCTGGATTTAAAACCGTATTTCACTTTCTAAGTTTACAGGTGTAAAAATACAGCACCTTAGTTGACTGACTGTGTGCATGTATTATTCAGAGATTCTACCAAAAAATAAAATTTTAATCAGGCATGGTCGCTTGTTTCATGGGTCGCAACCAGCCTCTCCAAATACATTTTATGTTTAAAGTTGCTTTTAAAAGCAAATAAAGCAAGCAAAGTTTAACTGTGCACTATACATTCAGTCTGTAGTGGATTATGCAGTCCTCCTTGAACTTCAACAATTAGCTGTGAGCGTGAAAACAACTCTTTTTGTATTTGAGCATGGGTGGAGTCACAGTGCAGTTTAATGGAAACTTTGTTGTTTTTAAAGGGTTTGTTGCTGCGCTGCCAGTTATCTATAGCAACGGTTGCAGATTGTAATTAAAGACTTGCGTTTGTACAAGCACGACCTATTCAGTCTGTAGTAGAGACTTTGGGGATTTTACTCCTGATGCGAAGAGTTTGGTTGGCTGGCTTTAAAATATTGTTTTATATCACGTAAGTTTGTACATGTCCAAAAGTATATCAAATTAAATAGCATAATTGAACAGATCATGTATATTTTTTTTCTTTTACCAAGAAAACATTTTCTTAGTAATCATGTAGCTACTAAATGGCAAAGCAACTTCCAACACTCTAATAACAGGAACCGTACCATAAGACATTCACGTTGGCAGTGAACTTGATTGTTTTGGTACAGTAAAGATAGAATGTGAGTGTAAACTCAGAAACCCTTCATTTCCTCGTTCGACCTTACTTTGTTATATCAGGAGCCTTTGTTCAACAGTTGCTTCCATCAGCCCTTAGCTGATATATTCTCCGTGATAATTGCTATTTTTCAGCCATGAGATTTAGTTGTGGTCCTTCATTCTACTTCTGTGATTATGTCAGATCTAGGTTAGAACCACCTATGAGCCATTCTTTTGACCTTTTTTGGTCATAATTAAGCAATATCGTATGAGCAAGGAAACTGGCATTGCGATATTTAGTTCTTCTGCTATATTATGTACATGTGTATATATAGCGATTATGAAAATTATTTCACCAGATGATTTGAATAGCTCTATTTGGAAATAACTAATCATTCTAGAATGATTGGGATGATTTTGTAGGGAAGTGCATCTGCATAGAAAATAATAAACAAACTACAAATACAATAGAACAAAGATATAAAATAAACAGTGTTTTGAACAACAGAAATTGAATAACCAAATGTAAAATAACACTGCATAGTCTTCACTGTATTAATTAAATATGATTAATCTTTGTTAAAGCTACAAAAGTTTTTTTCTTTTTTTGTCTTTTGTTGTTTGAGTAACATTAATGACAGAAAGCAGCAGATTTATTAGGCTGCTGTCACTTTAAGGCTGAATGCACGTATCCATTATAATGATACACATCCGTCAGTGTGTAGTATTTATGAGCATCTATTGACAGAAATGCAATATATTATACATAACTATGTTTTCAGTGGTGTATAAAGACCTTACATAATGAACCGTTATGTTCTTATTATTACCATAGAATGAGCCATTACATACACCGCGGGTCCCCTTACAGTGAAGTCACCATTTTGTGCCATCATGTTTCTACAGTAGCCCTAAACGGACAAACATCTCTACAGTGCACTAGCTACTCTTTGCTGTCTCAGACGACGACATCTTTGTCTTGTGTCGGCCACTGTAGCTTCTCTATGTGTTTCGAAAGGGAGGCCTGAGGGGTGGGGGACGGTTGCAATTTAGAACCTCGCCGCTAGATGCCGCTAAAATTTACACACTGTACCTTTAAGACTCACTTGAATGTTTAAAAAGGCAATTAATTCACAAATCACATGCGTTCCTAACTGTGGGGCCTGGCCCGTACTGATCACTGATCAACTACTATCCCTCTACTTATCGCACATCCTGCGATGTGACTATCGCAGATGCGCATATCACAATGTCGATGCTGAAACAATATATCCTGCATCCCAAGCAAGAATGCTGCTGTCCTAAATATCAGCACATCTGTGACTTTTTTTAAACGATTTGTTGATTTTATTGACTCACTCATAAAGCCCTGCAGAAAAACCTGGAAAGCTGGTCAGTCAGTCAATCATATTCAAGGACCTTAACTAACGCTTGTAGCAAAAAAAAAAAAAAAAAAAAAAATGTTGTATAGTGTAGGTTTTCCTTTCTTTTATAGTTACTTCCCTCTTCATTACCATTTTCTTTATTCATTTTTTCTGGTCTAAAGCGATATCAGATGTTATTCTAACACAGCAGAAAAGAGAGCAAATGCATAATCGGGGGTCCGGTTCCCCAACCTCACTTAAGCGGTTTGCAGTACTGTGTTTCTTATTCCCCTCCTCTGTGCCTTCTTAACTTTGTGCTGACAGTGTGGCAAAGCATGCATCTTTAACTAAGTGTAAAATGTGTCTAGTCTGCTACTTTCAGAACCCTCTGCTTGGTTGAATATCTTTTCTCTCGACACACTCATTCTTATGTGAGACCGGCCTTCATCGTTACCCACATTTGGCAGTGACAGGCTATGCACTGCAATGTAACAGAGGCAGCAACAACTTTGTGCTCCTGATTTTGTCAATCTTCAAAGCTCAGCAAATTACTGGAAGTGGAAATGCTTTAATTTGAACAATATCAGGTTAACTGGAAGATTTTGGTTGTATTTGGACCTTAACCCTCGTGTTATGTTAAGTTGTCAGAAATATCAGTTAACCTATGTTTTTTTTTTCTTGAACTTATGTGACTTTTTCCTCATTTAGGGTCATGAACATGCATACAAAGTTTCAACACGCTTATGTGTTTTGACATAATTACTGTTAATGATGTACGCGGGTCAATTTGACCCGCATATTTTAAATGTTCTAAGGCAACTGTAGAGACCAAAAATAATATTTCTTGGTTATATTTTTGTTATTTTTGTTTTTTACTAACCTATGTAGCTAAAAAACGAGCTTTTCCCCACTTATTTCAATACAGAAATATTTTTGTATATGCCACAAATGTTAAAAATTAGCTATAATTTATTTTTTCAATCTATCTGGAATAGTATCTAACCTACATTGTTTTTCTTTAAACGTTTGTGACATTGTGACTTACCTCATTTAGGGTCGTGAACATGCATGCAAAGTTTCAACATGCTGATGCGGTGTGAAATGTGCATTTTTATTATTTTATTTTATACACTCTTGCTGTTCGTGGGTCAATTTGAGTAATCTGAACCATATATTTTCATACTTTTCCAAATATCTATGAAGTAGACATCCTTTTCAGAAGTAGTTTGGGCAGTAATGTTAATTTTTTATTTGAATTCAATCTTTAAAATGCATATAAACAAACATATTGCTAGAGTCAGAGCGCACATTATAGTTTGGCACCGCATCACAAATGAAGAATCTATCGCCAAATCTGAAAATTGTCTAAAGCTTTCAAATGCTATATAGTTTGTCAAGATTACTTTAGGTTTAGACTAAGATATTATTGTTCTAAATGTATAATGACAAGTGTCCCACAAGTGTCGGGGAGGGGCAATCTTAAAAATAGTGGTTAAAAATATTTTTATAAATCGTAAATTCAGATATTTATTCTTTGTAATGTGTGAAAAGTATTGATCTGTATTGACTGTATTGATTCTATGTTTTTTTTTTCATTTTTTTTTTCATAGTGTGGTTTTTGGGGAATTGTATTGAATCCAATTAGGGTCAATTTGACCCGGACCATAATGAGTGTAACCAGAAATTGAACAGTGCACGAGGGTTAAGGGTATCAACATGAGGCATCCATTTAGCATAAGGCTAAATCAGACATGACAGGGAGAATTCAAACCAGTAGAGTTTGTATGTCATTAGTGAAATCTTATCATCCTGTTCTGTTTCAGGTTTGGCTGTCCAATGTGTGTGAGACTGGATGAGACGAGGGCTCTATCAGGAGCCTTTGTGCAGATTGACCTGCAATTACTAAAGAGGACCTCTAAGCAGGTGAGAATTGTTATTCTTGTATATTTCTTTTATGTGATATTTTAAGTTTATTGATTGTTTCGAAGTTACATTTAAAGTTTAAGAAACGTATTTTTATACACCCACATTTATGCTATCAGTTCATGTACACAGCTACTACCTCAGATTTGTGCTCTATGATGAATCACTCGTTGTATTCCTCATTTGTACGTAGCTTTGGATACAAGTGTCTGCTAAATGAATAAATGTAAATGTATTATTTATTAAATCCCTTTAAGTTAGTACAAGGTGATAGCAAAGGTAAATTAGTGCTGGGTAGGGTTCGGTACCATTCACATTTTAACCGGTTAGGGTTAGGGTTACCCAACGGTACCTTTTTTTGGTACTTTAGGAATGTTTACATCAATGACTGTAAAGAAACTGTAAGTCATTTATAGAGGTGTTATTGACATTATGCCAGAGCTGCCTTGGTCGCTGTCTGCCATTGTCTGTGATGTTTGTTTACTGTAATATTTACCAGTAAATAGTAGGCTACTAGCTACTTAATTAAAGGTGGGGTAAGTGCTTTCTGGTAACCGATGTTGATATTTCAAATCACCAAAACAAACACGCCCCTATATTGATAGCTCCGCCCCACACATACGTAACCCAGGCAACAACTATGGCGGAATCTGTGTGTTACTATGGTAATCCAGGTCGAATGTTCAATGAAAAAGTCATCCCTTCCATCCCAAAAACACAAACAGTTCTCATGAACAACTCGATAGCACAAGCACGACAGTCCAACTAATGAACATATTACAATTATGACAAGATTAGAGGGTTATATTGATCACGAAAAGAGGAACCAAAGGAAACAAACATATATTAGGAGTATATTATCTTACTTTTCAGACACACTTTGGGAGCTTACACTTGAAACAGACAGCGAGGAGGTTTAGAAGCTCCAGGCTTATCAGGTGTGGAAATGAATGGGTCTTTATCATCGCTGAAGTGAGCGACAGTACGATCGCAAATGGACAAACAAGTGAACATGACACACGAGCATATTCAAGCAAAAGCTAGCATATATTAGTTCTGTGAAACAAAACAAAACCAATGTTACTCGCCTATCGAGAAGAAATAAAGCAACCTCGGCCTTCGCTCCTTGAGTTCTCTCCAGCTGTGAAGCTGTTACGTTTTATCTGCCATCTCTCTCTTTCATTTCTCTTTTTCTGTCATGTCGTGTCTTTTGAATAATGACGTGCACTGAGCGCTCTCTTCTCACCATCATTAGTAGACACGCCCCTTACTGCTGATTGGCTACAAGTTTGTTTTGGTACTAGGCCTGAGACACTTTTCTAATGCATTTTTTAAATATCACTTACCCCACCTTTAACTGAATTCATAAAAACAACCATATTAATTTCATTTCATTTCTATGAAAATTATTTCCCACAAATTCTGTATTGTGTATTGTGTATTTTCTGCTTATCAAATTGTCTTCATTTGATTAGCAGAAAATACACAATACAGAATTTGTAATACATGAAGGAGTTTGTATTTATATATACATAATAATTATACACCGTACACACACATATATTATGTAAACACAAACTTTTATTTTGGATGCGATTAATCACGATTAATCGTTTGCCCAGCACTATTTTAAATGTAATTCAATATTTTATATCAGCCAATAAATAGTGCAAACATCAACCACCAATACAAAAAATAATCTGTATCAGCCTTTAAATGATATGGTGCCAATATATTGTGAATCATTGACATTTTCATGACATTTTATAGAACAAAATATCACTTTTTAATGAATCTACAATGATCTACAACCAGACTCACAGTTCACTGTACTTTTATAAGGTTTTAATTTGTTAAAATTCTGTGTTCCTGTGCATGTGGAAAATATTGTATTTATGTGCTTATGAAAAAAGCTACTTCTCTTTCAGGTTCACACATCACTTGGCAGGGTGGAGTTCTTGACCCATGGAGAATTACTTCCAGGCGGAGGCCTTTAACCTGGACAAGGTGCTGGATGAGTTTGAACAGAATGAAGGTAAGAGAACTGCTAACTTGCAAAACTTTGAAGGAATATAGCAGAAGCTCTGACAGTCAGAGATGTTCTGAGGCCGTACAGCAGAACAAAAGATATTCTCAGTCTGAGCATGTTTACATATCTTCAGATAACCCACTTCGTCAGGTGAATTAGAGCACAATGAACTGAACGCAGAGTAACACAGGTGCTGATATAAATAGAACAAATGTTTGGCACTGTCAAGCTGCGTGGCTAGCCTAAGCAGGTAGCTATGCTGGTGGCAGCAGTCTGTGGTGTAAATGGGGTCAATTGAATTAGCATTTCCCCTCAGGACTTCTGCCTCTCCCTGATTTTCCTGAACACTGTTTAATTGGTGTCACACAGTCAAGCACATGTAATTTACAAGGTTAAGGTTATATGTGCATTTTGAGTTATAGCAGGAAATTGCTATTAGTATTATTTTGATCATGGTTCTGGGCTATGCGGACAATAGCTCCTGGTGCACAGCCATATAAAATTGACTTTGGAATTTATTAATTGCTTTGTCCTGTATGTCGCAAATAACATTAAAAGCCACACAGATAGACATGTGCCGGTATACAGTAATACAATATATCATGATAATGGACATGCACGATATTGTTATCGTGGTCACTTCAAAATACAGTGAATAATTATTCCGATTTTTATAATGCATTTTAAGAATACTTTACCCATCTACCGTTTAAAATGAACAACACTGCTGTATGCTGCATCAAAGAGGCACGCGCACATAAGCAGCGTATGGCGGAACGAGAGAAGGAGACGCACATTCACTCTCTGACAGCAGATGGCGCTGATGGAACAGCAGAAATGCAGCCGTTTCCCCGGTAACCGTCATAACAAAGCAGACTCATGCTACTTAACAGTATTTAAATGTTTCAAACAGCCATTCAGTTTTCTGTATTCACTACGGTGCTCATCACATCACCAAATACTTAATACTTAAAGACTTAAGGCTATTTATTTTCAAACTTAAACATTTTATATTTTAATCTGGACTACATGCCCTATATATTGTTTGAATATGTTCTGATTCTTTATTGTTCAGTCACACACTTTACAATAAGGCTCCATTATTTACCACAAGTTAATTCATTAGTTAACAAACTGACAATGAAAAATACTTCTAAAGCATTTATTAATCTTAGTTGAATGTAAATTTCAACAATAAATAACACATTATTAAAATCAAAAGTTGTAACTGTATTATTTGATGGACCTGAGCTAACATTAACAGTTGTATTTTTTAACTGACGTTATCAAAGAATAATAACTTTGTAACAAATATAGCTATTTGCTCTTTGTTAATGTTAGTTAATGCATTAACTAACATTAACTACTAGTGAGACCTTATTGTAAAGTGTTACCTATTGTTCTTTATAATTCTTTTGCACTTTAATCTGTTTGAAACATTTGTATACTTTATTGTATTTTAATGTTTAGTTATTTTTGTTATAAGAAAAAGTTATTAAACCTGTTATATAACTTATTTCAATATCGTGATAATACTGTATACCGTGATAAAAGCTTCAGCAATTAATCGCAAAATGAAAATTTGATACCGTCACATGCCTACGCATAGACTTGCCTTACACACAGCCACCCTCTTAGTGACGCAATTGAACAGTGGAATGAATGTATATCCCCTCTCTGACACTAATCTTGACAGATTAATGGGGGTGAAAGGAGACTTTAAACTATTAAACGGCCCCAGAAGAAAGCTGAATGGGGAGGGAGAGCAGTGTGAGTATGTGTCTGCTTGATCACGCTTGAATGTATGTTAGAGAAAAGGAATGCTTGCCCACATTCCAAAGCATTGATGTGTCAGTTTGACAGATGGATCCCAAGGCGATGACCAGATTGGCCCACTTCCTCAACATTTTTCAATCTTGCCTGACCTCATTTCTCAATTTATCTTCTGTTTGTTTCAATCTTCTCAAAAAGGAAGCTAATGGGCTCTTTTTTTTGTGCTTTTAGATGAAACGGACTCGCCGACTCTCTCAGATGCCAAGTGGACTCAGATTCTGGCTCCGCCGTCACACCTCCTTTCCTTGAATCCAGCACTGACCCACTCCGACCTCAGCCCAAGGGACAGCCCTATCGGCTTCAAGCCGCTTCTGGATGCCCAGATGTCAGATGGCCCCTCTTTGGCTGAGGTCACCAGGTTAGAGGGGAAACAGGGGCTGGGGCAACAGCCAGAGGGCAGGAGCGAAGAACGGACAGCAGATGTTCATAGTCCCCCTCTGCCCCAGCCCAACATTGGCAAGCTAGTGAGCACTGATGGGCACTTGGCAGACTTGCCAGACTCTAACAGCGTGGTCCTGGAAAACGGCTATCCAGATAGTCCTGATCATAGCGGCCGGTCTGATGTCCTTCTGTCCAACAATGATGAGACAAGTCAAGCTGTTACAGATCATAAAAGTGTTAAGGACACTGGTCCCTGTGAGTTTAAGATGGAGCAGAATGATACCGATGAGGGAAATGGTGCTGGTCCTGATGAACCTGGGAATAGGCCACCTGTTTTAAAGAATGGTGTTAAGATAGAGGCAATCGAGCCTGAAGGTGGTTCACCTGTCCATGAGGTCAGAATGAAGGACTGTAATCTGGTATTTCCAGAAGGAAGTAATCCCCAAAAAGCGGAAGCAGTATTGCACAGATCTGTGAATGGTGGCAGAGAACTGGATTTTGAGAGGGAGAATCATGAGGGTGCCTTTCAGAATGGTGGACTGGTTGAGAATGAAAGTACAGGGGAAGATACCTGGGTGTCAAATCAGGAAGAGAAAGAGAAAACACTAGAGAATCACCACAAAGGGATTCACAGAGTCTCTGAATCATCAGGGGTGGAGAAGTCCCTGTCCAATGGTCTAATTGTGGACCTTGATGGAGATGCACATAGCCAGCCAGCGGTTCCTTCAAAGGAGGACTCCGTAACGGAGGAAAAAGAAATGGAAGAAAGCAAACAAGAGTGTTGTGATCCAGTTCGAGGACTGGAATCTGGCAGAAAGGGGAAACTCAACAACAGCCGGCTGCAGCCTGTCAGCGTTCCCTACGGTGGTGCCCGCCCAAAACAGCCTGTCAGTCTGAAGCTGCAGATTCCCCAGCCTCTCTCGAGCCAAGTTAAGAATGAATTTGGCTCTACTGGCAAGAACAAGAACCTGGAGCCACAGAGTATGACAGGAGGTCTTGAGGTGTCTTGTGGCGTAACCGAGTCTGGGGTTGTTCGAATGAATGGAGAGCATGGAGAGCACGGAGAGCATGGAGATGGCTCTTCAGGCTTACTCATCCCATTTGAGAGTCCAGACAATGATCTCCAGGCAGGCCAGCAAGGAGCCTTCTCCAAGAAACCCTTCAGCTCCTTGGGGGAAGTGGCTCCTGTTTGGGTTCCTGACTCTCAAGCACCCATTTGCATGAAGTGCGAGGTCAAGTTCACTTTCACTAAAAGAAGACATCATTGTCGGGCTTGTGGCAAGGTAAAGCCTTTTGTTCATTATTAAGTTGTGTTTTTTTTTAAAAGTTTATTCAAATCCCTAATCCAAGTATTTAACTAACAGGCTGTGACTCGTTTGTGGTATATTAAAGCATGCAGCTTTTTGAGAAGTGGTGTGATGTTGCTATTCTAAGCAATCAGGCTTATGTTATTACATTTTGGCTCTTTTAACTTGGCTCTTTTTCTCAGTTTCAGGCAATTTTTGGTAATTACTAAAATACCCTAGCAACCACATGGCAACATGATTAAAAACATTAAGATTACACCTTAATAACCACATAGCACAGCACTGGCAACAGGCCACAACATCCTTCCATTATGGAGGTGAGTTTTGCATGGGCAAGCAGTCTTCAGAAATTAAAAATCTATTTAATATTGGCTTCTAGCTAGTTGGAAGCTCAAGCAGGATACAAGTTTGTCTCACCTCCTGCAGACCAATCTGTTTTTACTTTCTCTCATGATGTTGTAACTATTTAACATAACATTTTGATAGCCGTAACCCTCTAAGGCTGGCATCCACTAGAGTTTAAGGCAATTTTTAGTCATAAGCTTTGTTTGTTTTATCTGTCACACCCCTCTTCCATTCTTAATCAGTAAATGCGACAGACCCTTAACAGAAGAGGTTGAGATCCCTGACCAGAATCAAGCTGTTCTGAGTCAGCTAGTGGGTAACTGACTTACAATGAGAGAGCAGAATTTCAAGGAAGTATGGGTAATTGTCAGGCAGCTCTAAACCTGTGAAGTTGTCAGATTCCTTCAGGGAGAAATGTTTGTCTCTGCAGCACTCAAAAATAACTGCTGGAATAATGCCTTAATTTCCCTTGGTGATAAACTGCTGCATCTGTGATGACATTTTCACAGGTATGGGCTGGAAAGAACAACTGAAAAGAACTGAGTGAAAATGAAATGTAGCTGTGGTGCAAAATGGTTTAATCTGACAGAACTGTAATTGTTCTGGACCATGTCCTTGTTCTGAGAACTGGTCTGGTTCATAGAATAAAACAATGGAAAGAAACTTTATCTCATTTTCTGGAATGGATTTTTATCAAAGCAAATGTGTTTGTGATGTGTGTCTGGCCAGGTGTTCTGTGCTGCTTGTTGTAGTCTGAAAAGCAGGCTGATGTACATGGACCGGAAAGAAGCCAGGGTTTGTGTTACCTGCCACCGTGCACTCATGAATGGTAAGTGATGTGAAACTTCTAGGAATAGTTATAAATTTCCCTCTATAGGCTGGGAGTTTTTGTACCTCAAAATTTCCCAAATTGAATCACTTAACCGGAGTTATGGTTACATTTATACCCTTTTTTGGTACTAATGTACTGTAGTTTTCATTAATACGTAATCTTTATGGTGATTTTTTTTTTTTTTTGAGTTAAATTGAAGCCTTTATTTTTGCACAGGTCGGAAAGAGACATTTTTCAAAGACTTTAAGGATTATAAAGAACAGAATAACTGTTTCCAAGTAGCTTTATACTAAGATTATCCAGTTAACCCTTGAAATTAGGTTTTTACTATGTGTATAACCAGATCCTTTGAACTCACTCATTAGCTCAAGCATGGGAGAACATGGGAGGTGGTTGCAACCAGAGCCCAAATCCCAACAACCCAGCTGAATACTGCTCCACAATTCCCCCAATGCAGCAAGCCCAGGCATCTGGAGCACTCAGCACCCCGCCACCAACTGTCATGGTGCCAGTTGGTGTCCTTAAACAACCAGGGTCTGAAGGTAAAGTCTGTAGGATATTGCCAAGATAAAACGTTAATCTGTGGATTGTGGATTTTGTGGACTTTTCAGCAGTGTTCAAATTGTGTCAGGGCTCTTTGGGGGTCTCCAACCCCTAAACTTAGTTCTAGGTCTGTTTGGTGGGAGCTTACCCTACCCCAGTGGTTCCCAACCCTGGTCCTAAAGTACCTCCAACACTGCACATTTTTGTTGTCTCTCTTTTCTAACACACATATTTGAGGTCTTGAAGCTAATGAGTTCAGGTGTGTTTGATTAGGGAGACATCTAAAATGTGCTGTACTGGGGTACTCCAAGACCAAGATTAGGAACCACTGCTCAAACCTAATAGTGCACTAACTTCTGCTGTCATTTCCTAAAATTCTGTCATCATTGACTCACCCTCATGTCGTTCTAAACCTGTATGAATTTCTTTCTTTTGTGGAACTTAAAAGAAAATATAAAAAAAAAAGGTCTCAGCATGATACAATGGAAGGCAATAGTCACCAAAACTCTATAGGGCTGTCATGATATCAGATTTTTACTACATGATTATAATGGCCAAAGGAATTCACAACAACAAATAATCTCCCCCGACATGAATTTGTTCAGCAGTTTGTTCACATTGTGTCATTGTCATCTTGTTTTATTGTTTAATTTTTTAAATATCATGGTTATCAATACCAGTATAATGTGACACCCCTAGTTACCAATTTACAATATCTTCTTTTGTGTTTCACAAAAGAAAGTCATACAGATTTGAAACAACATGAGTTGTTCCGGCTGTTTTTCATTTTAAAGTCCAGAGTTAGCTGTTCTTAAGCCTCACCGTGTGCGTGTACTTCCAGGTTCTCTTCCTCGAGAGCAAAGAAGGGTTTGGTTTGCTGACGGTATTCTACCCAACGGAGAAGCTACAGACTCTTCTAAAGGGCCGCCGGCAAACCCCAACCCCTCACAGCCTGTGGCAGCGTCCCAATACTCAAACAAATCCTCAGGAGCCAATGCTTCTGAGGTGACAATTTACTTTGTTCCATTAAAGCTCGATAAACTGTTTCAATTCATCTCTAATATGGAGGGTTTTTTTCAGGCATAGGCTCTTTTCTGATCGTTGTGCTTATCCCGAGACAGTCATGTTACGTTGCAGTCTTAAATTTGTGTCTTTTCCGCTGCTGTAGACGACCCGTGCCACTGGAGCCCCGACCGTTAGCCCTGTTGGCAGCTCTCTCAGTCTGATCCCAGAGGACGGACTTCCTCCCATCCTCATCTCCACAGGCATTAAAGGAGGTACGGGAGGCCACATCACAGGTGCTTGCCCATCCTCACCATTCAGCTGTCTCCACTATTGGTGCTTGTTTGTGCATGTCCGTGTGCATGTTTCTGTGTTTCTGCTTACGTCTCCACCACTCATGCTAAGGGAGGGTTTTCATTGGGTTGGTTCCTTATCTGGGTTGTATGAGAGGAAAGTGAAGAGTCTGTCATTGATAAGTTTGTTGCTAGTTACCGTAATGATATTGTATGTCTTGTCTGCAGACTATGCTGTGGAGGAAAGACCTTCTGAGATTGTGCTGATGCAGCAGCTTGAGGAGGGCGGCCCTGATCCCCTTGTGTTTGTCCTCAATGCCAACCTACTGGCCATGGTCAAACTGGTCAATTGTGAGTGAGCCATTCCTCACTAGATGTTCTCTATAGTTTAGATTTAGTATAATGCTAATGGAGTGAATTGTTTGGGAAATGCTCATTCATGGTTGTTTCGTCAGCTATGGGCATGTTTGGCCCAGTAGACATTTCTTCTTATTATCAATGTTGAAACTATATTATTTTATATTTCTTACTGACCCCAAACTTTTGAATGGTAGTGTATATAAACCATTTAGACACAATACATATCTATCATTAATTATTCACCCTCATGTCATTCCAAAACCGTAAGACCTGCGTTCATCTTCGGAACACAAATTAAGATATTTTTGATGCTCTCTGACCCCTCCGTAGACAGCAATAAAATTAACACTTTCAAGGCCCAGAAAGGTAGTAAAAACATTGTTAAAGTAGTCCATGTGACTCCAGTGGTTCATCTTTTATTTTAAGAAGCGACGAGAATACTTTTTGTGCGCAAAAAACAAAAATAAGGACTTTAATCAACAATTGCGTTCTAGCCTGTGCCAGTCTCCTAAGCAGTTTACGTTGTAAATATAGTGCGTTGGAGACTGGCACAGGCTAGAACAGGCTTGTTTGTTTTTGCGCACAAAAAATATTCCCGTCACTTCATACAATTAAGGTTGAACCACTGGAGTCACATGGACTATTTTAACAATGTTTTTACCTTTCTGGGCCTTGAAGGTGTTAATTATATTGCTGTATATGGAGGGGTCAGAGAGCTCTCAGATTCCATCAAAAATATTTTAATTTGTGTTCCGAAAATAAACTAGGCTCTTATGGGTTTGGAACGACATGAGGGTGAGGAATTAATGACAGAATTTTCATTTTGGGTGAACTAAATTAAATAGTTATGTTTAAATGGTTATGTAAATATGTTCTTAAGTTAAAGAAACATCCATTTATTAGTCAGGTAAAATTGTAGCATTTACTAATCTTTCATTTTCATTTGGAAGATATGTATTTGAACGTAAATGGTAGCTGTACATTTTGTAGCTATTGTCATTCTTTTGTGAAATTGTAGAAAATTGCTAAAGAATTCCCCTGAGCCATAACAGTCTTTTGTGCCATCTTTGTGTGAAGATGTAAATAGGAAGTGCTGGTATATGACAACAAAGGGTATGCATGCCGTGGGCCAGGCAGAGGTTGTAGTGCTTCTACAGTGCCTCCCTGATGAGAAAACCATTCCCAAGGACGTCTTCAGCCACTTCATCCAGCTGTACCGGGAGGCTCTCACAGGTAAACTGATACGCCTCCACCAGGGGGCCCGTTCTGGTAAACTGATCCAGACAAAATGAGAGCGTGGCCTACATAGATAAAATTAGACCTTTCTGCCAGGAGGCCCTTAAAGGTAAAATGAGGCTGCTGGCCCCGGTGGCATTGAGGATCCACTTCAGCAGAAATTGTTTTCCAGACACAATCCTTGTCACCCAGTCGTACTTTAGGTCAGTGAGCTCAGTCACAAAACAGTTCCCATGTCTTCTTACTCTGAAAGTATTCCCTGTTAGCCAAATGTAGGGTGTGTGCCAGAAGTGTGGAGGCCAATTCAGATGTGTTCAGAGAAAGAATGTTATCTGTCTGGTCAGATTCAACGTCCGTCAGCATTCCCATGCTGATTCCACATCAGGTTCAAATTGATGATGTGAATTTGCAGCGTTGAATAATAGAAATATGTTTGTGTGAGCTGTGCTTCATACATCACTGCACTAT
Source organism: Rhinogobio ventralis (assembly GCA_039654625.1). Classification (NCBI taxonomy): domain Eukaryota; kingdom Metazoa; phylum Chordata; class Actinopteri; order Cypriniformes; family Gobionidae; genus Rhinogobio; species Rhinogobio ventralis. Next base: position 29,900,629 of record CM077200.1, on the reverse strand, counting down.
TGACAATGGACCATTTTTGCCTGCGAAATTTCTCAGAAGTGTGTTACTAATGTGACTAGACCTTAACACACTACATAGGCAGCAGTTCTGTATGCCACACAAATGGTAGCATTAGATTAGCACATGTTGCTAAACTCATGATACTCAAATACGCATAAAATATTGACAGCCTATTTGTAGATGCAACTACTCTCCTATTAAATAAAATCTATTCATTATTGACATTTCATTAGTTTGTCCCAGTCTTGAATGTGTTTTTTTTTCTCCCTATTTTCTTTGCACCGCTTTCTATTATTGTCTGATAACTGATATATACAAAATAGATTTTAAATTATATTTTATCTTTGCTTTTTGGTACAATAACAACTAAATGACCATTAGACTACAACAGCTCGAACATATTCAATTTATTGTTATTAACAACATTAGGTTACACTTTATTAGGTAACACTTTATTTTACAGTGTCCTTGTTACATATGTTACATGTACTTACCATAGTTATAACAATAAATGATGCATAATTACATGCTACTAACCCCCAACCAAACTCTAATCCTACCCTAACCCTATAGTAAGTACATGTAGTTAATTAATATTACTCAGTACTTAAAATAAAATGTAACCCTTACTCAAGTATTGAGTAATAATAATGAACTACATGTACTTACGATAGGGTTAGGATGAGTGTTTGGTGTAGGGTTAATTACAATTATGCATAATTTATAGTTATTACTATGGTAAGTACATGTAACATACTTAACAAGGACACTGTAAAATAAAGTGTTACCATGCATTATTATTATTAATTATGGTATTAACATTTCTGCAAACTTGTTTAGTGAAAATGTTTTAAAGTTGATTTTCACCTTTTATCTAAGTAGTAAGCTTGATCTAATCCCACACTTTCTTTTGTGCAGGAAATGTGTTAAGTCACCTGGGCCACTCCTTCTTCACTCAGAGCTTCCTGGGCAGCAAGGAGCACGGCGGCTTCCTTTACATCAGCCCCAGCTTCCAGACCCTGCAGGACCTGCCGTTGCCTAACCCGCCCTACCTCTTTGGCATCCTGGTGCAGAAGTGGGAGACCCCCTGGGCCAAGGTCTTTCCCATCCGACTCATGCTGCGCCTAGGGGCGGAATACCGATGTGAGTTTGTGGTTTGATGTCGAATTTGAGAGATGCTTAATGGTTTAGCTGTCAAACGTTGAAAGATCTTTATTGTTCCTGTTGTCCTTGTCTTTGACCTCTTGACTTGGTGACGTGTGCACTTATAGAATAGTGAGAATGCAAGGCCCTTTCTGAAGCCTGTAGAAGAGCTGTTTAGGAAACAACAATGCAGAAAATGTCTTTATCTGTGCTCTCTTCTCATGCAGAGAATTTCTCTGCACTAATTCGTAAGCACTGCCTCCTGTGGAGATGGAATATATTAATAATGTGTTTCCCGCTGAGCTTCTCAACTCATGAATCCTCATCTGTGACATGCAAGCATTCTCACTTAGAAGCACCATGTACCATTCTAGTCTCATGTTTAACCGGGGTGTGTAAGAACTTGGTAAGCACACAGGCTCCCGATTTTTACATTAAAGTAATTGTCGTATTACATAAAGGGCATCTGAGTCATTTGGAGTGTGAAGGAGCTTATTGTGAGCTGCTGATTTGAATAGCACGACTTGTTGTAGTAGCCTTTTGTGTTCTTATTATGCACTTGTTTTGCAGTCTACCCCTGCCCACTGTTTAGCGTTCGCTTCAGAAAACCCCTTTTTGGAGAAACCGGTCATACCATCATGAACTTGCTAGCAGTAAGTATTCTTATTTCACTATTTCTTCTGCATTTAGCACATGCCTTACTGTCAATATGAACCCATGTCAAGAAATCTGATGCCGTTTGACTTTTCCCACATCTGCAGGACTTCAGAAATTACCAGTACACGTTGCCTGTGGTGAAGGGGCTGGTGGTGGACATGGAAGTGAGGAAGACGTGCCTCAAGATACCGAGCAACCATTACAATGAGGTGAATGAAGACTAGCATATGGAGAACATGCCATAGAGACGCCATAGCAAAACGTATTTTTGGTTGTTGTATGGCAACTTATTTCCAATAGAATGCATGATTTATGTGGAACAGCGCGAGTAACAGCGAGTGTAGCAGATTCATGACAAATGTCAAGCATTGACAAGTGAAACAAGTGAAGCATTGACAACAGCTTGTCTCCGAGTCCTTTTTTTTAAGTCGTTGAAGACTTTTGGTATTTAGCTTGTGTTTGAAAAGCGTTTGACAGAACTGAACTGAACTGTAGTGGCAGACCTTTGACATAGCAGGGATTATTTAAAGCCTTGGTTTCCTTGTGTCTTACTCTCTGCTGTCTTTAAAAGCTGTCATTCACTCATCTAGGACTTATAAACCCTTAACTTGATTAAGCTTTAGGATTATGCATAACTTTGGAAAGTCATGACAAGTTTTCTTTCGGTTTTCTCTTTTCTCAGCTCATGAAGGCAATGAATAAGTCCAACGAGCATGTGCTGGCAATGGGCGCATGCTTCAACGAGAGGGCGGATTCCCATCTTGTCTGTGTTCAGAACGATGATGGTAACTACCAGACGCAGGCCATCAGTATTCATCACCAGCCTCGCAAAGGTGCGGCAAGATTACTTGCATTTGCAAATGAAACCTTGAAGCTGCACCCAAAGATTTCAAATAAATCAAATAAATGCAGCTTTTGTAAGCATAAGAGATTTTTTTCAAAAACAAAAAATACTACTAAATACCAGGGATGTGACAGTGAGGAAATTTTCCCACCGGTTAATCGACGTGCGAAAACACCGGTAATACCGGTATCACCGACGGAGGCTTTTAAATCGCTAATTCTAAACCGAAAGTAAAATGCGCATGGCTGCTCGAGCATTCATAAACAGAGTGGAGCAAAGTGAGTGTTATCAATGAATTCCTATGGAAGTTAAGCTTCTACAGGAAGGAACTGAAAACGCACCAGTGGACACGCACCTTGAATGACAGTGCGGCCGTGAATGAATTACAGTGTGGACAGGAGCATTTTACTTTCGATTTAGTATTAGTGTCAATTCGGGGGTGGGTTGCATGAATGGTGGGTTCATTAGCCTATTATTCTTAATGAAAAACACAACAACAAAACAAACTCGCTTAAATAGGAGCTTTTACATTTTGCTTTGAAACCAAATCTTCCGGGATCATCTAGTCAGTCAGCTCCTCGCTCTCGTGATGAATGAGATCTGACTCCTGCTGCTGGTCTGTGCTGAGAATCTTGTTCGGCTCACGCTTTATTAAGCAGACACGTTCAGTTTTTATTTGTAGTGTCTGTTCTCTAACTGAACTAAATTTTATTACAATAAAAACAAATCAAAGCGACGGTGGGGGGTGGTGCCGCGGTGGGCAAGTGATGTAACTGGTGTTGCGCCTGAACACCGGTTACACCGGCAACACTGACTACCGCAGCAAGCCTACTAAATACCTTTGAACGGTAGTGTACGGCAATGTAATGTATGAAAATTAGGGCTGTCAGTCGATTAAAAGATGTCATCGAATTAATTATATGTTGATTAATTAATTAAATTAAAGTACTTTGGAAATAAAAATCTTAGGACCCCTGAGTTCTGTTTCATTCCTAAAAATGAATGTGTAATATTGCATGAGGAAAATATGTTTTTGATGTATTATTTCCTTTTTTTTAGTGACTGGGGCCTCCTTCTTTGTATTCAGCGGGGCTTTGAAGTCTTCATCGGGCTACTTGGCTAAGACCAGCATTGTGGAAGGTACAACAGAAGACATTTGCAGCCTCTTTCTCTAAATGTAGGACATCTGATCCCCCTGGAACAATGTCTAATCTGGACATAATCTCCCTTTTAACGTTTTTGACCAAAGTCCCATTCAGGCAGAATTGTACTTTTTGTACAACCTGATTCTAATTTAAAGAGCTTTCTACTTAGCAGTAAAATAGTGACCTTTTATGACCTTACTTTCTAATAGTCGTCAGGACAAGCATGAATAATAACAAAATAAATCAATGAATTGCATCACTTTGTCGGGGGTTTTCTCAGCAGTGTTGTAACATAAGAACCTCTAAACATGATCAAAATTCTATCATTCTACGAAAATGAGACCATATACTTGATGATATCTTATTTTTTTTGTAGGATTATAAACCATTACTTTTAACTATGCCACTTTATATCACATGAAATTATTAAAAATGCCTTCACGGTGTAAGGGGTAAATAGTGACTCCAGAGAGTCCCAGTCAGGCTGAATTGAACTTTTTGTACCACCTGATTCTAATTGGTAGTGCTTTCTACTTAGTAGTGTAAAATGTTGTGCAGATTTATGTGCTCACTGTAGTAACGCTGAATGCTTGTGCCCCAGATGGTGTGATGGTGCAGATTACAGCTGAAACAATGGAGGCTTTACGGCAAGCCCTGAGAGAGATGAAAGATTTCAGTATTGCCTGCGGGAAAGCTGATCAGGACGAGAACCAGGAGCATGTCCATATCCAGTGGGTTGATGATGACCACAACGTCAACAAGGGGTAAGCAGACAGCTAAAACTGACTCTTTCACTTGACAAGTTCATTAACACCATTCCCCAGCTGCAAAGGTGGGACAAAATTCATATTAATGTCTATGTATTTAGAATACAATGTCATTTAAGTCCCTGTTTGTTTAATGGTCAGGTGTCCCTATTTTTGGCGCCAGTTTGTGGTTTGTCCCTCCTCAGACCACTGTTGGTAAATTCTCACCACTGCTGACCCAGTTGCCTTGTCATAACAATTAGGCCTTTGTCAAAGTCGCTCAAAGTCACTTTATTCCTGCCCATTTCTCCTGCGTCCAACACAGTGATTATGAGAACTTGCTTACAATCTAAACTACACAGACCTTAATATGTGACCTTGTTAGGAGATGGTATTTGCCACCCCTGTTTTGGCTCATCAGTGTATGTATGTATGTATTTATGTATGTGTTTGTGTGTATAGTATTAGCTGCTTTTGTGGATATCCCATCAAAAAAACCTGTTTACAAAGGGATATATTCAATCCCAGGTTCTTGAGCTGGGTAAATGCTGTTGTCCTGTCATTAACAAAAAATCCTTCTTATCTCACCTAAGTACTTTTCTTGTTCTAAGAGTGATCAGCCCCATTGATGGGAAATCCATGGAGTCAGTCACCAGCGTTAAGATCTTCCATGGCTCGGAGTATAAAGCCAATGGGAAAGTCATCCGTTGGACAGAGGTATTTATTCATTATCTATCATTATTTATCTTCATTTAACGTCATTTCAAATCTGTATGACTTTCTTCTGTGAAACACAAACTAAGATTTTTGACCATACAATGAAAGTCAGTTCCAGTTACTCGTAGTATGGACCAAAAAATACTCTAATTTTTTTCTCTTTTTTGTCTCATGATACAACTGTATATTTTGCTGTACTTTAATTGCTTAGGTGTTCTTCCTGCGGAGCGAGGACCAGACCAATGGCCTGAGTGATCCTGCTGACCACAGCCGACTCGCCGAGAATGTGGCAAGGGCATTCTGCATGGCCCTGTGCCCTCACCTCAAACTTCTCAAAGAGGACGGCATGGCCAAACTGGGCCTGAGGGTTACATTGGACTCTGATCAGGTTACAATGATAGCTCACATTTAATTGTTGCTTTCTGGCTACGTCTACATTAATCCGGATACATGGAAGAGAACATTTTGGAAAATGCTAGTGGACTGAGAGTGTTTTGAAACAAAAGCGCAAAAATGTATCCAAATTAATATAAATGTAGCCTCATTCAAGGAACGATTACTCCTCCAGACTTACTCTGAAATGTCTTACAGGTGGGCTACCTAGCAGGCAGTAACGGTCAGCCGCTGCTCCCCCAGTACCTGAGCGATCTCGACAGCGCCCTCATCCCAGTGATCCACAGTGGGGCCTGCCAGCTAAGTGAGGGGCCTATGGTAATGGAGCTCATCTTCTACATTCTAGAGATCATCTCTTAAAAGGAGGGAATCCGTCCAGCCTCATGCCTCCCACCAGCTCGAGTCCCTCTTCGCTCTCTCTCTTTCTCTCTCATTTGCACTTCAAAGAGCCTGAAAGCTGTGCAGGAAAAAGTCCACCATACCATCTATGCACCATCTCCACTGGGACGCCCTCTGCCCAACCCTGCTGAATGTGGTGCTCTCTTTCCTTTCTCCTCACCTCTCAACTCCACTGTGGAAACCATTGGCCCTGTCGAGTCAAAAGGGGGGGCCACCCTGAATTCGATCTCTTCAGAACCGTTGTAGCAACACTAAGCTCCTGAAACACAAGAGGGCGCTCTACACACTCAGCCCTAATGGAGACTGTCCAGATGTTGATGTTGGCCGAGAGGGGAACTGTAGAGGGAATGTTTGTTCAATTAAATGGTTTCTGGTACACAGTGCCTGGGCCTCAATAAGAAACGAAGAATGAGCTTCGGTTTCGCCTCTAAGCTTTATGAATCACCAGATGCTTTATTTCATGACTATGGACCTTGTAAAACTGCTCCAAAGCTAAAACAATGTAGCTTCCTCAGATGGACTGCTTGGTGTGGTAGCGGAAAGATTGTGGAACAGTATTAGGAATGTTCAAGATTGAGTTAGTTACAAATGTCAAGAATGGACCTCTGTCACAGACTATTATTATTACAAGACAATACAATCGAACAATAATTTCAGGCGGCCTTCAGGAATTCAACTGCAACTTCAAGTTCCACATAATGGTAGGTTTTGACATGATTGAAGGTCTCAGTCCAATAAAGCTTTTATTTTGGATTGGTTTGGACCGTGATAGGATTAATTGTTTTTCTGGGCCGCTGCATTTTAGCATCCTGTCCCATCTCTTCTCTCCCCCATTTTTAGTGGCCCATGTTCATATAATGTTCCGCCAATGTTTTTAACATGTTATCATATAAAGGATTGTGTAAGGAATAGCAATGCAGCGCACGGGATATTAAGCCATCATTAGGAAATAGAAGGAGACGATTAAAGAAGAATGGAATTACTGATATTTAAGTATTATTCAAAGATGAATGCTATATTCATTGAGAAAAGTTTGGATTTTGGTATGTGGTTTGGAAGCTCTTAATTCAGCTGTTAGTTGGGTTGGGGTATAATTCCGTTAGTTTCTCACAGTGTTAAGGTGTGGTCACATTAGAGGGATTTCGCGAGCAAATAAGGTCTATTTTTAAAATTGTAGTGTTATATGAAGCACAGCTCACGAAGAAGTCAAACCAAGCAACTTTCTGTTGGTCAACATGGTGAATCCGTGTGGCCATCTGGAGTCTACGAGTAACGTGTGGGGAAAATCAAAATTCTGATTGCGTGGATTCCTATAGAAATTACTGGATTTTCTTTGCGAAAGTGACCTCACTTTTAAATCATGTTTATGTCTTTCTATAGAGATGCCAATACAATTATCAATATGCTGTAGCAGGGCTCCAGACTGATACTAGAATAGTCGCAAATGTGACAAAATATATATATATTTTTTTGTGCTCCTAAACGTACATGGTGTTGGAGAGAAAACTAATGTTTATGCATTCTCTTGCTAAACTTTTTGTTCCCCCTTGAAACATTGTTTTTGCTCTCAAAACGTTTATATACTATAAACGATATTTTAATGCTTTTGTGATGCAAATGAATGCAAAGTTTTCATTTGAAAACAATATTTTGCGAGAGAACGCAAGCACTTTGCGCATGAATGCAGTTTCTTGGGGAACGCAGTACTTTTGCGAAAGAATGCAAAAAGCATCGAAATAAATTTCCTCTCATCTCATATTTTTCACCATTGTTTCGTGTATCATTTCGTGAGGTGCCGTTAATCCGTGATTCACAGATAAATGATTTTTTTTTAAAACGTGTTAAACTGGGTTTAAACGTACTTGAGTTATCGGATTCAGTCAGTGAATCATTCAGAGCTGTTGCACAGATAGCAAATGTTACTAAACTGCAAATCCAATTATAAACTCGAAGCACTTCTAAACAACCATCTTTATCGAGCGGTCATGTTTGTTAGTCTGGAGTCCTGCTTTAGATAAGCAGGAGTTTCCCTTATTCAGCTTGTTGAATTCTTGACTGATGTAATGTGGTATCAGAATCCTTGAGAACATTTACTTCATAAGTAGGACCTATTATTTTAAAGATTTTTTTTGTATTTTTTTTTACACTCACATGGAGAAAATTGATTACTACAACAGTTGGCCAGCTAAATATGGAACTCTTCCAAAATAGAAAACTATCAGTAAGGAGATCTTGGAATTTAGGATATCACTGTGGATCATATTGGCGAGAAAGGGCATTTGCCTTAAAATTTCATAAACTGTTACATCCATCAAGACATTCCAAAGGTCAGCTAGATTGTCAATCATATCTAAACTGATAGAAAGACATTGTGACCTCAGAGTGTTTTAACAAGCCCTCTTTAGCTAACTAGTCATTATGAAAATGGCTTCAACTAAAGTAGTATCTTGACATGACAATCAAACTATAGTTAATCTTCTAGTCAAATAAAGTAAAGGTGGGATGAGTTTTGCATAATGACTCTCAGATATGGTTGGTTTCATCAGATGGCCCACGCATGAATGAGGACAGCAGCTGATATGAAGATCCACACACAGCAAGTGAACCTCACAGCCCTTTATTAGCAGGCCATCAGTTGAGACAGAAAGCATGCGTTTCTGGCTTTTGGTGAAGAGCACCGACAGCTTTGGAAGCAGACTGTTCATGAAAAATAAATGGCATTACACAAAGGCTGTATTGTCTTCCCATGAACACGGTCCAAAACAGCCTTTTGTTACTCCCTGCATCCACCTTTGCCATTGTTTTTCTAGATGTGCATTATTGTATATCTTGACATTTTATATATTTGGTAACCATAGCCTTTTTCCATGTTTTTTTTTTTTTTGGCCAGCCCAAAGTGTAACAGCATGCATGCTGAAACATACTATTGGTTTGATCTGTGATTAATCACTGTTAAAACCTGACATGGGGAATGGAAATAAATTTGCAATGTATAAAAAGCCAAAAAGAAAAGGAAAAAAATACAACCTTTCTTTATTGTACACTACAAATGTCAATAAAAGCAGTCTTTATCAAAACCTGTCGAATATACAAAAACGTTGTACATAAAACTGAAAACAAATTTTTATATTAATAGTTTCCATTCAAAGTAAAATAAAATTATCCATCGAGAAAAGTCAGGAACTACAGATCTTCGTTTCTCTCATTTAATAAAACATTAACAGATACACAAACTTGGTGTGAAATGAAAATAAATTATATGGCAGATTCTGCAGGGAAAGATGCATTAATAACAGCATGACTAAACTGATACATGGTATGTGTAACATGACCAGACAATTTAGTCTGTTTTTTTTAGATAAACCTTGCGATGAATGAAAGAACCGTTTGAAAAAATCAACACTGACAGTGCAATTTAAAACCAGGACCAAGCTCGATCTGAGACTGGAAAATGTGCTAAACTACACAATTCACATGACATGGGAACATCTAACTGAAATGAATGGACAGAGTAAGCTCTAGATCGCACATTGTCCACACTTAAAAGCCAAATGTCAGTCAAATCTTTGCAAATTGTAATCCAACACACCACAAAATATAAATGGGGCAAAAATGAGGTATTTTTGAACTTGAAATGTTACAAAGCTAAGCCTTTTCTGAGGTCTTCGCTGTGGCAAGTGAAATCAAAAAAGGTATCGTGTCTAAATATAATGACTTAAAAGGGATAGTTTATCAAAAAATGAAAATTCTGTCATCATTTACTCACCCTCAAGTTGTTTCAAACCTGTATGAATTTATTTCTTCTGCTGAACACAAAAGAAGATATTTTGAAGAACGTCAGTAACCAAACAGTTGATGGAGTTGTATGGGAAAAATACTACGGAAGACAATGGGGTCCATAAACTGTTTGGTTACCGACGTTCTTCAAAATATCTTCTTTTGTGTTCACCAGAAGAAGAAAGAAATTCAGGTTTGAAACAACTTGAGGGTGAGAAAATGACAGTCATCTATCCCTTTAAGTGTGCACTAGACCGCAATGTAAACATTGGCTAAACATGGTTAAAGTGCCTACTAGGAGCGACCCTAGAACAGAACAAGACCGTCAAGTGCAAAAAGAGCAGTAACTAATAGATTTTTCTCATAAATTATGTAAGGGACTTTTAATATATTTACAAAACAATGCAGACTCGCTCTAAAATCTACTTTTGCTAACTTACGGTATATGTCAACTAAACTAGAATATTACTAGAATATTATAGTACCAGTTCAAATCTAAGTGATTGTCAGCAAAGTGCTGAAAAAAGAAAAAGCTTGTTTAAAGGAGTAGTTGATTTTTAAATAAAAATTACCCCATGATTTCTTCTTTCTGATGAACACAATCAGAGTTATATTAATAAATATCCTGACGCTTTATAAATGGCAGTGAACGGGGCTCAAACGTGGAGTTTGAAGCTCAAAAAAAGCACACCCATCATAAACATGCTCCACACGGCTCCGGAGGGTTAATAAAGGTCTTCTGAAGCGAATCGATGGGGTTTTTTAAGATAAATATCCATATTTAAAACTTTATAAAATAAAATATCTAGCTTCCACCAGACCGCCTTCTGTATTCAACTTACGCAGAAAGTGTAACACCTCTCACAGTTCAAAACGCTTGCACTACGCTCTACATGATACATTGCGCCAGTTATGCTTTTTCCCTAAGTTGAATACGGAAGGTGGTCTGCGGAAGATAGATATTTTACTTTATAAAGTTTTAAATATGGATATTTTTCTTACAAAAACGCATCGATTCACTTCAGAAGGCCTTTATTAACCCCCCGGAGCTGTGTGGGTATGTTTATGAAGGATGGATGTGCTTTTTTGAGCTTCAAACTCAATGGACCCTGTCACTGCCATTATAAAGCGTGGAAGTGTCAGGATATTTATAATTAATATAACTCTGATTGTGTTCATTAGAAAGAAGACAGTCATATACACCTAGGATGTCTTGAGGGTGAGTAAATCATGGGGTAATTTTCATTTTAAAGTGAACTACTCTTTTAAGCATAAATTTAGTGGAAAAAAATACATTTTCAACCATTTCCAAACATGGTACTACTCGCTCATTTACCCACTGATGCAGATATTAAAAAACAGACTATTCAGAGCAGTTGCTGAATAATTCACATCTGGTTCAATTAGTAAAAGCTGGTTTATGGCTTTAATGGTATTTATAAGGAATATAATACTTAACAGCAGTTCTTTAGCACGGCCTATCTGTATAAACAATGCCGTGTATTCACATAGGATGTAAACAAGTTTTGAAATGTCTGACAGAATGTTTGGGATTCAAACGCAAACCGTTTTGCATAGCTGATCACGTATAACTCATTTGCATAGCAGTCATACATTAGTATTGGAGATATGACAGGAACAGGTTCTAGTTTAAGGGAAACAGATGAAGTCATTCATCTTTACTGCAGCAGCAGTGATTACTTTGGCATTAGTGCATCCCAGAGCAGTAAAAAAAAGAAAGAAAGGTTAACTCTTATTGGCTTCAGCTCCAATGGATTAATGTAACAGTTGGGGAGAGCGTTATTATAAAAATCAAGAGGCAATCTATCTCAAAAGGCCCATTTAAAGGCATATCAATCTCACACATTTTCCCGCTCCTTTTAATACCTCCTGTATTTTTAATAACCACCCCAACTGTTACATCCTGGTCCAACCTCTTTTACCCTGATAAAAACGAAGCTAACGGTCTCTGTCAGTGACCATGCCTGTCTGTGAACGGAGCACAAAAGAGCGAGTTCCTCACAATCTCCATCACTTGGTTTTTACCCAAGGCTAGCAGCACCGTTGAGCTTTCAACGTCCATCACCCGCTCTGATAAAACCGCTGAGACCTCAAGACCTGAAAGACAAATCCACTGTAAGGTGAAGTGTGACATGCATATAAGAATGTATCGGTCATTAGAAATAGGGCAAACTTTCTTACTTTGTGAAGATGAAATCACAGTGTCAGTTACAGCAGTACCTAACACAGACAACAGATGACAGTCACAACCAAATAACTCAGGAATAGGACTGTCAGTATCATGAAGTATTTACAGTAGCTATGTTTCCATCCAAAGTTGTAAATTTAACATGCTCAAAATTGCAATATGGTATAAAACATTTGCAAATAGCAGTTTCCATCCCATGTGCTCAAGAAAACAAAACCGTCACTTCCTGAGAAATTGTGGTAATTAGGAAAGCCACTGTGGCTCTTTTTCAAAACATTATAAATGACTTGAGCCTCAAAGCGTGCAGATGAAACTCAATAAAAGCTGGCATGTTACCTTGCGTTCGGAGGCGGATGCATGGTGTTCGGGAATGTAATCGTGCGAGACACTTCTGGGAGCTAATTATGCCCAACCATTTTGATGGCATTTCAGAATGACTACACCAACATTTGAGATGCTGTGCAATGAAACTGGTCCACTAGTTAGTCCAGCCATCCAATCACAACGTCTGTTTAGGAGCAGTTACGCAAGATTTTTGTTGTGTGTCGAAGGAAAAAAAAGCTGAGAAAATCATGTTTTTGTCAAAGTCTACGTCTGGATCGGATTCAGAATGATCATCAAAACATAGATGGAATAAATCAAGTTCATCAACACCCCTAATGCTTGTAGCTCGTCCTGGGTCGACATTTCATTTGGCAGTTTTGATTTATATGCTGTTTAATGTTGGTATTTTACATATGCATCTGCTTACTTATGATATCGCTTGTTTCTGCATCCTCTTCGCTTATCTTTTGAACAGGAGATTCAGTACTTTTTCAGAAGATGTGTAATAGTGCCCCCTACTGTATACCAGTGAAAACAAGAAAGCCGAAAATTTCCGTCAATGGCTGAGAAGCGTCGTCTCACAAATGACGAAAATTTTCATCAATGGCGGGGAAAGAGTTCCTAGCAAGACAGCAGGAAGAAATTAGTCATTGAGCAGATTGTTCATCACGAGAGTAGCACTCACCTGTGGCTCCTCTAACACCACCCATCGTTCTGTGACAGTCTGGAGGTCCTGCCCACCCAGTGGCTCTCTGAGACGCACTTTCACCTCCAGACGACCGCCTGTGGCCTTTCGCCCATCCATAAGCTGCATACAAAAATGAGGCCAATGCCATGAACATACATTTCCTTCACAAATGTAAACATGGTGATGTTAGGTTCATGGGTGTGAATGTACCATTTTAGCTCAAGTTCATCTGTTAAACACACACGTTTGCTTTCACAGCTGATGTTTGCACTCTTGTCTCCAACTCCTACGCACATACTATTGAAAAACAGCCCCACTCACCTCCACTATCTCTCTCACTTCACTTTCAGCTTCCAGTTTCTCCAATTTGAGGTGGGCTGTTCCTACCGGCTTGTCGCTCCTCAGGAAGCCACTGTCACAAGACAAAGAAGTCAGTGTGAAGCTCAGATCCACCTACTCACACTGACCCAGCATGCACCACAGCAGTCACAGAGTTCAATCAGGGCAGCACTGGTCAGATATTTATCTTGACCTGTGGGTCTCTCTAATACAAACAAAACTTTAAGAAGTCCTATAATTTTAGTATATATCCTAAAATTATGATTATTTGGAGATAATCATTGTCTGAGGAGCACTCACCCTTTGTGCAGCACTTCCAGCTTCAGGCCTTTAGACTGTACAACTCTCCTGAAGCCACGGTGGTTACGGTTGATGTTCAGTTTGAAGCTCTGGTTATACTCTGCCAAGACACCAAATAATTTAACATGGGGGTAATAAAATATTAATTACATGGCTTTCTATAATACTTCATTCTGGTGTCCTGCAGTCAAATATTTTTGTATAATGATCACTAAACTGTATATTTGTCCAAGCCAAACGATTTCCTGCACACTTGTGTTAGTTTCATGTCTCTCCTACCACTTTGTGGTCTCCTCACATAATAAAATCTAAATTTGTATATATTTGTGTATATTTATTTATTTGTAAGTATCTGTGTATAAAGCAGGATAATACAGTCAGATTGTCATTGCTCCATAATAATCCTCCAAATCACCCAGTCGGGTTTATTTTGTACAGATCCCTTAAGAACATATACACTACCAGTCAAAAGTGTGGAAACATTCAGGTTTTTTTTTTATGTTTTTGAAAGTAGTCTCTTAATTTCACCAAGGCTGCATTTATTTGATCAAAAATACAGTAAAATACAGTAAAAACAGTAATACTATAAAATATTATTACAATTTAAATTAACTGGTTTCTGTTGTAATATAATTTTGAATGTTGAAAACTGCTTTAACAGCTTTTAACCCCCCCCCCCCCCCCCCCCAAAAAGACAGTAAAGACATTTATGAAATTAATAAATATTGCAAAAGTTATATTAATAATAAATGCTGTTTTTTTTTTACTTTCTATTCATCAAAGAATCCAAAAAATAAATAAATACATAAATCAGTTTCCACAAAAATAGTAAGCAACTGTGTTGTTTATTGCATCACAGGAATAAATTATATTTTAAAATATATTAAAACAGAAACCAATGAAATTAAATTGTAAACAGTATTACTGTTCTTACTGTATTTTTGATCAAATAAATGCAGCCTTGGTGCAGCCTACTGTTCAAAAGTTATGGTCAGGAAGTTCTTTTTTTTAATACTTTTACTTTTATTCAGCAAGGATGCATTCAACTGATCAAAAGTGTCAGTGAAAACAAAATGTTACAACATATTTCAAATAAATGCTGTTCTTTGGAACTTCCTATCCATTTTTTCATATCCTGAAAAAAAGGTATCATGGTTTCAACAAAAATAATAAGCAGCACAACTGTTTTTAACATTAATAATAATAAGAAATGTTTCTTGAGCAGCAAATCAGCATATTAGAATGATTTCTGAAGGATCATCACAGGAATTAATTAGATTTTTACATAGATTAAAATTGAATTTTTTTAATTGTAATAATATTTCACAATATTACTATTTTACTGATGAAATGAATGCAGCCTTTGTGAACTTAAGAGAATTATATAAAAAAACATTACCCCAAACTTTTGAAGGGTACTGTATAATACCAATTATTCAATGATACAGAAATGAACAGCTAAACATTTTTACCTGGGTTGTTGGTATTTTTGATGACTGATGTTTTATGTTTCTGAGGTTGATCCTTACGTGAACAGAGACAGTCATAATTAAAAATCAAATGGATGACTAGGTAAAATGAAGCCTATACAACTCAAGAACTAGTACTCACTGTACTGGGGTATGGGAAATCAAACTTTACATAGGCATCCAAGTCATTTGTTGCAACACCTTTCAAAAGAAGCAGAGGGGAAGACTTTGTGTGAGTATAAGGTTATTAAAAATGTTATTATTTTGTTTACATTTTATTGAAGTTCTCATATTAAAAAAGTCACTTTGGATAAAAGTGACTGCTAAGTGCATAAATATAAATTTGTTTCGTTTTTTTTAGTTTAAAATTACATTTGTTTAATTCAAGACCAGATGTTTGAAGCTTACCAGAGGGAGCAGGAAGGTTCATCCCCCTAACAATGACCACAACCATGTCTGTGCTACTGAGCTCTGGAAAGATCCTAGAAGAAAAGAAGTCAAGAAAAAATAATATTTCATATATTTCCCCTGATGGTGGTGTTGAACAGTATTGAGGATGGTGCTTCCTGTAGAAGATCCTCAGATCAGGTAACTGTATTGGGATTTATTTATTTATTTTTAATTAATGTGAGATCTGCAGAAATAGTGTCAGACCTGACAGTGCGATATGTTCTCTCCTCAAAGTGATGTTTAGGAGGCTGAAGCCCCCTGTTCTGTGCCAGTTTAAGAATCTCCAGGCTCTGTTTACATTGTTCAGCCATCTTCTCAAATCTAAAAGAGGAAAAATTGGAATAAATGTGCCTGTTGAAATCGCTTGAATTTGATTTACTGAAATGGGGCACTGATGCGATACATACTTGGTTGTTTCTGCAACATTCCCCATGTGTGTGAACTGCTTGGAGTACGTCACACATTTCTGAAGAAGAAAGGAAACATGTCCTACTCACATTTTCCACATCCTCTTAAAGGTTCTGTCCCAAAACCTAGTGAGCTACCTACTTAGACAGCATTTTAAGGGAATCGCAGGTGTGCTCCCAATTTAAATGCTATCCCAGAATGCAGTTACAAGCTAAGTTCAAGCTAAATGAGCTGTTACAAGCTAAGCTAAATTCATCAAAGATGGCAGATGAAGCAATATATTGATTATAAACATACTTATTCATACTGAATAAAAAAAATACCATTTCACCCAATATGTATTTTTATGCTTATTTGAGTATCGTTGTTAGCTTAGAACATGCTAACATCAAACTCTACTAAAATCAACAGAGTAGCATGCGCTTCTTGTGAGCACAATTTGTGCAAAATTGACTATAAATATACTTAAACTGAATATATATTGACAATTTTTAGCTGCCCATGTAGGCAGTAGACAGCAAGACAGCTCACTAGGCTTTGGCACAGATCCATTCTCTCTGTTACTTCACAATTTCACCACCTCTCTATTACCTCGTGTTGCTCTTTGAGCAGTTTGGTGAGTTGAGTGTAGACCTCCTCAGCCTTCTCTGAGATCTGGACATCACTGTGATGGACTAGAATGAAGTCCTCGTCCTCATCTCCAGGCGGTGAAGGCACCTGTAGCATAAAGGCTGAGTTATTACTCATTACTGTATTATGGATTTTGTTAAAGTGCCCCTGTAATGCTTTTTCAGAGATTACCTTTCATGTAGTGTGTAATACAGCTGTTTGTAAAGGTAGCAGGTCTGCAAAGTTTATGGTCTCTCAAAAGAGACAACCGATTCTGAACTGCCTGAAACAAATCGTCAGTAAATCTAGTCTCACTTCCTGCATGAACGTATGTAGGTTTGTAACAAATTTGCATAATGGTTTTCATTGGCTTCCTGCAAACGTCTACTTCGACCCACCCTCAAATGCTGTAGTTGTAGCTTGAGGCCTGGAAGAGTTTGATTGTGTTGTTGACATGTCGAGAAGACACAAAAACAAATCCACTTCCAAAGGATGAGGACTCGAACTGGCACGGTAAAACTGAAGCCACTGTTACTGTTCGCTGTGTGCTGAGGAAGATCTGGAGCTGAAATTAAGATATGGTAATAGCTGTTTGGTGTCTGACAAGCACTGTAAACGGTAGACCAATCGACTGGGTCATCGGACCAATCAGAGCAGAATAGACTCGGAAAGGAGGGGTTTAGGGAGACTGAATTCTTTATCAAACCGTTTCAGACACTGTGAGAAAAGAGGTGACGCTGCAATATATATTATGAGAAACATTTTTTTTTTTAAGTGTTGTTTTGACCTGATGCATGTAAACCTATTGTAGGAGAACTTTAAAACCTTTAAAATAGCATACTAAGGGCACTTTAAAGAATTTGTTATAAAAACAGGGACACAGTGTGTTTACCTTGCTTGCGTCCACAGTCTTGCCGCTGCGGGCAGCTTCTATCATGGGGTCCAAACCTTTTGCTGTGCGCAAGAGGGTCTTGGCCTGCTCTAGGTCATTTTTCTGCTTTGCCTGCAGCGCTGCTTTCATGTACTGCTTTCTGAGGCTCTCCAGAATCTCCAGCTGTTGCTGAGCTGAGGAGACAATAACCAGATTTAAACCTGTTTGTAGTTTATTATATATATATATATACACACACACACACACGTATATATAATAGTTTTTACGAAGCATTACATGCATGAATGAAAAAATAAAGTACAGGACGTGCTTGATTGTAGAACAGAGGTAAGCGCAATAAGCCACGAAAAAGATCTCAATGCGTTACTTGCACTGACTGACACACCCAAAGCACGCCCAGAGAAAGACGCCTCTCAGACCGCATGTGATCCTCAATTCAGTTCTCTTTAGAGGCGTATTGTCCTTTAACGGTCAGATACACACAGAATGGTTTCAAAATATCTGTCTTGGCAAGTATTCACGTAAACATTGTTGGTTATATCTTAAGTGAACATAAACAGTTGGGGGGGGGGAATCTGATGTGTAACATTATATTAGATCTGTGCATTAGGTCTTAATATAATAAACCTGCTGCTGTCTGTCATTAATGTTAAATCAAGCAACAAAAGAAATTGACCCACTGCTCTTAACTAAATCACTTTTGTAGCTTTAACAATAATCAACTCATTTGCAATTTGTACACTAAAGACTATGCATTGATTATTTATTCAATTTCTGTATTATTTCTTACCTGAATGCTTCTGTTAAACAAATGTAAAATGAAAAAAAAAAAAAAAAGTAAAGCACTGTTAATTTAATGTTTCTTTATTATATTGCATTTGTTCTACTGCTTTTTGTTTGCATTTGTTCTTCTTTTTAGTAACAAAGATAAAATAAAATAACTATATTGTGATAATTACTATTAATAAAAGAATTGGAGGAAATGATGCATTGCGAATCGTTTTATAATTGAATCGTTACCCTCTGAATCGTAATCGAATCAAATTGTGATTTGATAGATATACAATATTGATTTCTATCAATATAATTGATAGATATACAAACCTCTACCTGTTTGACAGGGATTTTGTGTGCACTTCTCACATAAATCTGTTACCAACACAATAACACTGCAATTAACAGGCCATCTTAAATCACAACTCTACCAGTGTCAGGCAGACTTCCTCTTTTGGATGTTCTGTCCGGGGAAGGTGAAGGAGTCTTCTTGGGCTCCTGTAGTGTGGGCTGTACTGAAAGAGTGGGCTTCTTTTGGTCTACTACTTTTGGAGCCTTAACCTAAAAAAAAAATCAAATAACAATATGGAGACTTCTTTAATAAAAGGAACTTATAGAAATGTAAGAAATGCTACAGAATTTAAGAAAGTACCTTCTCCTCCTCATCTTCCTCTTCACTATTATCAGCTTCAGCTTCATTAGACGTCAGCTTATTGGCAGTTTCCAGGACAGCAGCCAATCCCTGCTCTGGAGAAGCGGCCTTCTGGCCTGGGATTGGAGGAAAGCCTGGGATAGGGAACACTTTAATTAAATATATTTCCTTGTTTTCTCAAAGCATGCACATCATTTAGGAAAACATTTTAATTGGGGGAAAATTTGGGGTCAGTAAGATTTTTTTGTTGTGAAAGAAACAAATACTTTTATTTTGCAAGGATGCATTAAATTGATCAAAAGTGACAGTAAAGACATTTATAATGCTACATTTATAATTTCCACTTTAAATAAATGCTTTATATTCACCAAAAAATCCTTAAGAAAATGTATCCTGGTTTCTACAAAAATATTGAGCACAACTGTTTTCAACATTATTAATAATAAATGTTTCTTGAGCAGCAAATCATCATATTAGAATGATTTCTGAAGGATCATGTGACACTGAAGACTGGATGGAATAATTGACATTTTAAAATGTATTAAAATAGAAAGAAGTTATTTTAAATTGACTTTCAAAACATTGAACATTCCTTCTGACCCCAAACTTTTGAACGGTAGTGTGCATATATAGAAAACTATATATTCAAAATGTCTAAGGTCTTTTTCACTACAAAAGAACTGACCTGGAGGGGCAGGAAGTTCGTCATAATTGACAGGTCGACCTGCTTTATGGGCACGTATGGCAGCCTGGTATTGCTGTGGGCCACAGAAACAAGACCATAATCAGAAATCAACAAAGTCTGTGCAAACACCTCGCTATGTGTACAATGTGGTATGGTATGTTAACATGAAATGAATGGATTTCCACAATCAGATAAACTCAAGGAAACAATGCAAGAGAAACTGAAAGCTCGAGGACATTCAGTGGTGACTATGTGTCATTATTTGAGGTTTAGGTGTCATTTTGACAGGTTTACTAACTTTAGCAATGCGGTCATGCATGCGGGCTTTGCGCTCATCCCCGCTGGCCTTAGCTTGTGTGAAGGCCTCTTTGTACTTGGCCATCCTCTGTTCCAGAGCTTCAAGAACAGTCTTGGGCTGAGCTGGGCCAGAAACGCTGTCTGCTGGTATAACAAAAACTCAAAATTAAGACTAGAAGACAGCAAACACAGTAATTCAGGTTTGACCATAAAAAGACTACTAAAAGGACACGTTCACACAGCAGCAGAATACAGTCAGTCCTGTATTTCAGTCCTTAATACGGTTAAGTTCACACACATTTCAGTTATTTACAGGAGTGACAAACGCATTCTATAACAGAACTTACACCCGTAAATTCACAACCACTTTCTTGGAAAACATGCGCTGTGTGAACAGAACCGGACAACTAGTTGTCTGTCACGTCATACAGTATGAAAGAGCCGCTCTGCGCTGCACAAACGTGTGTCTACCATGTGTTATGGGTTTTCATGTGTGGTTTTGGTTACTTACAGCGACAGAGATATGAGGGTTTTAGATCCAGTCACAGCAGCTTTTGTCAGTTTTGTGTTCTACGTGTGACTCAAATGCTCCGCTATCCACCCAGATATAAACGCTGCTGTCAGTTAATAAAGATTTGACAAATGAACTCTGGACTTCGATTGGACATTTGACAAGTGACAAGACTTCAAAGAACTAGCGATGATAAAGGATGACTGTGTTGTCACCTCTCGTCGGCTATGTCTCAGCCAAAAAGCTGCGCTTGAACACACCAAAAGGACTAAAGGCGACTGTCAATTTTGCATTCTGCACCTGCATCTAAGTAAATATTTGTTTATATCAGCAGGTATCAAAGTCTATTTTTGTCATTCAAAAAGGGAAACTGAAACTGGGGCTGCAGATATACAAACCGTAAACAGCAGCGCTTGCTTATTTTGAATAATCAATCACGCTGATCCCTTTCTTCATTCCAGTTGGCTCATGTTGTTATGAAAATATTTGTGCATTCGAATGCTCAGGTAAGATGACGTAAAATTATAACAGCATTCTGTCTGTACCATCTTGAATTTCATCACTTTCGCTTTTATTCTCGTGCACTGACTGGTTTGCTAAGCTGAACAGCCAATCAGAGTTCTCTCTCACCGACGCCCCAACGGCGATTCAACATGCCGAATCGCCCCCAAAAGACCCGACGGCATCTGACTAGAGACAACAGTGTGGAACACACCAAAATAAACAAAGACGACCGACTCTCAAAAACAGCCCGACGGCCGACCGTTGACTTGGTATGTCCCGGCCTGAAGTTGCTGTGTGAACGGGACATTACCAGACTCACACCTGTAAGTAAATGCGGTTGTCAATCCGAAAAACTGACAGTGTGAACGTAGCCAAAAAGACATGAAAGTTCTTGACGTGAGAGGTGGTGTACTAACCAGAAGCTGAAGGTGAAACTTTAACAGCTGTCTGAGATGTGGCTTGAGTGGATGCTGTGGAAAAGGATTAAGCCTTTACTCTTTAATGCTACAAGCCTTGGAAATATACGACAAATATGTAACACATCATGGCTTATATAGTATCGATCTCTTTATTGATGACAATTCAGTTCTAACCTTGAGACAGAGGGGGCGGAAGGGAACTCACATCCACCGGCTGGCCTTTCTCCAAAGCCTCAATTGCTGCATCGAATCCCTGAGCCAAACAAGAAAACAGCATAGTGCTTCTCTTTGTCTACTTCCTACAAGTCTTGAATACCCCAAATAACTTAGCACATTTTTGTTACAAGTGAGTTATTAGAAATCATGGTTTACGGGAACAAGATACTTGGTTAAGAGGAATATCCAAACTTGCATGACAACAATGCAAAACTAACTGACAGTACTTGACAACAGTAATGTCTTTGAGTTACAGTCTTTGGAAAGTTTAAGTCAAAATTTCCATATTAGGCAAATGAAAAAAAGACAGGGTGTGATATATGTATAAAGCCATGTCTGTTACAGGCGAGGGGAAAACATGAAACCAAAAGAGTTTACATGACAAAAAAAAACAACTACATTTACAAGTCTCTTCATACATCAACTATATAAAACGAAGTAATTCCAACACTGTACAATTAACAAAAATACAAGAACACTCCAAGAACAAGCCCTGAGAGGGGAGGCTGACTTTTGACATGTATGCCACTATTTGAATTTAACAGTACAGACCTAGCAATACATAGCTATATACATTTGAATAGAAACCACATCTTACCTTACTGGCCTTTATATGCATTTTGGCTTGGTCAATCTCTCCTGCTTGTTTGGCCTTGAGAGCTGCCATCCTGTACTCCTTCTGTCGCTCCAGCAGAACGTCTTTAGCGGGCTGTCCAACTGTAGAGGCTGCTTTAGGAGCAGAGAAAACCACAACGCACCCTTTACAAGAACAGCTATACAGAATGTCAAAATTAAATTAGTAAGTCAGGAACAATTTAAAGGGGAAGGCCCTTATTTTCAACATAGTTTGCTTTCCACATCCAGCCTTGATGACCCAATGAACAAAAAGAATGGCCTTTTTTCGACTTTTTTTGCATTTGCATTTGTACATATTAAACTATGACTACTACCATTAATGAAAATGACAAATGATTCAAATCAAATGATATGATCAATATAAACAATTTTTTTTAGGGATGTTGGACAGCAAGGAATAATTTATTAACCAGAAAAACCAAATGTAAACTCCACTGATAAATCCACATATGCTGTCAAATATTAATCACAAAATAGGGAACAAGTCAAAAGTAGGTATGATAACCACATAAAATCGAATATAAAAAGTCCAATAGTGAAAATGCTTCCATTTTGTAATATTTTCTAATTTAATATACACAAGTTTCAATAAAATTATAATATCAACATAACAATTTAAGAGAAGAGTGTAATAATATTTTACATGAATTTCTGAAGATTTTTACACTACCATTCAAACATTCTACATTTTTTTTATATGATCAAAAATACAGTAAAAACGGTAATATTGTAAAATATTATTGCAATTTAAAATAACTTTTCTATGTTCATATATTTGAAAGTTGAATTATCTAATTATGACTCCAATAGTCAACTGGCAGAGGAGTTAAATAGGTTCTACTTTTATGCACCTGAATGGTTCAGCAATAGTCTCTGAAATACAAAATGAGTTATGGTTGTGCTTACAACTTTTTCAATAAATCAGCTGTAATAAAGATTTTTAAGGGCTGTAATATGAGAAAAGGTCCTGGTCCAGATAATATTGGAGGGCACTTACTTAAGGTCTGTGCTGAGCAACTGGGCCCAGTGTTGTGCAATATCTTTCAGAAATCACTTGCCCTCCAGAGTCCCTAAACTGTGGAAACAATCCACTGTGGTTCCAGTGCCGAAGACTACACATGCTGTAACATTAAATGGCTTCAGGCGAATAGCATTGACATCTCTTATTATGAAATGCTTTAAAAAACTAGTAAAAGAATAATTGTTTTTAGACGCTCTCCAGTTTGCTTATAGAACAAAGCGAGGTGTTGAAGATGCAGCAGCAACTTTATTGAATATGGTACTAAACATTTGGAAGGTAGCAAGACACACGTTAAGCTTTTATTTAAATAATTTTTATCTGCTTTTAATTCCTTACAACCCCATATTTTAGCAGATAAGTTAATTACCAATTTTGATCTTAATTTAGTTGGTTGGGTTTTAGACTTAACTGAAAAAACTCTGAGTGAGAGTAAATGGTAGTCTTTCAGCTCCCCTGATAACATCTACAGGTTCTCCCCAAGGCTGTGTTTTATCTCCTTTATTATATATTTTATATACAAATGACTGTACTAGTAAAACATAATAACAGATACTTTTTAAAATTTGCAGACGACACAGTAATTGTGAGTCTTCTGGAAAACAATGAAACATGCCATGTCCCAGTTGTTGATTTTGTAAAATGGTGTGATGCCCCATAAACTCGTGTTTGCAGCTTACACACAGAAAACAATTGGTTCTTCAGCGGTTCTTTGGGGTGGTTAAGGTGCTCCTTTATATAGCACCACTGCATTACAAATAACCCGTTAAGCCCCTGTACAGTTCTTTAAAGGTTCTCTAACTCTCTCAGTCTTTCTTAGTTTAGTTGGGGAAAGGATTAAAACAACATTCAAATACAGTGTATTTCCTGAAGATAACATGGTTCTCAACCTTTTTGCCCCCAAGGCCACCCTATAAGGAAATATTCCAAAGCCCCCACACAAGACTTTTTGACCGCAGAAAAGCATAAAAGTGATTCAAAGCAGCTTTTGCCATTGCTGTAAAAAAAATATGTGGAGTAACATATCTAAAATCTAAGGACGACAATGGGGTGGTGGTGGGATGTAACAAGACAGTTTGGATACTGAGAGCTGTCAGTTGCAGTTTAAATTATGTGGAAGGAGGAATACAATTGGAGGATGAGATAAAGATGGTGATTGGCTGTAGTCTTTGAATGAATGTACCTCTTATGGTTCTACACAGCACCATTTGACAAAGGTTCTGTATAGCCCCTTTAAAGATGGGTCCTATATAGCACTTAAAGTGGTTGATTACTATGATTACAAGCCAATGAACCACTTGTGCCATTTAGCACCATTTTTATTTAGAATGTAACGCATCTAAAACAAAAGACATGATTATTGATTTCAGAACAGAAGCTCATTCTTCCTAGTTTACGCTCATTAAGGGTGAGAAGGTGGAGTGTGTGGAAAGTTATAAATGCACTATATTGCCAAAAGAATTGGGACAACCCTCCAAATCATTGAATTCAGGTGTTCTAATCACTTCCATGGCCACAGATGTATAAAATCAAGCACCTAGACATGTGAAAGAATGGGTCGCTCTCAGGAGCTCAGTGAATTCAAGCGTGGTACCGTGATAGGTTGCCACCTGTACAATAAGTTAATTCGGGAAATTTCCTCACTACTAAATATTCCACGGTCAACTGTTAGTGGTATTATAACAAAGTGATAGCAATTAGGAACAACAGCAACTCAGCGACGAAGTGGGTGGGTTCAGAGCATGCTGAGACGCACAGTGCGCAGAACTCACCAACTTTCTGCAGAGTCAATAGCTAAAGACCTCTAAACTTTGTGTGGCCTTCAGATTAGCTCAAGAACAGTGCGTAGAGAGCTTCATGGAATGGGTTTCCATGGCCGATGGACGAGTCTGGGTTTGACGGTTGCCACGAGAACGGTACTTGCCTGACTGCATTGTGCCAAGTGTAAAGTTTGGTGGAGGGGGGATTATGGTGTGGGGTTGTTTTTCAGGGTTTGGGCTTGGCCCCTTAGTTCCAGTGAAAGACATTTTGGACAATTTCATGCTCCCAACTTTGTGGGAACAGTTTGGGGATGGCCCCTCCCTGTTCCAACATGACTGCGCACCAGTGCACAAAGCAAGGTCCATAAAGACATGGATGAGCGAGTTTGGTGTGGAGCAACTTGACTGGCCTGCACAGAGTCCTGACCTCAACCCGATAGAACACCTTTGGAATAAATTAGAGTGTCCACCATCAGTGCCTGACCTCAAAAATACGCTTCTAGAAGAATGGTCAGAAATTCCCATAAACACACTCCTAAACCTTGTGGAAAGCCTTCCCAGAAGAGTTGAAGCTGTTATAGCTGCAAAGGGTGGGCCAACTCCATATTAAACCCTACGAATTAAGAATGGGATGTCATTAAAGTTCATGTGCATGTAAAGGCAGGCATCCCAAAACTTTTATTTAGTGTATCTGGGGACAATTATTGACAATAAATTGCGTTTTGATGTGAACAAAAGCCTTGTGTAAAAAGGGTCATCAGTGCCTATACTGTCTTAAAAAATTAAGATCATTTTAATATAGACAAGACTTTAATGGAACTTTTCTATAAGTCTTATATAGAGTCAATGCTATCCTTTTCCATAAGTTGCTGGTTTGGTAATCTTAAAGTAAAATATAAAAATGCATTAAACAGAATTGTCTTTACTCCAGTCTTCAGTGTCACATGATCATTCTAATATGCTGATTTGGTGCTCAAGAAACCTTTTTTTCTTTCTTTTTTTTCCCCCAGGATTTTTCTGAAGAACAGCATTTATTTAAAATAGAAATCTTTTGTGACATTATAAATGTATTTACTGCTACTTTTGCTAAATTTAATGTGTTCTTTTTGAAGTATTAATTCCTTTAAGAAAAAAAAGCATCTTAATGACCCCAAACTTTTGAACGGTTACGCATGTTCTCCTTTTGCGTTAAGACAAAAGCACTTGACTGACCTAAGTGCAATTCAGTGCCACTTCCTGCGTGTTCCCCTTCTGGAGATGACAGGGAAGCTGGAGACGTTACACCGGAGGACTCGTCTCTAGTGTTTAATGCTGGATCCATGACAATAGGGGCGACTTCCATGGAGACGGGAGAGATCTCGACAGCACTGTCACTCTCCCCTTGCTGATCAGGTGATATTGCAAGGACAGGGGGCTGACTAGGACCACCAGATGCTCCACATGCAACTGGAGGGGGAATCTCAGTTTCGTCTATCTTCCCTCCTTTTCGCGCTGATGCCAGCATAGTCTGTAGTGTCTAAATAAGAATATGAGAATGTCAACTGTCATAAGTTATCATTAAAAAGAGTTATTTTCTTGTATCAAAAAGTTTCTTTGTTTTAGCAGCGACACTATATCCGCTCACCTTGAGGCCTCTCTCATATCTCCGAGCTTTAGAGGTTTCCCCTGCAGATTTGGCATTGGTAACAGCCATCCTATACAGGTTTATTCTCTCCTCTAAGGTGTGCTCAATGCTCCCAGGCACTGAAGAAACCTTAGTGTCCTGTGAAAAAAAATCATATATGAAGTGGCATAT
The DNA here is from genome assembly GCA_039654625.1 of Rhinogobio ventralis. Lineage (NCBI taxonomy): Eukaryota > Metazoa > Chordata > Actinopteri > Cypriniformes > Gobionidae > Rhinogobio > Rhinogobio ventralis. The sequence goes on along the minus strand of CM077200.1, from coordinate 29,873,853 downwards.
TACTTCTTACACAAAAGCCTTATATTGATTGAGATGTTTAAATGAATATCTACACATCTCAACTGGAGAGACTTTAGCTAAGCTGTAACTTGATCTGTGAAAAACTCAATTAGGATGTAATTAAAAGTGAATCAGGATGTTAAAAAAAGTAGATTCTTAGTTCCCAAAATTCTTCCACATAGCTGTTTTGTTTGCTGTAAATTTATAATCAACTAGTCATTTAGACTCCACCTACACTGCAAAAAATGCTTTTCTTACTTAGTATTTGTGTCGTTTCCAGTCCAAATATCAAAAAATTATTAAACCAAGATGGATTAACTAGATAAGTAAAATTACATTTTTTCTTGTTTTCTGGGGGGGAATCTTTTTTGAAGTTCTGAGTTTTTGCTTAAAACAATGGGGTAAGACAAATAATCTTGTTTCTGTCCCAAACAAGATTTCAAACAGAAACAAAATTATTTTTCTTACCCAATTAGCAGATAATTTTGCTTGTTTTAAGCAACAACAACAAAAAAAATCCCTTCGTTTTTATTTTATTTTCCAGAAAACAAGAAAAAATATATTTTGTCATTTTACTTATCTAGTTAATCCATCTTGATTTAAGAATGTTTAGATATTTAGACTTGAAACAAGACAAAAATACTAAATAAGAAAAGCATTTTTTGCAGTGTACTAGTTGGTTATGAAAATATGTAGTTTTCTACATCCCAAGGTAAAATGATTTCTGATAAATATAGTATAACTGTGTAAATCTTACCATTCAAAAGTTTGGGATTGAAAAGATTTGTTTAATGTTTTTTTAAAGAAGTCTCTTATGCTCACCAAGGCTGCATATTTTTTTTTAAATAAAAAAATACAGTAAAAACAGTAATATTGTAAAATATAATTACAAATTATAATAAATAAAGTAATTGCTTTCTATTTTAACACATACAGTTTCATTCAATCTCATGTTAATCTTGAGTACCTAAACTGCATAGTACTGCATCCTTCATATCTCAAAAAAGTCTTTCGTTTTATTAGATTTATAAAAGACATATAAGCTGTAACGACTCTTTTCGGAAAAAAGACGAGCTCCAGGAGAAGTGCCGTGTGTGGAGCTAAAGACTCATGTGCGCGTGCTCACACACACACACACACACACACACACACACACACACACACAAAAGCACAAACACAACGCGTCGTCACATCATAGATTCTCTATTTGTTGCGGTTAAATTACACAAATGCGTCCCTGCTCTTGATACAGAATCACTGATGAACGCCTTTGGTTTTAATGAGAAAAATAACTATATGAACTATATGATTGTAAAAAACTCAGAACGCATGAAATAGCATTAGACACCCCCTTTAAAGAAAGATTAAATCTAACTTTGATATTACAACTGACACAACTGTACAAAGACAATATGATTACGGCTTCCTAAATAAATGTTAGATGATACCTGGGCTGCTGGTGTTGTTTCTGCTGAAGGAGTTTCCACACTAACAGGGGAGGTTGGGGTTGCGGCACCTGAGTCTTCCGTTTCCTCCTCATCAACCACTTCCTGCAGCTCGGCCTAGCGAGAAACAACAAACACTTTAAACTCACCTTACAAAATCAGAAGGTGCTGACAGTGATACCTGAGAAACCGCCAAAAATCACAGGCTTCATTTACCAAGAGGTCTTCATCCTCCTCCAGACTGTCATCATCATCATCATCAATGTCTTTCATGCAGGCTTCTGCCATTTTTTCAATATCCTCCATTGGTAATGGAGCTTGAACATAAAAATTCAAGTTAGATTCATTTAAAGGTTCACAAAACATTTCCAGGACCTTCAGGCTCCTAACGTCCAGTCAGACAATTAAGTTACCCGGTGGGTCAAGGCTGGTTGGCATAATCCAGTTAGTCCCTGCTAGTAGATATTGTAATTATACCAGCAAAAAGCATCTTTCCAAAACGGAAGGTCATTCAAAAGTTGCCACGTACTGTTTACAAATGCACAAATACTGTAGTAGATGAGGTAACCTAGCATGGAATAGCCTTCCTCAACTTGCAGAGAACTTTTACAGGAAGAAGAGTTGTGTGTGTTGTTAAACTATAGGGTTTAAATCTGGACTTGAAACATGAGCCTGATGGACTTTCTCAAGCCACTTCTTGGTTGTCTTTGCAATTTGGGCAGGAGCATTGTCTTGTTAAAAAAACAAACATCTGATCATTTCTCTTTAGATAACTTTTCATTTGTAGGAAGCAAGCCATTCTGCAATATTCTCCTGTACTCCACAGCACTAAATGACTTTTCACAGTGAAGTAGCTCACCAATACCAGCAGCTAAAAAGGCTCCCCACATAATGACACAGTCTCTTCCTCCAAGCTTCACTGTGGTAGAGTGCATTTATTATTATATTTCTCAGCAGATTTTCAAAGACACCACTCTGGAGCCTCACCATGCAGCTAGTGTTTCATTGTGATTCATCACACCCCACACAACTTCCTATATTCTGCCAAAGACTTCATTCTGTCTTTGATGTTTTTCTGAGACAGCAATGGCCTTTTAAGCAGATAATTTGCTTAACTTTCGCTAATTTCCTGACAAAAGCTTAGTGTATAGCCTAAAAAAAAAAAAGACACTTTTTTGTCTTGGGCTGCGTTTTCCAAAAACACTGTAAGCCTTTTGGGAAACACAGTCCAGGAGTGTGTGTGTGACTCTGTGTGTGTATATATATATACGTATATAAGAGATGAATGGTAATGCTAATGGACAGCTAATACAGGTAATACAGACCTTGGCACTACCACAACATTTATTAAGAGTACATTATAGAATACATTAGGTGATAATATTTCAAATTCTACCTTTTAAAGTTTGGCTGCAACGAATACAGTCTGTATCCATGATATGAATTTCAAATAAAGAAACAGGAATCATTTTGCACACCTTTGCCAGCCTTTTTCCCCCTGGCAGCCACATTGGGTTTCTTCCCAACAATGGCAGCAAATTCAGCTTCTAAAGCTGGATCATCCAGATCTTGCTCCATGCCCATCATATCATCAGGTTTGAAATCAAGCAACAATCCCATCTACAAAGAAACAAAAACTTGTGTTACATGATCCAATAGTAGCTTTATTACCATCATGAGATGGCCAGATCATTTGAGGGTTTCTAACTCACAGACCCTGTCCTATGTAAACAAGAAATATTGAAAATAAAAAACAATTTTTTTTTTTAAGTGAACTGTCGCTGTAAGATATTTTACCTCACACCATTTACAGCTGACAATCATATGCAAAGCATTTGAACACTGACCTGTTTGGCAGCAGCTGCTCCTTGGCCTTTAGGCGCTGCTGCTCGCTTGTTTTTCCGGGCAAACATCCCGACCTGCTCCCACTACTCCACCCTTTACAGGAAAGAAAAACACCTGGATAACGTACTTGAGGTCAGAATGTAATGTAAAAATAAACAAGGGTTGTAAGGGAGGAATAATCTTTTAATCTTGAATCTTTTCACGTGAGCACGAAATAGCAGCGTGAAGGTTGCTTAACGTAGACTGACAGTTTAGGTTTAGAAGGAAGTTTATTAAAGCAAACGACAGTCACATGTGCTGGTAACACGTGGGCTGTGCTGACTCACCCCGCTGATCCAGAAGAGAAATGTGGAGTAGTTTACTTTCTTTTCCTTGCCAACAGCAAACCCACTCCACTTCCTCCTTCCTACTGTACGAAGCGATTCACAAACCTGGCAGTTTATGTGATGCAAAAAACAACCACAACACCCTGCGGCGATTAGAGACAACATCATAACAACACAAACTCGCCAAAGACAGAAAACTATATACTTCATGACATGTCAACAGAAAAACATGTATTAGTATCCCAGTCGCTAAGTCGTGATACTGGCGTATTAAATGATATCCGTCTGACTGTTAAAAACGTTAATTGATTTACCTCAGTGAATTTCTAATGAAAACGCCGCGCGGCACATAGAAGTACATATAACATTGGATTTGTTTTGCCACTGCAACCAATGCAACGAAAACATGAAGACAGGCCACGCCCAACAGTTGCAAACCACCCCGGTCTTTAGCATTTTCAAAATAAAAGTTCTAACCTCTCAACGACAGACCCCTTTACAAAATAAAAGGATGTCTCGCCGAAAACTAAAATTGTCATAATTTCAAGATTTCAAACATGTATAATTTCAGATGTTTGGCTAATGACAGCCTCAGACAGACAGTAACCACTCACTATATTAAAAAAAGATGCAAGGCCAGACATTGTGCAATACATAAATTCACATATATTTACATATTCAAACACGTTTCCTGTACAAATCTATGTGTGCAATATGCAGTTTATTGTTTTTATATTTTACTGTGTATAATAACTCTTGTATTATTGTGTTCTTATTATTTTGTAAGTATGTTATTATCTTGTAATTCTGTGGCAATCTGGTCTATTTGCTGTATATCTGTGAGCAGTCTTACCAATTTAAATTCCTAGTATGTGACCATATAATAAAGTGAATCTCATTCCAGTTACCAACTCAATCAGAATGCATGTTATTATTTTCTCATACCTTATTTTTTCACACAAATTCGTGAGATATTAACAACAGACCGGTGAGAGACAAATCATGTAAACAACATAACCAGAAACGATCCTATTAAATGACTCTTAATATGTAATAATGGCAGGAAGCGCTCAATGATGCGATTCACCAATCAGCGCGCATCATTCTGCCTCGCTGCCTTGGCAACAGCGAAAACTTTAGTTTTTTGAATGGTCCAATCACGACACGCGTTTAAGACATTTAAACTGGTGTTCATCCGTTAACCATCTTCAGCTGCTCAGACGAGTTTTGACGCTGCCTGTGGAAGGACGAAAGAAATCCCTGAAGTTGTATATCAACAAGAGCGGCTAAATTTTGAAAAAATTGTGCATCGGAGGAACGAAGCTGCAGGATTTGTGGTAAGATTAAAAATGAAATGTTTTTTTGCTTTTACGATTAGGCTATTTATGAATATAGCTGCAGTTATCAACTTTGTATCTGTTGCGTTTCATAACTATTTACCCTATTATAGTATTATTCTTTTAAGTTCAAGCTTATGGAAAGCCTACATAATATGTTTACTTATCTGTCGTTGTATATATAAAACGGTAGACTACTTATTATATATCGTGCTCCATGTGACCAGACACCGTGTCCTGTCCTTTTTCTCCTACAGAGTAACCATCGCTGTAGCAGTAATGTCTCAGTTTGGGTTTGAGAATGACATCCACAATGTCCTCAGGCTGGACATGCCTATCACAAACGCCCCGATGGCGAGGTGGCAGAGGAAAGCCAGCACATCCAACTCCAACTCCACCAACACAAACTCTCTCTCACCAAACAAGAGTGTCAACAGATCAGTGAGCCTTTCCAAAACCCCCAGTAAAACACCAGGTAAGTCACATGTGTCCAGCTCCTGCTCATTGTAGAGGTTTGGAGTGTCTTCAGTGTTACATATTCAATGTCTTTTAAAAGGAAAGAACGGCAAGACCCAAAATACCCCCTCTAAGGCAGGAGGCGATCGATTCATCCCAACAAGAAATAACAACCAGTTGGATGTAGCAAGTTTTCTTATTTCCAAAGAGAACGAGTCGGTGGAAGAAACCTCATCAGCTACAGCAGTAAGTGTTTTCATAGTAATTACAATAAAATTAGAACCATTATAAATGCATTAGGTTGTAGATGTTTTCTGATTGTCAATTTATATCCTGGCAGCCAAATCAGAAAGCTTGGTCTGTGACACTAAATGGATATGATATTGAGGAAGCAAAGATCTTGCATTTAGGAGGAAAACCACTGAACGCCCCTGAGGGTATGTTAATTTTTTTTAAATTCACTTAGTAGGAATACTAATATTAAAGTCTTAGTTCACTCAAATTACTCACCCAAAAATTACCCCTCCATAGACAGCAATTTAACACTTTGAAGGCACAGAAAGGTAGGAAAGACATTGTTAAAATGGTCCATGTGACTCCATTGGTTCAACCTTAATTTTATGAAGCGTTGAGAATACTTTGCCAAAAATGTTATTCAACAATTTCTTCACGTCTGTTTCAGTCTCCTACTCTGTTGACATAGTAAATAGTGCAGCGCTTCCAAGTTGCACCAGAGCTACGGCGGAAAGCCGGCTTACCATTGGCCGATGCTGTTCACGATCACAACAACGCTACGTGTGACTGACGCAGGAGCTGGCCAGCGTAAACCGCATAGGTGACTGACACAGCCGAGAAGAAATTGTTAGTCGTTAATTTTTTTTTTTTTGCGCACAAAGTATTCTTGTCGCTTCTTAATTTAAGGTTGAACCACTGGAGACACATGGACTATTTTAACAATGTCGTTACTACCTTTCTGGACCTTAAAAGTGGTAATTAAATTGCTGTCTATGGAGGGGTCCGAGAGCTCTCGTTCTTACATGTTTGAACCGACATGAGGGTGCGTAATTAATGACACCGTTCACTTTTGGGTGAACTAACCCTTCAAATTGATGTAACCTGTTTTTGACTTGTTGTTTAAGTTTTATTTTCCTTCTGTCCTTCCATAAACGCATCGCTCAAATGAACTTTCTCCCACAGGTTATCAGAATAACTTGAAGGTTCTCTACAGTCAGGTTCCCACACCGGTCTCGATCAAGAAGAGCCGGTACATTTCCTCGGTTCCAGAGCGAATTCTAGATGCACCCGATATCAAAAATGACTTCTGTAAGCTGAGTTTTGCATTACACAATGTAATCGGATTAGAAGTATTCTCTATATATGTGAAACTAATGTGGCAATTTATGTTCAGATCTGAACCTGATGGATTGGGGAAGGCAGAACATGTTGGCAGTTGGCCTTGCCAACCATGTGTATTTGTGGGATGCTGGTGTGGGGGACATTCTTTTATTGAAAAAAATGGACGATGTAAATGAATACATCTGTTCTGTCTCGTGGAGCAAAGATGGCAATTTCTTGGCCGTTGGGACCAGTGATTGTAAAGTCGAGGTAATTGACGGTTACGTTTTCTCATACTGTGGTTGAATAATTATACTTCAGTTGTTCTCACCCTTTTTAACGCCAAGCTTCCCCCAATGTCCAAGACTTTGAAGGCCCCCCAAAATATTTCTGGTACTTCAGCTGTAATGACGCATGCTTATTTTTATTACTTTTATATCATTTTAAATGTATTGCCAGGCTATTTAAATTGCATAATTCCAGAATTTTAGATAACTGAATGTCCTTTAGGACTTGCACTTTATTACAAACGATTTTGCATGTTGTTGTTTTTTTTGTGTTTGCGACTTGTGAATATTTATTCACTTTATTTTAGAGCTTTACAAAAGTAGAAAAATGTATATTCATTATAAAAATGCCTCTTTCCAGGTCTAGAAATTACCTTAAATTTAATGACAGTAGTTAAGGGCATGAATAAAGTCGAAATGTCAAACTTTTTTTTTTTCTCTCTCCCTCTCAATTGTATTCAAGTCATTAAGGCCTGGTTTCACAGACCGTTTAGATTAAGCCTTCGTTCAATTAGGGCATTTAAGTAGCTTTTATAAACATGCCGCTCTGGAGCCTCACCATGAAAAAACATTGCTGGTGTACATCTTAAGACAAAACAATGGTACTGACAGTTTTTAGGATATATCGGTGCAAGTTGCTTTCAGTTATAACCGCTCAAACATGCATTTTTACTCTGGGACTAGGCTTAAACCTCATCTGTGAAACCGGGGGAAAGTTGTCTTCATGCCCCTCTAGAAGTTTGCTGAGGCCCCCTAGTGAGCACTAGACCCTTGGTTGAGAACCACTGTGATCCTTGATGGTTGCATGTCCATGTTCAGCTTCTCATGATGGGTGTTATGTAGAGATTGAAATGAATGCAAACTGCCATTTTGCTTGCTGAATTTCTCAAAGGTTCATGCCATTTCTTGCAGTTATGGGATGTTCAGTGCCAAAAGCGTCTCCGCAGCATGGATGGCCATTCGGCAAGGATTGGTTGCTTAAGTTGGAATGATCACGTTTTGTCTAGGTAAGACCAGCATCTTCTTGAACTCTGCAGATTATATGCATCTGAGGTGTTTAAGTGTGCTTTTCACACCTGAGCGTTTGTTTCGGAACCTGGTGGGGTTTTTTTTTAAAAAAATTTTTAGACATATGTAAACACTGCAATTACGCTCCAATCCGCACCAAACGAACTCTGTGGCGGGTTCGCTTGAGGTGTGAAAGCAATCCGACCCACTGAACCAAGTGGCATTATAATTCATAACCGGAAATGTGCTATAATGGCAATCGTGTCTTCTGTGAGTGAGCACATTAGTTATCACCAATGAAAACCAAAAGTGTCCCTCTTCATCTTATTGTGTAATTGTGCTTCTCTTTGTGAGACTGCTGTCCTGATGAAGCCTTGACCATGTTGGTGTTTAAACCGCCAACCTCCAGATGGCGCTGGGAGATCCAGAGCCTTTTTTTTTAAAAATTAAATTGCTGCAGTATTAATACGAATGTAGTATATAATTGAACCGCAGGAATGACCGCTACATGTAGTGTTTGCGTGTGTCTCAACAGTTACAAATAAAGCCACAATAAGAACTTGTCAATCATCTTGATGGATGACATAGAGGAAACTGACCAATAAAAGGACAGTTGTACTCACATGTGACTTGCATAAACGCATTTTGGTACACTTTGAAATGTTGCCTTGTGAAAGTGAGCCGAACCAAGAAAATGCAATATTGTAACAAATTAAGTCCCTGTTTTGGAACAAAACAAATGTCCTAACACTTTGCTTGATCTCCACAGTGGCTCCAGATCTGGTTTGATTCATCAGCATGATGTTCGAGTCGCAGACCACCACATCTTCACCTTTGGCGGGCACACTCAGGAAGTCTGTGGCCTTACCTGGTCTCCAGATGGGAAATATTTAGCTAGCGGTGGCAATGACAATATGGTGTACATTTGGCCCATGACGACCGGTTCGGGATATCAAGCCATCCATGCTCTAAGTGAACACCAGGGAGCGGTCAAGGTAACTTGAATTTGGAAGAACATGGACCTCTATTCCTTCTGTTTTGTTTTTTTTCCACTAAGGTTTTAAGATTTTGTCCTTTTTTGCACCCTTAAGGCTTTGGCATGGTGCCCTTGGCAGCCTAGCATCCTTGCGTCAGGAGGGGGCACCAGTGACCGTCATATTCGCATCTGGAATGCTAACAGTGGTTCTTGTATCAGTGCCTTAGATACTTGTTCACAGGTAGGCTCACCCACTGTATGTCATAGTACATGTAATGATGTGATATCTTAAATGATTTGATACTACATTTTTGCTTCCAGGTATCATCTCTCGTTTTTGCTCCGAATTACAAAGAGTTGGTGTCTGGCCACGGTTTTGCTCACGACAAGGTTATCATCTGGAAATACCCCTCACTCATCAAAGTTACAGAGCTTGAAGGCAAGTTTGAGTTTGTACTTCGTAAAGTAATTGTGTGGTCACCCATCCTTCAGTTAAACATTAGAACCACACTGAACTGTGACTTTACATTTTTTTAAATTCCTGTCCTTCCCCAATTATCCCTTTCAGGACATGAAGACCGAATCCTCAATTTGGCGCTGAGTCCAGATGGTTCGACTGTGGCTTCTGTTGCTGCTGATGAAACCATTCGACTTTGGAAGAGTTTTGAAAAGGATGCCGTCAAAAAACCCAAGCCCACCGGCAGCATCATTCAACAACATATTCGATAATTATGATATGTTCATTTTAATGCATCCAACAAACGGGGAGTTGGAAGGTTTAAAGATCTGAAGCAGTTTCCCCAAATGTTTATTAGAAACTTCCATTTTCTTTGGCTTTCAAAGGGCTGGGCCATTCCATTCACGAACACTGAGGGCTGTTGCATTCCCTACACTGTTTTTGTAGACACTCCCTTATTCATGGTTTTTTTTTTTTTTGTTGTAAAAAAATGAAGGGTACAAATGGGATTCCCAGAAGACCACCTCCTTTGAAAGTTAAACCATTGAATAACCATTTTAGTGATTGTGTTTTTCTCATGTTCTTGCATATTTAACTCTAAAAGTGATCACTAAATTATGTACAGAAATGTAAATTTTCAAATAAAGTTTTGTAAGGATTTCTTTCCCCTTTTGACATCTTGTATTTGCCTTATAGGTGCTCTGTGTTCAATTAGTAGTTACATTTTGTATTTTAATGCATGGCTTTTTATAAGAGCTATTAAGTGGAATGATGTATTGCCATGTTGGCTGACTGGTTGACTTAAAAGCCTTATAGGTCTTCTGTGACTAGCTTGAAATCATAAATGGCAGAATATTGGTGGAAAGGATATACACATCCTAATAAATGGCTTTTCCAAAACAATTAAACTGCATGCAATATTTGGTGATTTCTGATGTTCATAAGCTGAAGGTAGTACTGCCTTATCCTGTTCCTGGAAATCTACCTACCTGCGGAGTTCAGGTCCAACACAATTATCAAGTGCTCCTGGAGATCTTAATTCGCTGGTTCAGTTGTGATCTCCAGGAACCGATTTGGGCACCCCTGGCCTAAGGTATAGTTTGAATTGATGATGGAAATCTTTTATAATTCAAAAATTGTGTTGTGAATGCACTGGTACAAGAAATGACAAAGTGGTTAAGGGTCAGTGCATTATAAAACATCCAAGCATTACAGACTTAATGTGGTGGGGGGGGGAAGAGACAAAAATGTGCTGTTGAGGCTAATTCACACTGCACTGACAAACGGCAACAGACACTGTTACTCCTGTCAGAGCTTGTTTTCGCCGATTGAACGTGTTGAATCTGCTTGTCGGGTTGTGGAATGTCTGAGAAGTGACATTGTAATCTGGTGATTGTCCGTGTTGGTCGGCATCTGTTGGTGCAGTGTGAATTGGCCTTTACATGCGAGACATCGGTCTTAAGCAGTCGGCTAAAACGGTGGCTCGATGACGCACTGGAACCACTGAGCATATGGCCCCTCCCCCAAAACTATCATAACTAAAGCGAATTCGCATCAGTTCGATCGTGAGTTACTGTCAGTACCGTAAATTACTACAGACTACAATTTACAAAACAGCTTACAAAACAAAACGATGATATCAAGAAGAGGTGGATACATTTTGTGACCAGCTACCATGATGGAGAGCTGAGGATCACCACCAACACCTGCCTCCGCACTGACTTTACACCGGATAGTTTTACAAACTTTCATCGGAGACAACTGGGATTCACTGATAATCCGCTGCAGAATGGGGCCGAACCGACTATCTCCCGTCCCGCCGACATCTAGTGCCGTTGTGAGTGATGTTTTGTGTGCTTACGGCAGCTTTCCCGCGAGTGGGCGTGGTTCCAGCGCCGACAGCGGACACGCCCCCATCGTTTGAGAACAGAGAATGCTGCTTATTTTTGATAAGCTATTTTATTTACTTTTCCGGATTTTTTAATGATTTAAATTTGGTTGGGTGGTTATTAACACATGTCTGTGGTGTGACAAACTCAGAATACATGTTTAATTTTGACTTTACAGGGACTTTAAGATCTTTCAATTAATACAGTCTAAGAAAGTGCATGGAGTGTCTATAATATATACAACATGTAAACAATGTGTTTAATTTCATTTTTTAATAAAAATCAACTTCACAAATGGAGTATAAAGCAAAAAAATAGTTTATTATAAAAAGTGTTTAAGTTATGAACAAACTAAAAAAAATGGACAACTCATACATTTCCAATAAACTGAGGAAATATTTATTTACAGTCAAGTTTGAGTTTGTGGAACTGTACAGTGTGCAAACAACTGGGAGACTCATATGCCAGGAAAAAAGCCAAGGTCAACCGGATTAAACCACAGACATGCTGTCAGGTTTCAGAGCGACGTCAACAAAGCAGACTTCGATGGACGAATTCTCTTCATGCATAGTGCTCCCCAGCCTCCAACATCCATAAATACAAAGAAAGGGGGACCCACCGCCAGATCCAAATGTGCCGTTTCATCTCCCGTGCAATCATAAAAAAAAAAATGAAAATTTGACAAAAATAATCTAACAACCATGTCTCTGATGTTTTGATTGGCCCACTTAGATCTCCTTCACTTTACCATTGTGGGCAAATCCATTAGTGTAGTGCACAGTGCCATTTTCTAAGTGTTTGCCATTGGCCACTACCACAGGCTCAATCACAGTGGTAATGCCATTCTGTTTGAGTTTGTCCTCATTATTAACAGGTAGTCGCTTGCCCTTTACGTAGGCCTGGATCCAGAAGTTTGAGAAGAGGATGAAGAAAAATGTGCCGTAGATCAAGATGAGATGAATGAAGATGGGAACTTGGTATTCACACTTTTCCATGAAGTAATACTGAGAGATATGGACAGACACCAGTACAAACTGAATCTGTAGAAAATATGAGAAAAGAAATGTAATTATAATTGTTCCATATACATATAAAAAAAAATGCTTTTTGGATATTATCTTTCATATAGTGTATAATATAGCTGGTGGAGAATGTAAATGGTCTGCAAAGTTTAAGATTAAAGTACACGATAAATGGAGTTATTGTCTCCCAAAAGAAAGAACCGATTCTAAACTGCCTGAAACGCGTCATCAATAAATCCAGTCTTACTTCCTGCATGAACCTATGTAGATTTGTAACAAATTAGCATAATGCCAGCCTATGTTCTTTATTGGCTGCCCATAAACAACGTCTACTTTTACCCGCCCTCGAACACTGTAGCTAAGGCCTGAAAGTTTGTTTCGTGTTGTCGACATGTCAAGAAGATGCTGTGAAAGCAAACCCACTTAGATGCACTTCCAAAGGAAAAGGACTCAGATAGAGGAGCTGAAATTCAGATATAGTAAGATACGGTGCAATGCGGCACCAGGCGCAACGCAGGTGTTTTTTGATAGTTTCAGCCTGACGCAGTTATCATTTTCACATCCTGTGCCACGTTATTTAAATAGCAAATGCATTTGCACCCATTTGTGTGCCCATGGACGTGCTGGTCTGAAAACGAGGTGTTCAGGCGCATTGTTGGCGCGTTGACTGAAATAGACTGCGCCATCGACCAACAAAAACCTGGTCTAAAGTCAATAGCGCAGTATTTTTTGTGTTATTTGAAGGGCGCGTTAGTAATATGCGCCTAAAAGGCAGGTCCACAACACGCGTACACTCTGCTTATTACACACACAGGGACGCGCAGCAGCACACAAACATTTTTAAATATTTCAAATGAAAGGATTCCTCTCTGGAGAAGCATTCAGTCTTTCCGCTCACAAATTCCACCATGTAAATAGCAATCCGCCATGCAACTTCAGACTATGCACTCAGATCGTTAAAATAGATAAAAAAAATTTACCATACAAAACTAAATTAGGAACTTTTAAAATAGCACAATAGGGGCACTTTAAGAGAAAGCAAAACTACTGTATTGATGGAACGGAATTATAGAATGTAAATAGAATGTAATGACAATTGCATGGAATTGGAAGACAAGTATAAATTATAATTTTACTCAAAATGTCAATTTATGTGTGCCATTCTGGTTAAACACTGATGCAAATGCAGTTCACATTAATCCCATAAGATTAAGAGTTTAAATGAGTTTGCACTAACCAGTTGGATAGCTGTCATGTACTTTTTCCACCACAGAAACTTCTGGAAGCGTGGCCCTGCAGCAGCTAGACAGTAGTAGCTGTACATGATGACGTGAACACACGCGTTCACCAAAGCATGGAAAGAACCCATGCCACCGGCTGTCATTTTCACATGAAAATAAATGGAAGTAATTGAAATTAGACTTTACACCAGTTAATACACCTTAACCTTATTCCCCTGTAGTTGCCCACATGCAGAAAAGAAAGAAGTCTTTTATAGGAACAAAACATGCCACCTAATTTCACAGGCTCCTAAAATCACAGGCTTTTTTTGTTTTCATATGTTTTAGTACTATTTGGGTCACAACTTCATGGCCAAGGTACAATCTGGGTCTTAAAGCAAAACCAGTTAATAACTACTGGGGCCAGTTGCATAAACATAGCCATTATGTTAAAGGGATAGTTCACCCAAAAATGAAAATTCTGTCATTAATTACTCACCCTCATGTCGTTCCAAACCCGTAATATCTTCGTTCATCTTCGAACACAAATTAAGATATTTAATGAAATCTGAGAGCTCTCTGACCCCTCCATAGACAGCTATTTAATTAACACATTCAAGGCCCAGAAAGGTGTTAAAGTAGTCCATGTGACTCCAGTGGTTCAACTTAAAATTTTATGAAGCGACGAGAATACTTTTTGTGTGCAAAAAACAAGCAAAAATAGCGACTTTATTCAACAATTTCTTCTCATCTTCTCAGTCTCCTGCGCAGTTTACATTGGTCAGCTCCTGCGTCAGCATCACACACATGCGTCATGGTGCTCATGTGAACAGTATCGGCCAATGAGAAGGCGTGCTGGCGTAGATCTGGCGTAACTCGTAAGCGTTGCACTGTATTTACTACGTCAACAGCGTAGGAGACTCACACAGACGAAGAAATTGTTGAATAAAGTCGTTATTTTTGTTTGTTTTTTGCATACAAAAAGTATTCTTGTCGCTTCATTAAATGAGTCACATGGACTATTTTAACGATGTCTTTACTACCTTTCTGGGCCTTGAAAGTGTTAATTAAATTGCTGTCTATAGAGGGGTCAGAGAGCTCTCGGATATCATCAAAGATATCTTCATTTGTGTTCCGAAGATGAACGAAAGTCTTACGGGTTTGGAACAACATGAAGGTGAGTAATTAATGACAGAATTTTCATTTTTGGATAAACTATCCCTTTAAGACTGTGTCTTAAGTACTAGTATGACCAACTAACGGTTAGTCAAGGGGCAATCAATCTTACCTTTTAGTATCAAATTAGACCAATCTATGTTTTTATGTAACTGACTTAAAACAGTTATGAACAGTCTTAAAGAAAAAAAAATTGATGAGGTTTATGCAACTGGCCCCTGATCTGTTAAACCGGTGACTACAGTATTGATATACTCACCAGGAGTAAGAGTGATGCCCCACCACCAGGTCCAGGGCAAGATGGAATGATGGAAGATATGCAGGAACGTCACCTGACTGTGCTTCTTTCTCAACACAAAAAACACCTGGATCGCAGACACAGTTCTTGTTAACTCAGGTAACAAATCATCCTGTAGTTAGTGAGGAAGCTACTGTATAATGTGCCAGATGCCTTTGCATATCCTATTCCAAATACAGCACTGAAACACAAATTTAAAGCATGATAATCATAGCATGAAGAACTATTCTTACCGTATCTAGAAGTTCAACATATTTGGAAAAATAGAATAACCAGGCTGCTTGAACCATCTGAGGATATATGGAGAAACACAATTATAGCAATATTATAGCAAAACTAGTAATTTAGTGAAATATTATTACAATTTAAATAACAGTTTTCTATTGTAATATATTTTAGAATATAATTTATTTCTGTGATGTCAAAGCTAAATTTTTTTAGTATCATTACTCCAGTCTTCAGTGTCACATGATCTTTCAGAAATTATTCTAATATGATGTTCAAAGAAACAATATTACTTGTTACAGTTTTTATGGAAACGTTGATGCTTTTTTAGGATTCTTTGAAGAATAGAAAGTTTAAGAACAAGCATTTATTTGAAATAGAAATCATTTGTAACATTATAAATGTCTTTACTATAGTTTTTGATCAATTGAATGCATTCCGGCTGAATAAAAGTATTAATTTCTTTCAATAACATAAGAATGTGTATGAATGAAATAAACTTACTCTGAGAGCTTCAGGACTGTTGGAGGTGTCACAGAGGTCACATCTCCAAGTGTATGTTGTTCCCCAGCCAGACATCAAGAACTGTAAGTGTCAGGCAGATCGAAAAATTACACAAAAGCACAATAACATGGTTTGTTCATCTTCTCTTCTGTCATAATTTACTCACCCTCATGTCGTTCCAAACATCTCTGACTTTCTTTCTTCTGTGGAACACAAAAGATGTTTATCAGAATGCTCATGCTGCTCATATAATGAAAGTGAATGATGCCCATAGACTCAAAAAAAAAAGAAAAAAAGACAAAAAGCACTATAAAAGTATCATAAAAACGCTCCATGTGTTGTCAGTACACACAAAACCCTTCTGTTTTATGATACTTTTATGGTGCCCATTTGTCATTTTTGAAGCTTGCCAGCTATGGTCACCATTCACTTTCATTATATGAAAAAGAGTAGCTCGAAGATTCTGCTAAACATATCCTTTTGTGATCTACAGAAGAAATACTATTGTAAGGTGAGCAAATTTTCTCCTCAAAGATATCAGTTCACATGAAGAAGTTTAATTACTCTCCCAAACACTAAAAAATAAAAAAAAGTTTCCTACCTCATAAACAATGTAAGCGTTGTAGGCCACCATAAAGAAGTTATAGACAATCATAGTTGTGTTGAGGTGGAGAGGTTTGCGATTGGCCATGTATCGTGGTCCCACACATAAAACGAAGAACACGTATCCCAGCAAGATGAACGTCATCTGAATGGGACTCTGCATCAGTGGATAATCGCGCACTCTGGCATCTGAGCAAATTGCACATCAACTGATCAGCCACATGAAACAAGCCTGTTTTACATCTTTCTACAGTAGATTTGGAATTACTAGTGGCCAAACTGTAGTGCTGTTTACAACAAATATGACCAATTTGAAAGCTTTAATAGTTTGTAATGGCATAACACATAAGTCAGTGGTATTGGTGGTTTTTGCTTATCTAAAAAGCATGATGCAATGAGCTCTTACCAGTTCTTTTCAGAAGATAGTCGTAGAACCTCATGACGTTTGAGAACACTTCTTGAAACATCTTGTCTTTATTTCTTCAGACAACCAATAAACTGGAGGACATAAGTAAATGTGTTAAAACTAGGCGATCAAACAGTGACAACCCAGCTGGTAAAGGCTGGTCAGAGTAATATGCTGTTATCAGGAGGACAGTGGAGTCAGAGTCAACAATGGCAGCCCAGCAAAAGCAAACAAGAAACAGCTGGCCATGTGAACATGATACAAAGCCCAACCTGAGTGGTACATGATGTTACCAAAGCCAAATCATTATTATTACCGACTATACTATTGAGTGTACTACAATATGTGTGCAGTTGGCACAGTTTTTTAACCCAATTTTAACCCAAAATCTTGATATGAATGTATAAGGGAAAATGGTCCTATAACTGGTCACCATTTTGCCTTCACTAGTTCATTCTAAATGGTCATGCGGTCAAGTTTATTTTTTATTTTTGAATAAATAAAATGTTAATATATAACTATAGAAGTACACCTTTTTTATTGTACAAATATGAGACCGCAACTATAGCATGTAGTCTCTTATATGAAGTTATACAATTTGCATTCATAATTACATAAGAATTAGTAAAATGGCATTTCAAATAGTTTAGCAGCACAACTTTCCAAAAATATTTCACATCAAGTTGCCCATGCAAAAATGTTGGAAAACAACATAAAGCCACCACCTTTCTTGCTCTGTATGTCAATGTTGAGCAACACAGAGAACATTGAATGAACTAGTTAGTGTGCGTCTACTGCTCAAAACGCACATGGGATCCAACCGAGCAGGACTATAAAGAAACCAGGCCTGGTTTCACAGACAGGGCTTAGATTAAACCAGGATTAGGCTTTAGTTAAATTAGGACATTTAAGTAGCTTTTCTAAATGTGCCCTAGACATAAACATTACTGGTGTGCATCTTGATCAATGGCACTGATATATTTTAAGATATGTCAGTACAAGTTGCTTTCAGTTAAAACAGCTCATACATGCATTTTAGTCTGGGACTAAGATTAAGCCTTGTCTGTGAAACTGGACATTAATGTCATTCTCCACAGCTGTTTGTATCTGGGTTGGTGTTCGGCACAAAAACAATGGGATAGGATGACAAAGCACACTAAACAGACCCTGCTTATCTGCCTACACATCTAATGCATTACCACCTGTTTCATCAGAAGATAACAGAACCATCATAAAAGGCACAAGAGGAGGGAGACACAATTGTTGTGATCAAAAAATCATCTAAACTATGAGATGACTCTTATTGTCCTCATGCTCTTAGAATCAAACAAAATTGCTTATAAGTGTCCATAAAAACCCTTCCGTAAACCCTTCAATATGGTACAAACTCTGAATCTATACAAAATTATTTCTAATACACAAAAAACACTCTGAATTTATTCATGTGTCAAGGATGAAGCTGATGCCATCTGTACTACCTGAACTCCAATGAATAGTGCAACAGTGCAAAGCCAGTCAAACTGGTGAGGTGGAGAAACATAGATATCTATCCTGTCACAGAATCAGATTAACTCACTAGACAGGAACTGCTAATGACAACATCACAAAAATGAGTCACAGTCAATCCTACACACACAAAAAAAAAAATCATAAACAGAAGGGACACACACACACACAAAAACTAAATCCTGAGAGATGCAAAGATGGTCTTAGCTGACCAAATCTAGTGTCTCGTCACATTTCTGAGTCACCTAAATAAGGAGAAAATAGACGAACTATCCCAAGAAACAATTTGATAGGTGTCAGACAGTGTGAGGGAATCCCATTCATAATACAGCCTATTAAAAATACAAAATTATGTTTTGAGCTTACCTGTTGTCTTTCTGTTGATACAGTCAGCACAGCCAAAAATAAATAAATAAATATATATACAAAAACAAAAAAATCTGCCCCACAGGGGCAAACAAATGGATAACAGACCCAAGCACACAGTGGAAACAGTTTTCTGAACTTTGGTTTTTCCCAGTGTCCTTATCCTTTCTTTCACTGTCCCTCAATCACAGCAGTCTTCATCAGTGATGGAATAAGTGACAGGCCAGTGGGAGTTTTGCCAAGGCAGACAGACCACGCTCAGAGGAGTCACTCCCTGCCCAATATAAACCTGAGCAGCAGCTCATTCAAAAGAGACAACACCCGCCTGGTTTCGGGACTGTAACTTGCATTCAGCTAGATGACAGGAACCACCCTCTGAAACCCACCTCAAAACTCAACGATTGGCTCTTGAGAGTGAGGCTGGTCAGTGATTGGCTCTAATACTGGTTAGGTTTTTATTATGCAGTGCAAGTAGGCGAGAATCAAGGGGAGACTGCTCAACAATAAAAAGTCTTTTGTTTCCCTTGGGTCACAAATATGGGCCTATCCAGTGAGAGTAAGCCCAATACGCAAAGTCAGAGAAGAATGGATATAGGCAACATACATACATACATACATACATATATATACATATTATTTATAATATAATATATATGTGTGTGTGTGTGTGTGTGTGTGTGTGTGTGTGTGTGTGTGTGTGTGTGTGTGTGTGTGTGTGTGTGTGTATATATATATATATATATATATATATATATATATATATATATATATATATATATATATATATATATATATATATATATATATATATATATATATATATATATATATATATATATATATATATATATATATATATATATATATATATATATATATATATATATCAATGTGTGTATTTAGTATAATTTATTATATTTATATTGTAGTTTTTATTAATCTTTGGAATTATATTATATTTGTATATTTTTAGTTGTTTTCATTGCATTTTATGCATTCTATTTCATTTTAAATTTAGTTTTAGTAATTTTAGTACTTCAACTTATTTTATTTCAGTTAGTTGCCAAGGCAATAACAACACTGAAGCAGATTTTTTTTTTTGCCACACAACATAATGTGGAAAAGTTACATTGTAGCCACTCTTTTCTAAGAAAACCAAGATATTGGTGTAACTGAATCAGTTTACTTTCACATGTCAAGGTATTACTGGGCCTCCACTTTAATCTCTAGCTAGATGAGCAGTATCACAATGAGATGCACTTTAAATCATAACAGCAATAATGACAGACATATCAGATACATGTCTATAGGTCTATAAGTCAGTGAGCCCTCCAGCTCACCATGTGGCACTTGTTCTACACAGGGACACTACCAGTCAGTTTCACTGGATTCCTGTAGCACTGGTCTAACCCGTTCCTTAGACGTTGAGGACAGGGTGTGGGTTCCGTCAAACTGACGCATTCTTCTAGCAGTCCGGGAGGAGGTGAAGAATGACAAAAATCCTGACATGAGTGGGGAGTCTCTGCACTCAAGCCATTTTCTCTGACACAAAAAGCAGTTTGATAACTGACACACTGACTGTCATGTTGCAAAAAAAAATAAAAAAAATACATATTCTAACCCGGGAAATCTTGCCATTCATCATTTCAAACTAAAATACCCTTTTCTACAGTAAAAGCTCTGATGTGGTTATGACCAGTTGTGTGAACTTCCTGTGGTTGAGGACAAACACTAGAACAAGAGATCACAGTCACAATCACAGACAAGCATCCAATTACATACCTTCACATATTTCTGGGAATGTTCCAGAACTCCATTCCACTCTTTTATATCAAAACATACACTCCTAGAAATCTATATAGAACCTTAAGGTTCTTGACTCAATTTTAAAGAGCCCTTTATATCAAAAAAGGTCTAAATAAGGAGAAATGTCTTAAATGATTGAATAATTATTTCATGTTTAATGGGTTACTTAATTTATTTAGTGATACATGCCGTTTAATTCACAATTGAATTAAAAAAAATGATAAATCAATAAAATAATCCCATGATGGAGACCCTTAAAATGTTCTATATGTGACCCTGGAACACAAAACTAGTTGCACAGGTATATTTGTGGCAATAGCCAAAAATACATTGTATGGGTCAAAATTATAGATTTTTCTTTGATGACAAAAAACATTAGGATATTAAGTAAACATCATGTTCCGTGAAGATATTTGTACATTTCCTACCATTAATATATATATATAAAAAAAAATATATTAGTAGTAGTAATATGCATTGCTAAGCACTTCATTTGGACAACTTTAAAGGCGAATTTCTCAATATTTAGATTTTTTTGCACCCTCAGATTCCATATTTTCAAATAGTTGTATCTTGGCCAAATATTGTCATATCCTAACAAACAATGGGAAGCTTATTTATTCAGCTTGCAGATGATATATAAATCTCAATTTCATAAAAATTGACCCTTATGACTGGTTTTGTGGTCCAGGGTCACATATATGAAGCACCTCATGGAACCCTTTAAGGTTCTATATAGAACCTTTTCTTCTAAGAGTATATATAGGCAAATTATTTATAATAATTATATGTTATACTTAAATAATAGTTTAACAAGGATGTATGTTTTACTATAATTAGTTTTAGAAACACCCATTGAGCCCATTGTCCTGACTCAATGAGCATGTCTAAAGGAAACTGAGGTATAAAAAGCTAGTTTTAACAATTAAAAGAAAAATAACCAATAGGCTTTAGTTAAATCACAACCATAATTTGCTAGCTACATGCTAGTCAGTTGCAGGTGGTATCATGGGAAGATATTCTCAATCTAGAGAGAATTTGATTAGATAAAAATCTGTGTAGTACAACATTAATCATCAATATTTGTGTAAATATCAATACAGACTCTACATTTTAAATGTGTATTTCTGCTTTTCCTGCTATTGCTTTTAGAAGTACACTAGGATAAGTGACATCAAGATTACATCAAAGCTAATGGACATGAACCGAAACCAACAAAACTCATATTCTGATTTATTAGAAGTGATTTATAAAGTATTTTACTTGCAAGAACATATGACTACTGTTGCTACCAGGTGACGTGATGGAAAAACCAGCACCACAGGCAAAGCATCAGCAGATAGCAGCCAGTTTGATTCAGCAGCACCTTTGCTAATCTTATATTTTATGAAATTGCTTAACTGAGATTAGTGTTCTAATACTACTTATATAATCCAACATACAAAACTATAATATAGTTCAGATAATGTATGCAACTTTATCCACTACCGTTTTAAAGTTTAGGCTCTGTAAACAAAATTCTCGTTTCCTCATTCTGCTCACCAAGGCTTAATTTATTTGATCAAAAATATAGTAAAAGATTCATACCGTTTAATATTATTAGAATTTAAAATAACTGTTTTAATATATTAATATTAAATATAATAATAATATAATAATATAATATATATTGCATCGAGTTGATGTATGTTACAAGCTTTATATCTCTTTCGATCAATTTAATGAATCCTTGCTGAAGAAAAGTATGAATTCCTAAAATCCTACTGACCTCAAACTTTTGAACGGTAGTGTATGTATGTTTTTTCCCCCCCGAAAGTTCATAAAAGCCACATGCGTGTACAGTATTTAGAAGAATCGTTCAATTATATGTCTGTCGAGGTATGAATTTTTTTGTGTGATTATTATAAGTCACATCCCCAGGCCTTCGTGTTACATTCAAGACTGTTATCATCACCTTATTCTTCACACGTACTTTCACCCAACACCTGACTCACCGAGATAAACGTGACTATGACCTGGCATCATCTGGTGACCTCTGACCTACTTTCCCCATCACTTCCATTTCCAGTACTATTTATGCTTCAACTGCAGACAGTAAATCAAGCTCTATGAACCAGGACATCACATTGGATTTTTGATCAATGTGTCACCAGTCACAGCACATTACATAGATACTCAGAATAGGTCAATTTTTAGAAGTTCTCAATCGTTTAGCCAATCATTCGTGTTAGAAGAACTGTACTCAACACACCTAAGCCAAAAAAATAAAGGACACCAACACAACAAACCACAGCAATCCTTAAATTGTGGGTCAAACTGAACAAGGAACCTCATACACTAATGACTTGGGAGAGTCTGAGAGCACAATTGTTCATACATGATTCAATTTAAAGAATCATCTCTCTCTCATTTCTCTCATTACTCTACTGAATAAATCTTTGCTTCTCGTTCCAGCCCTTGTGACCGAAAACTGAATTATTGTAATTTCGAATTACATTAAATGGCCGTGTTTTGAGGAATCAAACTGATGACTAGACCTGAATGGATGCTATCCATGATGGGTGCTGGTCTGCATTCATGTGCTAATACAGACACATCAGCAGATTCTGAATAGAAATGATGGTTTCCATTCAGTATCCTTCGGTATCAGTCTCAGACTGGCTCAAAATAAGAACTATCAAAGTAGTGAAACTGGACTGCCTCTTTTAGTTTTCTCTTTCGGGCAAATTTATGGAGCTCATTAACACCACTAAAAGTAAAATTTGGATTGTAAATAATAGGGCATTTATATCACACATTAGGGCTTGGTTTCACAGACAGGGCTTAGACTAAGCCAGGATTAGTTCAATTAGGACATTTAAGTAGACTTTTATAAATGTGCCTTAGAAAACACATTACTGGTGTACATCTTGAGACAAAACAATGGCACTGACATATTTTAATGTCTCTTTCAGTTAAAACAGCTCAAACATGCATTTTAGTCTGAACTAAGAACTTCTATAAAACAGATTTTAATGACATTATTGAAAAAGTATGTGTATTGACATTACGTCTCAATGGACTTTTCTCTATCAACAAAGATTTTTGAATTTGTATAAATATACACTATCATTTAAAAGTTTGGGGTCAGTATTCAGTAAGAATTTTTTTATTTTTTTGATGCACATCATAATATTTATGCTCACCGAGGCTGCATTTATTTAATCAAAAATACAATAAAAACAGTAATATTGTAAAATTGTTTTACTTTCAGAAATGATTCTAATAGGCTGATTTGGTGCTCAACATTTTTGTCTGTAAACCATGATATGTTTTTTTTTTAGGATTTTTTGATGAATAGAAAGTTCAAAAGTTATTTGAAATAGAAATCATCTGTAATATTATAAAAATCTTTACTGTCACTTTTTTTTGATCCACTGAATGTGTCCTTGCTTAATAAAAGTATTAATTTCTTTAAAAAAAACTTTTGAAAGGTAGTATAAGAGAAAGTGTATTAGGATCTGTAAATGGTAATACTTTCTTTTTTAAATCACCTTTTTGCTTTTTCATTTGAAATAGTTCTCTAGTGTGGAAAATTATTATTTTTTATTTTCTATTCCATGTAGTCTCTTAAAATCATAAAGCTGCAATCATGCTGTTTAAATTAGTTTTAAATTAAAGAATAGCATGTCAAAGTCATACATGTCAGTTATCAGTATGTTTACGCATTTGTTGTGTATTCTAATTATTTAGATAACTATGTAGTTTAATTTTAGCTAAATGAATCGATGTCGTCTAAAGGGCGTTTGTGCAATTCACAGATTCTATTGCTCAACCTCAATTTTGCAACACTTGCTATTACAATAAAAATACAATAACAACAGTAATATTGTGAAATTCTATTACTTTCAGAAATGATTCTAATAGGCTGATTTGGTGTTCCACATTTTTGTGTGTGAACCGTGATACGTCTTTTTTTTTTCAGGATTCTTTGATGAATAGAAAGTTCAAAAGTTATTTGAAATAGAAATCCTCTGTAATATTATAAATGTCTTTACTGTCACGATCAACTGAATGTGTCCTTGCTGAATAAAAGTATTAATTTCTTAATAAAAAAAGCCTTTTGAAAGGTAGTGTATAAGAGAAAGTGTATTAGGATCTGTAAATCGTCATCATTTCTTTCTGTTTTTAAATCACCTTTTTGCTTGTTCATTTAAAATAGTTATCTAGAGTGGAAAATTATTTTATTTTTATTTTTTTTATTCCATGTAGTCTCTTAAAATCATAAAGCTGTAATCATGCTGTTTAAATAAAAAAATTAAATTAAATAATAGCAAGTCATACATATCAGTTATCCGTATGTTTACGCATTTGTTGTGTATTCTAATTATTTAGATAACTATGTAGTTTAATTTTAATGAATTGATGTCGTCTAAAGGACGCTTGTGCAATTCACAGATTCTATTGCACAACCTCAATTTTGCAACACTTCACTTTATCTAAAATCTTGTAAATCACTGGGTCAACAACTGAAATTGAAGTGGTGGTGTCTATCAACAACAAAAAAAAAAAAACACAGCCACCATTAAAAAAAAAACACCAACTGAAACTTCAGTAATATAACACCATGAATAAATAATGAACTTGGTCAGAAGAGCAAAGAGGATGTCTGACAACTACAACCACAGAACAGAGAGATCTCGAGGCACACCTCACTCATTTATGCAACGTCATCATAAGCGGCCCAAAGCGATTATGTCACCTACTCGATCACGGATGCTATTCAGGGTGGATGGTATGCAATAGGAAAATGTCTTCTGCTTCTAAGAACAACCACCACTTAAAGAATTGTTAAAGTCAGCATGAAACGGAAGTTGTGATTTCTTCCCTATTGTGACGCATATCCGAGCAAACCGGCTTCTCAGAAAAAAAAATGTAGGGCAAAACCAGATTTTGTCCATTAGAATTGATTGGATGGTTGTGGTTTGCTATTGCTGTGATCTCATGTGAGTGACAGGTTGTCCCGTCTTCACGCCAGTAAACATCAGAGAGGAGTTATTTGATTAAAGATTATGAGGGCATGTGAATTAAAAAAAATATATAAATAATAATAATGATGTGCATGGATTAATCATTTATTTAAAAAAATACTGCCATTCCATAAAAAAATAAGAAGACAAATTTGATTCATGGTGACTTTAAAGCATTGTTAAACGTTCTTATCAATCTAAAAGGTAGTACTGTTACCAGAAACAAAACATTAATTTTGCAGTCCAGTTGTTGCCCACTCAAATCACTTAAAGGGTTACTTCACCCAAAAATTAAAATTCTTTCATTAATTCCTCACCCTCATGTCGTTCCAAACCCCTAAGACTTTCATTCATCTTCGGAACACAAATGAAAATATTTTTAAATGAAATCGGAGAGCTCTCTGACCCCGCCATAGACAGCTATTTAATTAACACATTCAAGGCCCAGAAAGGTGTTAAAATAGTCCATGTGACACCAGTGGTTCAACTTTAATTTTATGAAGCGACGAGAATACTTTTTTGCAAAAAAACAAAACCCCTTCATTCAACAATCTCTTCTCGTCTGTGCCAGTCTCCTACGCTGTTGACGTAGTGTAAACAGTGCAGCGCTTCCGAGTTCTATGGCTCACCATTGGCTAGCTCCTGCGATAGCATCACATGCATGCGTTGTAGTGCTCACGTGAACAGTGTCGGCAAATGGTAAGCCGGCGTTCTGTTGTAGCGCTTCTAAAGCACTGCACTGTATTTACTACGCCAACAGCGTAGGAGACAACGAGAAGAGACTGTTGAATAAAGTCGTTATATTTGTTTTGTTTTTTGCGCACAAAAAGTATTCTCGTTGCTTCATAAAATTAAGGTTGAACCACTGGAGTCACATGGACTATTTTAACAATGTCTTTCCTACCTTTCTGGGCCTTGAAAGTGGTATATGGAGGGGTCAGAAAGTCTTACGGGTTTGGAACGACATGAGGGTGAACTAACCCTTTAATATTAGAGAAGGTTGAAATGTTGGACACAATGGTATCTTACTGAGAATATTATGCCTTAGTTTAATAGTTTGAGTCATATGCCCAATATATAAGATGCATGTGTTGACAAACAACAACAACAACAACGTAAGCACACACTTTGAGTAAAATACTTGTTGGCAGACCATCTTGGAGCTGCAACAAACCAGCATCTTTAACTGGTCAAGCCTGTTAGCGGAACATGGGTTGCTGCTCAGCAGCTGGATTTTCCAGAAGGGGGGACATTAATCATATATGTGTGAGTTTCGACAGCATGCTCTTTTCATCACTGCAAAAGTCATACTAAGATTAGCTGAATCTGAGAAACACTATAGTCTACAAAGCAACTGAACACTCAATGATTTAAAGATGCAGGTCTTTAAGTCCTTAACAAAACACAACTTTACACCTCCTAGTCACTCAAAACCCAAACCAAATTCATGAGCAATGCCACAACTCTCAAAGTCACACAATAAACTACACCAGTCTAACAAATGTCACATGGTAATGTTAATTAACCTGTTATCTGTGATTTTGTAGGAAGACTATTCTAAATTCAGAGAGAGGAAAATACAGAAAATAACACACATTGTGTAAAGTGAATCTAGGTTACACATGTTCATTCACAGTTCACTGTTACATATGGCAAAATATTCAACTCATTAATGATGTACTGCCTTGCTGATACAGGACTGTAAAGCCACAAAAGTCAATTTACAAATTAAACCACGAGTAAATTTGATACAAACTCCCACCTGATCAATCGTTCGTCATGACGCAGGAAACGGTCTGGATGTCCGGAAGGTCTGGATTTTTTTGTATCCATGATTTTCTGAGACATTCCTTTAAATGTATTAAGTCAATTAGTTTGTATCAGGACACCTATAAAGAGTGTCATACAACATTGTTATGACATGGTTTACACGGTGTTAAGTAGCGTTATTGAAATCAATGTACGTCTCATATGACTTTGATGATCTAAATAGTAGCCTATCTGTGTGCTGTTGCTACTCCTGTATTGTGTTGTAATTGACAACCAGCAGGCGTCGCTGTACTAAAGCAGAAAAATACACTTTCCACAAACAGTCTACAAGATCAGTATCGGTAAAAAGTATCAGTAAATAAAATGATTTTTGTTTAAAAAATTTTAGCCTATCATTTATATATGAGATGTAAAAAAGAAAAAATCTAAATAGGGTAACACAGAAATATTGAAACAAACCATTGAACAGACACTACCTTTACATTTCTGTGTTATTTTTTATTTTAAATTATTATTGTGTGTGTGTGTGTGAGAGTGTGTGTGTGTGTGTGTGTGTGTGAGTGAGTGACTGAGTGAGTGACTGTGTGAGTGTATGAGTGTGTGTGTGTGTCTGAGTGAGAGTGTGTGTGAGAGAGTAAGTGAGTTAGTGTGTGTGTGTGTGTGTGTGAGTGAGAGTGTGTGTGTGTGAGTGTGTGAGAGTGTGTGTGTGAGTGTGTGAGAGTGAGTGTGTGTGTCTTTATATGTCAAGATTCAAATTTTGACAGTTGGAGAGGCTGCCATTCTATGTACAATTTCTAAATCACTGAGACTCACTTACCTTCCATTCTATCTAATATTTCTAATCTATCTGTCAATCTATCACTCTGAGTGAGTGTGTATGTGAGTGAGTGTGTATGTGTGTGAGTGTGTGTGTGTGTGTGTGTGAGTGAGTGAGTGTGTGTTTGTGTGAGAGTGTGTGTGTATGTGTGTGTGAGTGAGTGTGTGTGTGTGTGTGTTTGTGTGAGAGTGTGTGTGTATGTGTGTGTGTGTGTGTGTGTGTGTGTGTGTGTGTGTGTGTGTGTGTTTTTTTAAAACTTTTTAAAACTTTCTGGTCGGCATTCTCAAGCCAACTTCAAAGTTTGTTTACAAACTTTACTCCTCTAGTTATTATTATTATCATCATGTTGAAAACAGTTGTGCACCTTAATGTTTATGGAAACAGTAATACAGGATTCATTGATGAATAGAACATTCAAAAGAACAGCATTTATTTAAAATAGATCCCTTTTTGTAACATTTCAAAATGTCTTTTCTGTTACTTTTGATCAATTTAAAGCTGCTGTCCGTAACTTTTTTTGTGTTCAAGATTTACAAAAATTATATAATGAGAATGTACCGTGCCAAACCGTGCTTTTGTCTTACCCTGAATCATTATGGTACAATTATAATAAGTGTTTATATTGGGACTAGTTCAGACCGGTCTGGTAGGAAGCGCTGCGGAGGAGCACAGTCCCTGCATGACTCCCCATAGACATAAACAGAGAGAAGTAGCTCCGGCTGCAATGTTCTTCCGCAAGACGCATGCAGTTCTGTTTATTAACCGCTAGAGCGCAAAAAGTTACGGACTGCAGCTTTAATGCATCCTTATTAATAGAAGTCTTACTGACTCCCAAACATTTAAATGGTAGTGCAGTTATAGTTAGTTTTAAAAAGCTAAAACATGTTATTATATAACCTACCCTGGCCTGGCATGAAAAAAATAGCCATGTCCTTGGAATACAAATCAGCCTTTCAGTTAAATTCTACTTTTATCTTATAGTTTACCATTATCTCTAAATATATTATTGTGGTATGTTAATTTACTGTATAATTTTTTTTTAGATGTTTTTTTTAAAAACCATAACAATAAATGCAAGTACCAAAATTGTCAATGTGTCAGACTTAGGGCCTTATTTTGTTAATGACACTGGATATTCAAATCTGTTCTGGCTCTCAAAAGCTTTGTCGCTAGACTTCACACAATCTCATTGTCTCTTGCAGTTTCCGCCTCCCAGAGAAACAGCCTTACAGACCTGTGATATGGATACAGAGCAGGTAGCTCACCTCTCTGGTAATTGAGTTCACAGCTGGTAGCTTTGCCTCAGTAGAATTCTCACCCAGAAGGGGACAAAGGCCATCCTCTTCCCCGGTAGGTCAGAGTGGCTCATCAATAGCACAGACTTAAATAGATGTCGCAATTACGTGCCTCAGGTCCAATGGGCTAATTATTGTCGTAAGCTCTTTAGTGACGGCAGCCCACACTGTTCATTTATCCTGCTGCATCCTCTTCAGTTAGCAGAGTGTCTAAAGGACCGGCAATGTTCATTTATTGCAGAGCATCATCTCCTACATGTTCTCATTGCGAGCCTTCAATGCTTGTTTCCTCCATAATATTGTTTGCAGATGTGGGCTGTTAATGATTCTACCTGGTGTGAAATATTTCATTAATAAGATCATTCTAAATTAGCTGGGAATGGGAATTTAAAAATGTATGCTTTTAGTAATTACTAAATAGTTTGCAATTTGGAGAATTTGTCATTACTAGAAATCTCCTTGAGGCAGATTACTTCCTTGGCATGGGTCAGGCTGAGGAACATGTTTCTGCGGTGGAGTCTTTGACTATTTGCGTCAAAACGCACATATCTGTGATAGCGGACTCCTTCATGCAGGTCTGACTGACAAGAATGATGATGTGAGGGGATTGCTGGAGAGTATGAAGATGTCGGTGGTAGAGCAAGAGGGCACAACTCCACGTCTGAACAGAATGAAAAAAAGCATACCAGTTCAGGAAGCTAAAGAAAAACTTGAAAAACAAGCAACAGAAATAATATGAACTGTTATTACAGGCAGTGTTGGACAAACCCTCTTTTGCCGTAAAAAAAAATACTGTCAGGATTTACTAAAGACACGCAGGAAAAAAACTTAATGCTGAAAAGGTGTGGGCACAGTTATTTTCACGGCTGACCTTATGGCATATGCATTTGTAGGAGTTTCCCTTTCAGACGCAAAATTTATGGAAGGAGAGTATTTAAACTAATCATTTACTAAGGTTTGCGTTTGTCAATTTACTGGTATTTGCACCATTATTTACCTCCCAAAAAGCACTTCTTAAACCAGACGCTAACTGGCAGATTGTGTTGGTCATTATGGAAATGATCTGGCTGCATCTGTGTTCTTTAATTTGCCCGTCGTCAGTAGATCACACGCAGAACTTCACTCCACTCCCATCTGCGCTTTTTTGAATTTGCCCAAAAAAGTTTTTTTGCCCTGTTTAGTAAATCTGGCCCTAAAAGTGAAATTAATCAGCCTCAGGCTAAAGGAAATGCAAATTCACACATGTACAGTAGAGGGCGCAGCTCAAACAAACCTTTCAGCTGTGCTAACATTCTGGAGAAGAAAGTTTTACCAGAAAAAACTCAGAAGGCAAGATGATGTAACAATGCATTAATTTATCAACAGACCAGCAAATGAAAGCAAGTATTATATTATGAGGTTCTTTAACATAGGCCCTGTCTGTAGCTCACATTCAGAGGGTATCGGACTCTGCATTTCCTGCCTGAAGATGAAGGCATGGGCGCAGCTGACCCCTTGGGAGGTATGGGCATGGGCCATCCTGGTGGTGGTGGGGAGGATGGAGGTGAATGTTGGTGTCAGCATCTGCAAACTCAGACATGTGTAAGTACCGATCTTTTATACTCCAAGTATAAGAACATGATTGGTTAGATCTGAAGGTAATAAGTTAAGTAACATTTGAGTCTTCCTGGCAGAAGAAGGTCAGCAGCAAAACACATTGGTTAATAAAGTGAGATTAAATACATAAAGCATATCTAAAGACCCCCTGTGGTAATGTTGTTTATATGTCTATGTGGTGTTTTAATATGCTTTAAGACAAACCATGTGTAAATTCATGTCAACACCATTGCTGAGTATTTTCTCCTTAAAATTGCAGTGAACCAGACAGTCTCAAAAACGCTGTTTGAAATCGCAGTTGTTCTCTACGTCACAAACTACCTTGTAACCTTGTAAAAATGATGCGCTGCCAAGATGGCAACGGCCAGTTCGTCCCTACTTTACGCTTCAAAACTGCTCTTCAGAATCCTATGGGTGACGTCACGGACACTACGTCCATATTTTTTTTTACAGTCTATGGTTACCACCCAACACTGATTACAGGTAGTATATATGTATATCAGAAAAAAAAGGTAAAGTACCCTTTTAAAAGGTACACCTAAAGATTGCATATTAGAACCTTTTTAAGGGGTACCATCCCAGTGAAAGCTTTTGTACCTTTTTTATGAGAGTGTACATACTATGCATACAGCATTTTGATGGAATTGTTCATCACACTAATAGTATTGTAGTGCAGTCTGGCTCGAGTTTTATGTTAAAATGTCATATTACAAATATACAATTTTATTTGCCCAAAACTGTGCATGGTATTTTAATTGTTGGTCACACATTTACGCTTTGAACAGGTTAATGTAGGCCTATACTGTTATATTCAGCTTTGCTTTGCCCATTATTGACACGTCATGTAAAATAATGAACTTGTAATGTGTGATGAACTGAATTACTGCTCTGAATTATTTAACAATTATCTCTGTCTGTAGCAATACTCCAAACAAAGACTGCAATTTAGCAACAAAAAATTATGATCACATAAACAAAAACAAAAAAAAATTATTCATATACTTGTAGTTTATTTATAGCAGCTTCATATTTCATTTTCACAAGGAATAGATACCGTTCCACCTGTCATATCAGTATTAACATGGATATTTAATCATTAAGTATGCAATGTATACTATACACTATATACACACTAAATACTATACCGGTAGCGAGTATGCATTTGAATTTAAGGAAGAAGAATGCAAATGAACTGAAATTCATTTAACTGTGTATTTCTTTTTAAGGGAAAGTTTAGTGATTTAGAAATGGTAAAAATGTCAGAATGTAACGGTTTTTATTGGCCTTACAGACATGCAAACATTTGTCCATTTTCAAAAAACATTCATAAGTTGTTTTCTACATGAGGACCAAAAAATGTCCCCCATGGGGATTTAAGATACTGCCATCTTTCATTTTGTCCCAGTAACGTAGGGTTTACCAGGACGACACACACACACGTTTTCATGTTTTATGGGGACTTTCCATAGACACAATGTTTTTATACTGTACACATTGTATATTCTATCCCTAAACCTACCCATCACACAAAACTTTCATTTTCAAAAAACATCACTTAGTATGATTTATAAGCTGTTTTCTTCATGGGGACCAAAAAATGTCCTCACAAGGACAAGGATTTCAGATATTGCCGTCTTTGTGGGGACATTTTGTCCCCGTAACGCAGGGTTTACCAGGACCACACACACACTGAAGTTCCCAAAGCAGCACAGAAAAGATTTTTGTCACTTTTCTTTATTCTGTCAATTTTATATGTTGTCGTCTGATTTTTACAATGCTGTTGCTGTAATGTATTCTTTTTAAAGATATTTGCTATCTAATCTGTTGAGCTATGGCTCTGATTAAATTTTTCTCTCAATGGTGAAAATGAATTAGCCTATTGTATTTGCACCTTCTCTAATGCTACTTGAGATGTTTATGTCTCAGGGATGAATAACCACCTGTTGAACTGACAAAAAAAAAAAGAGCACTATTGATGTAGTTCATTTCAGTTACCTAACATAATTGAATTTTTGTTACATAAGTTTCTCTCTGCGTTATTTTGTCCAGTGAACATATATTTTTTAAATTGATTTTATGCTTAAAGACACTGTACAGTATTGAAGGGCCCCAGCACACAAACAGGAAATGTGTCACTTCTTCTTCTTCACCCGTTAACGTCATTTGTTACCCAACTCTCTGGTGTTAATCCCGCTCACCCCCGGCTCCTTCTGTTGCCATGGATATGCCATCCCTATGGCAACTCGGGGCCTTTGTGGATGGTCTTGGGTCCTGACGGCAGAAGACTCATTACACATTCCCTTCCAGCTCCAAGTCAAATCAGTCAAAATGGGCGAGCTCATCTGCCTGCTACAGTACAGGATCCTCTGTGAAAATCTGCCACAGCACGGCTTCACAAACACATTAGTGGATTTGATCATCAGTCTTAAGCGCATCTACATTAAAGAGATGGAATGAAGATGACCTTTCCATTCCTAATATGGAAGAGATTAAAAAAAACGACCAAAGCAAACACCGCTAATGTCCCTGCTGAATTTGAATTAGCCAAATGACACAGTTGTTTACAAAGAGGAATAGCGTCAATGTCAGTGTTATACACATTTTATACACTGAAAATAATTGGTGTAGAAACAATTTTCACTCAGAAATTGCTAGTAAATTTCATAATTAATTACAATGAAATAGCAAGTAAATTAATATTCAGTAATATTATTGATTTAACTGCACTAAATGTGAACTGTTTGTAACAGTGTTTTAGTTATTGGACTGAATGAACATTGAACTGACTTGAGCTAATAATGACACTATTGAACTTGAGTCATAATTGAGTCATGGACTTAATACAGTTAGCCTATTGAAATAAATTGAGCTGAATAATGACTAACAACGGGATAACATTCTGTCAAGGTTCTCTTAAAGTTATGAATAAACGTTCTTCCAGTAACATTAACAGAACGTTTGTTCAGAGTTATCTGATCTTTAATAATGTTCTCAAAACGTAGCACAAAAATGTTATTTATACATCGTTCCACGTAAAAAAAAAAAGGTTTATTCAATAAGTTATATCAACATACATTTTTACATTGCTTTAACTCATCAAAATAAGTTAAGCAATTTTCAACTTTTTTTATAAGTTATACAAGATTCAACTATTTTTTTTTAAGTGAGTTTAATGCAATTTAAGTTGAATTGACTTAAAAATGCAAGTTGATTGTTCTTAAAAATTTAACTTTTTTTTTGACAGTGTGGAACGTTTTTTTAAACGTTTATGTGAGTTAATGTCACACACATAGAGTTCCGTTGTTACAACCTACCCCACTGAGTGAGTTGTAACACTAGCTGGGGATCGATGTAACATAAAGAGGCAATTTGCTGAAATAAGATCCACACACTCTAAATTTATGCAAGAAAGTTATTTAAGAACAAAGAATAATCAGTTTTGAATAAAGTGAACAATTTAAAGTAACACAAATTATTGTATTGTATTTCTTTAAGAAATTTAAATTTAAAACTGCCATGTGTATCATGTGTGTGTACTGTATTCCTGTCACATAACAGTTCAGTCACTAGCTATGTTTCCATATGTGAATTTTGGGATATCACATACAAATGTGCTCAATTGAGGTGGATAATGTTTTTATCTGATACGAAGACATGCACATAAACTATGATGCAAACATTTTTACTACATACTATCCCACCCCTAACAACCATAACTTAGCTAACTGTTTTAGCATGTGGGTTTAAAGTTAGCGTGAAATAGCTACTTTAGATTATGCAAGTCAAATAACTGTGTCTACAATACAAAAATTGCTAGGCAAAAAATTAACTTGAAAAAATGTGTACTTTCCTTAGTGAAAATCAGTTCCCTTTCAGTTGGTCACATTTGACGTACGTCGGACGTAACCAACGAATTGGGATCACTTCTGGGAGCCCCTATCAGCTTTGAGTGTATAGAGAACAGGCCAATGGCCATTGGCATGCGAGACTTGCATCTCGCGCTCCGCCCGCATTGCGGGCACAAATAGGAAGCGGATGCAGCGCACATTTGTCATTCACTTCAGAGCCGAACACGGTGTTGATGAAGGAGACTGTTCCTGCTTCAGCAGAGAGAGAGCGAGAGAGAGAGCGAGAGAAGAGGCTTCTTTGTGCTGGGAGAGAAGGCACTGTTTCTGTTGGTTCGGTGAGGGTGTTCCCCAGAACTGTGAGAGCATACACAGGCAGCATTACTCTCCTGTGTTTTGCCGCGGTTGTTCCCTGGGTGCTTCGGCACAAAAAAAGAGCTTTTCCTCTAAAAGAGCAACACCCGTGTGTTTCTGGATGCGGTCGTTCCCTGTCACCAGCTGACGGTCACAATCGTTGTCTTACGTGTCTGGGCATTCAGCATGCTAAGGCAACGTTTGTGGATAGCTCGTGTTCCCACTGCGGGAACATGACTATCTCGGCGCTAAGGTCAAGACTCTCCTACCTACCCGAAGGCGGAGTCCCCTTACCTATGCCCCGATCTAGTGCTATTCCTGCCCAGCAAGAATAGACCTACTTCAGCGAATAGCCAGGGTGACCTGAGGATTCTTGAATCGGTCCCTACACAGGCTGCCATTCAAGATGTTAACGCAGAAGCGCATCTTCAGGTGCATCCGTCCCCAAGATTGGTTTGCAGCGATCGGCCTGAAGGACGCATACTTTCATGTCTCGATTCTCCCTCAACACAGACCGTTTCTACGCTTTGCGTTCGAAGGGCGGGCATATCAGTACAAAGTCCTACCCTTCGGGCTGTCCCTGTTGCCCAGTGTCTTCACGAAGGTCGCGGAGGCGGCCATTGCTCCCATGAAAGAGCGTGGTGTTCACATCCTCAACTACCTTGACGACTGGCTGATCCTAGCTCAGTCGAGAGAGCAGTTATGCGAACACAGGGACATGGTGCTCAGTCACCTCAGCCTGTTGGGACTTCGGGTCAACTGGGAAAAGAGCAAGCTCTGCCCCACACAGAGGATCTCTTTTCTCGGTATAGAGCTGGACTCGGCCAACAAGGAGCAGGTCTTGTTGGTTGCGCTGTACTGGCCCAACCGGACTTGGTTCCCGGAACTAGTGCTCCTCGTGACAGCACCTCCTTAGCCCATTCCTCTGAGGAAGGACCTTCTGACTCAGAGACGGGGCACCCTATGGCACCCGCGTCCAGACCTCTGGAAACTCCATGTCTGGTCCCTGGACGGGACGCAGAGGTTCTAGGTGACCTACCACAGGCTGTGTTAGACACCATCACTTCGGCTAGAGCTCCCTCTACGAGGCGCCTCTATGCTTTCAAGTGGAACTTGTTCATCGAATGGTGTTCTTCTGGACGAGAAGACCCCCGAAGATGTTCGATCAGTTCTGTGCTTTCCTTCCTTCAAGATGGGTTGGAGCGAAGGCTGTCTCACTCCACCCTCAAAGTGTATGTTGCTGCCATTGCTGCACATCACGATGTAGTTGAAGGTAAGTCCGTAAGAAAGCATGATCTGATCGTCAGGTTCCTGAGGGAAGCGAGGAGATTAAATCTTCCTCGCTCTCACTCTTTACCCTCTTGGGACTTATCTCTGGTGCTAACCACACTGCAGAGAGCTCCCTTTGAACCTTTGCAGTCAGCTGAGTTAAAAATCCTGTCTTGGAAGACAGTACTCCTGACTGCATTGGCTTCCATCAAGAGGGTAGGGGACCTGCACGCATTTTTGGTCGACGAATCGTGCCTGGAATTCGGGCCGGCTAACTCTCATGTAATCCTGAGACCCCGGATATGTGCCCAAGGTTCCCACCACTCCCTTTCGGGACCAGGTGGTGAACCTGCAAGCGCTGCCCTCGGAGGAGGCAGACCCAGCCCTGGCTTTTCTCTGTCCCGCTTTGCGGGCTTACATGGACAGAACGCAAAGCTTCAGAACCTGTTATGGAGACCAGCATAAGGGAAAGGCTGTCTCCAAGCAGAGGATGGCCCACTGGATAGTGGATGCCATCGCCTTGGCGTATAAAACCCAAGGCGTGCCTTGCCCGCTCGGGTTGAGGGCCCACTCCACTAGGAGTCCAGTAGATTTCCCTCAGATTGGCGAACCCTGTTGAGCTCCTCCGCAACCTGCGACAGTCCGACGTGGGGGAGCGTCCGACGCCAGGTCTAACACTCGTATGCATTGGTGGAACCTGTGTTAGGCTGGGTATCCGTATGTTGTGTCGCAGCTCACTCTGCCATCTCTGTGCGGTGTAGTCCCCCGCCGAGATTGGCCGGGGCCACCCCTGGGACATCATATGTTGTACTGCCCACATGGCCAGTCCATATGTGTATCTTCCACAAAATACTTCCCTACGGGTAGGATGTGGCTTCTGAAGCGGCCCCTAGAGGCACGCTTTCCCAGCATAAGCAGGAAAAATGGGCAGTTTGAGCGAGTTTGACAAGGGTCAAATTGTGTTGGCTAGACGACTGGGTCAGAGCCAAAACTGTAGCTTCTGTGGGGTGTTCCCAGTATGCAGTGGTCAGTATCTCTCAAAAGTGGTCCAAGGAAGGAACAGTGGTGAACCGGTAAAAGGGACATGGGCAGCCATGGCTCATTGATGCACGTGGGGAGCAAAGGCTGGCCTGTGTGGTCTGATCGATTAGAGGAGCTACTGTAGCTCAAATTGTTCAAGAAGTTAATGCTGGTTCTGATAGAAAGGTGTCCGAATACACAGTGCATCACAGTTTGTTGCGTATGGGGCTGCAAAGCCGTAGACCACCGCCGAAAGTGCCAACAGTGGGCACATGAGCATCAGAACTGGACCACGAGGCAATGGAAAAAGGTGGCCTGGTCTGATGAATCACGTTTTCTTTTAAATCACGTGGATGGTTGGGTGCATGTGCGTCGCTTACCTGGGGAACACATGGCACCAGGATGCAATATGGGAAGAAGGCAAGCCGGCGGAGGCAGTGTGATGCTTTGGGCAATTTTCTGCTGGGAAACCTTGGGTCCTGCCATCCATGTGGATGTTACTTTGACACTTACCACCTACCTAAGCATTGTTGCCGACCATGTACACTGTAAGGGTGGGTCGCCTACAGTGGTTCAGGCTGCAGGGTTGCCGAATGACTAAAGAAATGTTATCAGCAAGAGGATAGAAAACTGTACATTTCTCTTCTTTACCACCCACTGCTACTTATACCAACGACGGAAATAAGCGCAGTTACAATAGCAAAATATGTGGGAGAGCGTTGCTATAATGTGACTATTGTATTGCAATAGGTAGCACTTCAAAGTCAATACCAAATCAAAACTAGTTAGCACATCATTTGTAATAGAAAGAATTTATAATAACAATTTCTGGTTATGATTACACTTAAAATAGTTACAAAATAGATGTATGAGATGATAAAAACGTATACCATTAATCGTACCCAGCATGAAAGTTACCTGAGGGATAGAAAGTGAGAGAGAGTGGGAGAGAGGCTTTAGAAAAGAGAAGAGGGAAAGAGCCAGAGAGCAGGCCCCAAGCAAAGAGAGCCAGAGAATCAAGAGAGACAGAGAATAAAAGAGACAGAGCAACAGTTACAATCTTCTTTTTTATCTCTTTATTGACCATGTGACTGAAACCATGTGACTTGGGCCAGTACAGACATTTAAACTCGCCAATCAGACCAAACTTCCCCCACTGTACTAAAGGTGTGACACACATTTGGCCTACAGGCCTTCAGCATCTCTTTGTCTTTAGGAATTCCAAATGCCCCTTCTGATAAGAAAGATGGGGGTTGAAAACAGTAAAGCTAATTTCTTGGTTCAATTTCAAATATCAAATATCTTAGATTATTTTCAATCCTACAACACCCTTTCATGGAAACTATAATATGCCCTGTCACAAAGCAAAAATGGTTCAGGAATGGTTTGAGGAGCACAACAACCAGTTTGAGGTGTTGAATTGGCCTCCAAATTCCCCAGATCTCAATCCAATCATGCATCTGAGGGATGTGCTGAACAAATAAGTCCGATCCATGGAGGCCCCACCTTGCAACTTACAGGACTTAAAGGATCCGCTGCTAACATCTTGGTGCCAGATACCACAGCACACCTTCAGGGGCCTAGTGGAGTCCATACCTCGACGGGTCAGGGCTGTTTTGTCAGCAAAAGGGGGACCAACACAACATCATAATGTTATGCCTGATCGGTGTATATGCTAAAAAACAGCTTCATTCATAAAGCATATGGTTGCACAGTGTCTGTCAGTGACCTCAACCCATGTTATGCAATGTGTTTTTAGTTTTATTATATCCTTTGTCCCCAGTGGTGACACTCTGACTCTTGCGTAGGCAGCACTTGAAAACATCCTCTGCAGGAGATTGGGAACATCAGGTAATTTAGTCCTTTATGCAGATGAGTATTTTAAAATAGGCGCACAATGTTTGACACTTTGGATTAGTTAAATGTGAGTTAAAAGTGAGGAAAAACATGTATTTCAGATGAACTAAATGGGTGAATAAAAAGTGTGTGCCTACAGTTGGCTTTGTGCATGTTTATTAGGTTAGAATTAGCAGTGGAGATGAGATGTTCTGGGTCATGTTGTTACTAATACACCTAGATTTTGCATAGATGCAACAATGGATTTTTAAGGATCAAGCAAACTATATTGTTCAACACATTTAACTGAGTTTATTTGCTTACAAATGCATGGCCCTTTTGACCATTCAGCGTAAACACTCGAGTATCATGAGTCTGTTAGGCCTGGCTTGGCCTTTCTACTCAAATGATTAGTCACCTTCAATCAGACCCAAATTAGTTTGAAGGGAACAAGCATGAATCCGGCAAGGTAACCAGAGCCCAGTGTTTAAAGATGTATGAAGAGCCTTGAGGAGAAAGTAGAGTCTCTGTTAACCCATTTCACTAACAGTTAAAACGTCCATACAGTGATCTTCCTTCGTAAGCGTGTGTGGGACAGCTAGACAGGGCAGGTGGGGGGTTCCACCTGCTGAATGAACGCGGTCAGTATTGGGGAGTACCATGGGCTGCGGGTGGGCTCGGCCCTGCTCAGTATTGTAGCAGGTTGTATCATCATTGGCGTGTCAAAGGATTGTGATGCAGATGCTGTAGGGGGCATTTTCCTCGGGGCAGGGGGGCTTGGTAAGTAGCAATTCTCTCTGTCTGACTGGCCAATAACACCATAGATATCTAAGTGGTGTACATCACCTCAATATTTAGATATTTTATAAAAGGAGATATTTGTCAGAATGTCCAAGGTACTCTTTTCCATACAATGAGAGTAAATGGTGACCATGGCTGTCAAGCAAGATTTTTAGTGAATAATGGCTTAAATGTTAGTCTGTTACACACACAAAGTTATCATATGACTTGATGCTTGACCATCTCTGGTCCTCATCCACTTTCACTGCATGGAAAAAAAAGCAGCTTAGACATTTTATTAAGCTTCACAGGTTTGGAATAAAATTAGGGTGTGTGCAGGGGCGGCGTTTACGTATGGCAGAGTATGGCAGTTGCCATACCCTGGCGTTCAGATAAGCAGGGGAAATAAACAGCTCATGATGCTGCTCTTTAGTTCTGTTGCAGCTTTGAAAAGTTTAAACAGCCTAACACCGTGTCCTAACCAGACGCGTTGCGACAAGATTTTCAGCGGCAAACCAGACTCGACCCGAGATCAATCAATCAAAAATCACAGCCAATCAGAAGAGCGTGTGGACGGGCTCTCTGCAAGCGCACTGACTGCATTCATAACGAAATTGATAAGTAGCCTACAATGGCCCTGTCCCAAATGGCACCCTAAACCCTCACTCACTGTCTTCCTCTGAGTCCACACTTTCACGACATAATGCCGCTTTGACTTACCGGTAGAAGTCCTCTGCGTAGCTCGCGAACTTGCGGGCTCAGCTGAAGTGCGCATCAAGGGCGCATGGCAGCCGCAAAGGGGGTGCTCACGAGCATCCTTCTTTAAGCTTAAATGACGAATGGGACACTCTGTGGTCTTGTGGACTTAACGGACACACGCACACAGCGGCCATTGTAAGTCCACAAGACCGAAAGTGCACATGAAGTGTGCCATTTGGGACAGGGCCAATATCGAATATTCCTAAATAGTACACAATTTTAGCATGATTAAAAATACATACTGAGTGACTGAATTTTAAATCATACAATACACTTGTTTGTTCACCTTCACAGTTTGAACATAGTTGTTTCCTTTAATTTATTTTCAAGATCTGAGGTGAATTATTAATGTATTTTTAACATTAAATAAAGCACATAATCTGCACTTATCATTGTATGTTGTTCCAGCCACAATGCTGCATAAATAAAAACAGTAGCCTAAAATAAATATATTTTTTCTCACGTGTCACGTTTGGTTAGGACAAAGTGAAGGCTTATAGGACTGTCAGTATTTGCATTGATTTTGTATTGTTGTTAAGTCTGTTGTTAAGTTCTTTTAGTGGATTTTTGTCCACATTTTGTTTAGATATAATTATTAGATAGTGATTATTTGGGAATGTCGTTGTTGTATGGCCAGAAGGACTCATGCCATACTCCAGGTTTTTGTGAAACGCCACCACTGGGTGTGTGAGTTACAGAATTTTCCTTTTTGGGTGAACTATCCTTTGAATTTGCTGCATGAATCTTCAGGGTTTTGCTGCTTCACTGACTATTCCACAGTGCATGGCTCTTTTGCATATCATGCATTTTTAAAAGTACATCTAATCTCTGCTCCATATCAGCACACATCCTTCTCACAGCATTATCCTTTGTCATTTGTCAACAATAAATAATGAACCCATATTAAGAGGGATGTTGGAAATGGCTGCATGTTTTTATGTAATAAAAAAGTATCCTCCTGCAGTCACTCACTGTTAAGGTTTCCCCCAAAAAAGGCTCATCCATCATTCGATCCAGGTCTGTAATCCAAGCCACCTGCTTACGATGGTGGGTATGTAATCTACACAGGACCCTGTCACAATAGAGCTGCAAAACACACCAGCAGCCTTTGATCTATTGTTCACTGCTGAAAAGTCAGCATTACCTGTATAGTCCCTTGCAGGTACGTTATGCATCATGCATATTTAACCGTCAAGTCAGATGATCAGGCTGATTGGCAGCTATGAACCTTAGTCAGAGTAGATACCATATTTAATTGAATGCGAATGTGGCAGTGTTTTTTTTATATTACTATTATTTATATTTATTTTATCTATATTACGCAACTGCTGGGTTGTTTCAACCCATGTTTGGGATAAATATGACAAATCCAACCGTTGGGTTTAAAAAATTATTTTAAAAATTATAGAGTGTATTTATTTAGTGTTTTCATTTTTTTTTATTACATTTTTTTTTGTTTTAGTAATTTTTGGACTTAAACTTCTTTTATTTCAGTTAGTTGCCAATAATTTTAGCTTTATTTCAATAAAAGAAAACATTTTTCAACAATTTTTAATATTTTTAGTTGTAGTTGACAATAACATATAGGTAACACTTTACAATAAGATTGTTAACATTAGTTAACATGACCTAACAATTTATTAATCTTAGTTCATTTAAATTTCAACATTGACTAATATACACTCACCTAAAGGATTATTAGGAACACCTGTTCAATTTCTCATTAATGCAATTATCTAATCAACCAATCACATGGCAGTTGCTTCAATGCATTTAGGGGTGTGGTCCTGGTCAAGACAATCTCCTGAACTCCAAACTGAATGTCAGAATGGGAAAGAAAGGTGATTTAAGCAATTTTGAGCGTGGCATGGTTGTTGGTGCCAGACGGGCCGATCTGAGTATTTCACAATCTGCTCAGTTACTGGGATTTTCACGCACAACCATTTCTAGAGTTTACAAAGAATGGTGTGAAAAGGGAAAAAACATCCAGTATGCGGCAGTCCTGTGGGCGAAAATGCCTTGTTGATGCTAGAGGTCAGAGGAGAATGGGCCGACTGATTCAAGCTGATAGAAGAGCAACTTTGACTGAAATAACCACTCGTTACAACCGAGGTATGCAGCAAAGCATTTGTGAAGCCACAACACGCACAACTTTGAGGCGGATGGGCTACAACAGCAGAAGACCCCACCGGGTACCACTCATCTCCACTACAAATAGGAAAAAGAGGCTACAATTTGCACGAGCTCACCAAAATTGGACAGTTGAAGACTGGAAAAATGTTGCCTGGTCTGATGAGTCTCGATTTCTGTTGAGACATTCAGATGGTAGAGTCAGAATTTGGCGTAAACAGAATGAGAACATGGATCCATCATGCCTTGTTACCACTGTGCAGGCTGGTGGTGGTGGTGTAATGGTGTGGGGGATGTTTTCTTGGCACACTTTAGGCCCCTTAGTGCCAATTGGGCATCGTTTAAATGCCATGGCCTACCTGAGCATTGTTTCTGACCATGTCCATCCCTTTATGACCACCATGTACCCATCCTCTGATGGCTACTTCCAGCAGGATAATGCACCATGTCACAAAGCTCGAATCATTTCAAATTGGTTTCTTGAACATGACAATGAGTTCACTGTACTAAAATAGCCCCCACAGTCACCTAATCTCAACCCAATAGAGCATCTTTGGGATGTGGTGGAACGGGAGCTTCGTGCCCTGGATGTGCATCCCACAAATCTCCATCAACTGCAAGATGCTATCCCATCAATATGGGCCAACATTTCTAAAGAATGCTTTCAGCACCTTGTTGAATCAATGCCACATAGAATTAAGGCAGTTCTGAAGGCGAAAGGGGGTCAAACACAGTATTAGTATGGTGTTCCTAATAATCCTTTAGGTGAGTGTATAAATAAAATAAAAATTTGTATCTTTTTATATTATTTCATCGACCTGAGCTAACATGAAAAACTGAACAGTTGCATTTTTATTCATTAAGATTACCAACATAAATACTGTAACAAATGTATTGCTCATTGATAGTTAAAGGTGCTGTATGTAAGTTTTTGATTGTACTAAAACATCAAAATACCATCATATGTTTGCAGATATTTAGGAAACATGAGGAAACTACAGACCGTTATTTTACTTTGAAATGTGCGCGGAATGTCTGTTTTTGTTTTGGTGTGTGCCATATGGCACGCTGCCAGTTTACCCAATAGTATTTTGACACCACAGGTTGCCAAAACACCTCGTATTGCTGCAATGGAAGCCAGCAAGCAAACTGGGTTAGAGATCACAGATTCTACCCAACCTAAAAAGCCTTGGAATCAATCTAAATTCTCTATGAATGGAAGATAAATCTATTCATCAACTTACATCATCAACATCAACTTCTCCTCGCCTTCCATTGTCAATTGTGCTCGTTCCTGTTGCGTGTCCTCAAACTGGCAACCAACGTGATCGTCGAGTCTGAGGAGGAGGAGCAAAATATATTTTTAATTTTGACTGCAGTACCCATTTCAACCACTAGCAGTCATTCCTACATACAGCACCTTTCCCCACCAGTGTTTTTTTTTTTTTTTTTTTTTTAAGTTGACAGCCACCGCCAGGGTTTTTGATCATTTTT
Source organism: Rhinogobio ventralis (assembly GCA_039654625.1). NCBI lineage: Eukaryota > Metazoa > Chordata > Actinopteri > Cypriniformes > Gobionidae > Rhinogobio > Rhinogobio ventralis. Next base: position 29,829,386 of record CM077200.1, on the reverse strand, counting down.
ACAAAAATGTAATGGCCCATTGAATATTTTGTTGTATTAATATCTGAGAAAGCAATATATCAAAAGAAAAAAGCAGAAAAAAAACCTTTTTTATTCTATTCTTCATGCATTCCTTTTTTATCAACACTTAAATATGGTTAAGTTTCATAAAAAAGAAAGATTCAGAACGATGATCAAACACAGATGGAGTAGATCGAGTCCATCAACACCTCCAAAGTTTCACAGTCCTATAGCTCGTTCTGGGTCGACATTTCATTCAATAACATTCACAAACATTTTGATTTATATGATGTTTAATGTTGATGATCACGTTATTTTATCCATCTGCTTACATACACTTGTTTTTTTGCGTCTTCTTTGCCTGTGTTTTAATCAGGAGATTCTGTACTCATTCAGAAGATGCGTAATAGACCCCTTCAATGTTTGTAAACATCGAAAACCTAGGTTGGGTTCGAACGCAGCATGGGGTCAGAAAAACAACGCAATCTACTGTTGACATAGTGAAAGCGCTAATGTAAAGCTAGTTTGCCAAGTCTGTATCATGCCACAGGTCACAATTATTGCCAGATATCAAACTTCACCCAACTATTAAATCAGTTTACAGAAAGCATTTTGTTTACTTACCTTGGCTTAACTCTACCGTTGCTGTCACAATGTTGGCGCTAGCCTGCGGCTAACTACTACCACTTTTTGTAACACTTTACTCTTTTTACCTTGGCTTAGTCACTGAATTTCAGAGCATCAGGTAATGGACCTGTAGCGTAGGTTCGCTACAGAGGGCAAGTATTTATAAGGCACATATAAAGCACAGACAATGACTAGAAACGCAGCAATTTATATTGTTTGTGCAAGATTAAATGAATGTAAATGAAGTACAATTACAATAACAATAAAATAAAAATAAATAAAAAACACAAATTAATGATTATTCTCAATCCCTTATAAGTTTCTTCTCTAAGTGTTATTTTCAGCTCTGTTGTTATTTAAATAGTTTTTTCTATTTATATTCTAATTATATGCTTTATAGCTATAAATTATTCTCCTATTTTGAGCCTCTACAAACACGAGCCTCTTTGATCGTAGCATTGTCGTAGTCTGCCCGTTTAATAGCTTGCAGCCACAGATGTCGTCTATTTTTTTTAAACGGATGAGATCCTGCAGGAATCCTGAAAAACTTGACTTCACAACTGGTGCGATTTTCACAGTTCCCGACGCAACAAGTAGCCATTTTTTTCTTGCCGAGAAATTCTCTGGTAAACACACAATTCAATGGGATGGAATTAACTTTCTGACCCCGACATGCGCACTGCGAATTTCCTGTGATGTGAACTGTGAAGGGGTCTATAGTGCTATAGCGTATAACAGTAAAAGCAGGAAATTCTGTGTTTGACGGGGAAGTGTTTTCTCACAAATAACAGAAAATTCTGTGTTTGGCGGGGAAAGAGTTAATGTTAGTTAGTACCTTCTTGAAAAGTATAACCAACATATATTATATTCAGCATTCAATTAAATATACACTGTAAAAAAACGTATGTAAATATAGGGCAAATATGAAGGAATTTTCCGTATAGTTTTTTTTACAGGTGTTTTACCTGTATTTTGAATTACACATTGCATTAGGTTGTGTTTTAAGGTTTAATGGAAATTTCCGTAAAATTACTGGATAATGGCAGAAAGGCAGAAAATGACAATTTTCCATTTTAATTTTTACAGTAACTATTAAATTCTTGTTTATAGAATTTGTATAAAAGCATCATTATCGCAATCTTGCTGATGGTTTGAATATTCAAACAGTAAAATCACAACCTCCTTCATTCGTGTCAAATCTACCCAGACTAAAGTCCTATTCTTGAAGCCGTCTCATCGCTGGCATGGATGCACATGGGCTCGGAGGTCTTTATTGGTGCATGAACATCTTTACTGTCAAACAGGACAGATCAATTGCAGCGCCACTCTCTAAAGCATCAACCATTGTGATGGATTCATAAGTCTGGGGTGAGTTAGGAGAGAAAGACTGAAGGAGATTAGAGGACAAAAATGACAGAGAAGAGCCAGAGAGGGAAAATTGTAGGAGAGAGAGAAAACGCAAGCAAGACACGTGGTGGTGAAGCCCCTCAGCATGCCGCAATCATGCCTGCCAGTGGCCTCTCATAACAGAAATTGGCCAAAACACAAAGCCAGCAGAGGTGCCTCATCCTTTTCAAACAGGAATTGATTCACAGCTTGAATAGTGGGTGCATAATCAAAATCCAGCACAGCCCCTGCAGTCTGTCTCGCCATCAGCCTCAGACCTCTCGAAAACACAAGGAGACAGACAGGAGAGAAAGAACTAAACTGCACACTTTCATTATAGCCATAAGAATACAAGAAGTTTTAGGGAAGGCATGTCAAATTAGAGTGAATGACTTTAGAGTGAGTGAATGAGTCTTAGAATAAACTTAGCATGAAACATTAGCAGGAAACAGAGCAAAAGTGCTCTGTTTCTTTCTGCTTGCCCACAATAATGCGTAAATTGCGGCTCATCAGTTTGCAGTGTTATGCAATATGCATGGGAGACGTCTTTAGTGTGAAGCTCTAACTCAGGGAGCCATTGAACAGAGAGAAATCCAGTAATATTAGAGCTATTCTCTGAGAAGACTGGAATGTTCCATGGCACTGTGCTGGTCTGCATTTCCATGCTGTCTGGTTGGTTAAGCCAATTAAAAAAGACCCAAGGTGGGAACATGCAGGTCTTGTCAGCAAGACATGAAGGACGATGACAACCCGTAGTGAGTGATTCAGTCCACATCTATTGTTCTCTGTGTGTGTTCTTGTTCTGCAGGTCTCCTCATTTCCATCTACCCGTTCATAAGAACATGGCTCAACTTCCATCACATACTGCCCAATATAGGTGAGACTACATGATATATTATATTTTATAGCACCCATAACACAAAAATGTTATAGCACCCATAACACCAAATTCAGAATATAAGAATGTTATTTAGTTTAAAGTTTACTGAATTATAATTCTAAGAAATTCAGCAGGTTATTCATTTGTGCATTTATGTATTAAAACATCAATTATATATTCTGTTTAAAAGTTTGAGGTTTATTATAGGCTGAATTTATATAGAAGCAGAGCTTCCCTGGCAGTTTGCTCTCCTTGCCTAGCTGCAAGCTTGGTGTGTTTCCTGAGATACCTGATTGCATTGCTCTAGGATTCCTGCCTGGCCATCGCTGGTATCCTCTGGTCTCGCTGTGCTCTGACATAACTGCTCTCCAGCCTACCACCTTCCTGAGCTAGTTATAGTGGCTGCTCTTTCTGCCTGTGATTGTGTTCCTTATCTGCCTACTGTTTGGACTGTGTTCACCTCCTCACCATTCCTTTTCTTGTCAGCTGTTTTGTCAATAAACCCCTGATCGCTCATTCCTGCATTTGAGTCCTCTCTCATAGAACTGTAACAGGTTAAAGTCACCATTAAATAAAAATGGACAAATCTTATTTTTAAATGGAATATTGCAGTATTTATTATAAATGATTTATCCAAAATAACTTCCCCTCCCTCTTTCAATGACATCTCTTCTCTGATGACTTGTTTACGGTCGTAAGGGCGGGACAACCTGTCACTCACATGACATCACAGCAATAGCAAACCACAACTATCCAATCCAGGGGTTTATGATGCCAAGGACCCCCAAATATGATGAACCTTGAGGGACCCCCTTCCTAAAATCCATCTATATATTTTCTATGTATGAAAAAACATTTAAACTGTTAGATAAGTAGTAAATGTGACATTATAAATACAACATATTGTTTTCAAACTTAAATCGGCTATGCTTAATGTTGGATGTATAAACTCGAAGAAGAACATTTTCAATTAAAAATTATTTGTATTAGCAACTTTAACAATAAATGTATGTAAGTAGCTTACATACTGCGTTAAGAATACTGCCTTACAACCCCAGTGAGCAAGATAAAGGGGACTATAGTGAGAAAAACTCACTAGAAAGATACAAAGCAAACATATACTACAATTCTGGAAAGTATGTATATGGCAAGAAAGGAGAGAAACATTTAGAAATGAAACCGTTAGAATGTTCGGTAGACTTTATCCATGTTTGCTTTGTCTTTTTATTCTCTAAAATTTTCTGGGGACCCCTTAGAACCTTCTGGAGGACCCCTGGGGGTCCCCGGACCCCAGTTTGAAAAATTTACTGCTAATTAATAGTTAGTAAAGTAATTGTTAAGTTATTGGTTAGGATTAAGGGATGTAGAATATGGTAATGCAGAATAAGGCTGTGATGAGCCGGGCGAGCGAGAGCCGTGAGAGAGCGAAGCGAGGCCGGTGAGTGATTTTGATGATGAGCGCCAGCTGCATCACACCGGTCGCGTCGCTCTCTCACAGCTCTCACTCGCCCGGCTCGTCACAAAGGCACTGATATGTGCTTTATAAGTACTAATAAAAGTCAATATGCATGCTAATAAGCAACTATAGTCAATAGCGAGAATTGGACCCTAAACTAAAATGTTAAACATTTTTCTTGTTCAAGAAGCCTTTTTACTCAGATATACATCACAATAGGGAAGAAAAAAATATCACAACATCAGTTTCACGCCGACTTTAAAATCAAATGCAAACTTAAAAAATCTTCTCAATTCAATGCTGAATGGTGCACAACCGTGGTGCCTATCAATTATAATTAAATGCTGTATAAAATTTCACTAAAGAGGCAATCTTGATTATGCTATGTTGAAACATGAGATTTGTTTGCTTATGTGATGAGAGACCATGTTGCAACACTCAGGCTAATATGACAACATCTAATTTTCTCAGGCAACTTCAGAGTGCATCCAATGGCTACAAATTCAAATCCAGCCCCTGAACTGCCTGTGGCTACACTCACACGAGAGGGTAAGTGGCTTTTCTATGTCACGTAGATGCACACAAACAAACCCGTTCAAACACATCTCTCTGCTTCCAGTCTGACAATTGAAGACTGATGTCCTATGACACCATTTTAGAGTGACTATATTTTCTCAGGGTCAGTGTAGAGCTGTCCGCTGCTTCTCATTTGCACTCTTTCTGGCCTGCTGCATCTGAGGCAGGAGCTCTGTTCTAAGCTATTATAGAGCCTTGCCATTAGGTTATTTCATGTGAAATGGCATTATGGATTTAATGGGTAATAACTAAAACTCCATTTCCAATGAAGACAAATTTTTACATCCTAAATGTTTTGTTTGATAATTGCTGCAACTCTTGTTGAACTTAACAGAAAACAGCAATGTCAGTGCCCTAATGGAAACAACCACAGCCATAAAACAGAATATATTAAACGCAGTGTTCCTGTAACTGAAACAGTGGAGCTAGCAGTGGTTCTAGCAATGCCAGGAGTTCATAGGTTCGACTCACAGGCAATGCATGAACTAAAAAGTATATAGCTTGAATGCAATGTAATTCCGTTTAGATAAAAGTGTTGCCAAATGTGTAAATGTAAAGTATCAGTACACAGTATGACACGCAAATGTACACCTTTGCCAATAATGAAAAACATACAGCTGAACCTATTTTTGCTGAATCAAATGTATTTATTTTGATAGTCCACTTTAGACATTCTACTAACTATAAGCAACTGTCAACTAACTCTCATTAATATGCAAAAACATGTCAACTAACTCTTATTAGTTTTAGTTGGCTGTACGGTTAGGGTTCGGGTTCAGTATCAGTTTCTATAGTTCTCTTGTGATTACTATTAAAGTTTTTATCTTGGATTATCTGAATCATGTTTCTTGTGAGTAGCCTACCAACATATATGTAACAGTAATAGACTGTATTTATATTTTTATATACCACATTTTAGGTCCTGCAGCTTTTTTCTGATTAATTTACATAGAGTAATCTGCAAATATATGAAACTACAAATTTGTAATTTGGGCAAAAAATGTATTGTCAGTATGTCCCAATGAAAGCCAAAGTGGTGGATCCTGGCATTTTTCTAGGTGCAGCCCCAATATTGTTCATCCACAGCAGTTTCAAAAGATTGTGGCTATCACTCATCCTGCTCAATGAAAATTAATGATGTTCTAGCAGGTAACTATTTCCGAGCAGCTTCCTGTGCTATGCCAATCCCACTTCTTGATTTGATCAATCTCTACATGAGTCACCTGCATGAGGCCGACAATACAGGTCACGTTAATTAAGTTACTAAAATCATCAAATTAAGATAATCACATTTCCCCTTTCAACTTTACTGAAAATGTTTTTTTTTATTATATAATTGATAGGGAATTACCTGTGCGGGCCTGCATAGATCCAGGATCGTCTTTTAGTCCACTTAGTCCAGTGGTTCTCAAACAGGGAGCCTCAGCAAACCTTTAAGATTACTTAAAATGTGTCAGAGTTATGTTGTGTTATATGATGTTTTTGCTGTGCAGTATCTATAGTTACTAAATTCTCTTTGTTTGTCACCTTGATTGCTGATTTCGTTCCCCTGTGTTCCCCTGTTACGTTCTATCGGAATTATTGTAAATACTACTTTCCTAGTTAAAAAATTGGACATGAATGCTCTCTCAAGTCAAAATTTCTGATAGCACGTGAAGGCAGCTATAAGTACTTTGTTTGTGCAACTCCGTTGTGCGATTTCTGTAAACCAGCGATTTGTGACAAAATGCTTTAAAATAAGAACAACATTAAAACAACTAAATATCAAGATATACTTCTTCAACATCTCCTTCCTGAAATCCCACAGTGGATATGAGAAAATGTGATTTATAGACCTGGAAAAGTCATCTATATGAATACATTTCCAAAAACCTCATAGGCTTTTATATATTTTATGAATATACATTTTCCTAATAATTCCAAGCTCTAAAATATTTAAACAGGGAGCAATTGTAAATACAAATGTGTAAAGGACTCCAGGACTAGGAGAAACTAGGAGTACATAGATTAAAAATGTTTTGAAAACAAAAACATTAGTCTTAAATATTTATTATTTAGTAAAATTCAATTTGGGGCACGTTCAAGCTCAAACCGGTGCGCAACATTTTGCTACGGTTTCCGGGTTGAACAACATGTTTCCTGGAAACGGTGTGCAACAACGTTTGTTATACATTTTCTCTTGATTGGTGGGTGTCAAAAATGTCAGCCCAATCAGCAGCAACATGTATATAAACCGTGCAGTGTTAAAGAGACAGCTCGCACAATGGGTCCAAGTAAAGTCGTTTACAAATGTATCCGCTGCATCTCGGTATATGCAACAATTTGAGATATTAGAAGACATATTTATCTTTTCATCCTGAAATGCGAGGTAAATGTTGGATCACAATAATTAGGAACCACAGTTTCCACAAATCCCTTCACTCGATTGGGATGTTCTCTTTTGTTCTGGACGGCAGGGGCAGTGACTGTAACATTGAGCGTATTTTGCAGTATTAAACGCGTATTTATACCGATTTCATCAGGCTCCGAAAATTCTTCAAAAAGAACACAAAGAATGGCCTTCTCAGCTGCCATAGTTGCAACTCTTGCAACATCAGAACAGGGTGTTCAACGCATCACCGTTTCCGTTTAAAAAACATTTTGCACCGTTTTGTCAGGGTTGAACTCAACGTGTCTGCCTGATTGAAATTAGTGATTTCCCCTTTAATTGTTGTGATGTCTAACAAGTATAACTTCCTGTTCTGCCTCCTCTTCTTCCCTTTTGCATTGTAACCTCATGGGAGAGATGTGACTTCATGATCTTATTTAATCTTTATTGTAATTATTGCTTTTATGTCTATATTTTCCCTTCAATTCATGTGTATAATGTTATTTTACTTACCTGTGTGATTTATTTTTGTCATTTTACACTCTTTGAGTCATATTTTTGTCTTCTGCCTAAATATGTAGAAATGAGAGCACATGGTGTTCAGTGATTTTTATAGACATATTTGATAAACAAGGGCAATTTTACTCTAAGAGGCTGCTTTTTTGTTCTTTTGTATCAGGTGTTTTCTCTGTACTATTTTCTTGTTTAATGTGGTTTATTTCTATGCCCAGTTTGTTTCGTGCTCCTCTTTTCTTCAATTTTGCATTGCAACACAAGGGCAATTCATTCAAAAATGAGGCTGCGTACTTGTTTGTGTATTATATCAGGAAATAAAAGATCCAGCGAAACTGCCGTCTGCTGTCCCGTGTCTAGCTTCAAAAAGACCCATGCAGAACTTTTATTTAATTACTGATGTCACTGGCGAGCCACCAGTTACAGCAGCATTAATTATTTTTTTGTCCTTTGCTGACAAGGCAACATGACAAAATATATAGCGTTATAAATGTGTATTACATTTAAAAAAATTATTAAAATATGAAAAACTTTACTAGATTTGCAACGTTGATAACTGTGGAAATGCATCATCACAGTCTGTGAAAAGGGTCCATAATCAGTGTTTGTGATCTATAGGTTTAAGGAATTAGTGAACAAGCAACATTGTTTAACAGTATATTGAAACATGGCTTTGGGCACTTTTAGTTATGAAATGACTGCAGCCATGAGATGGGCTACCAGGAAACCATGTTCATTTAATCAGAAAGCTCACTCTTTGCCCTGCTTTGGAAATTACATTGAAATGTGTCAATCCCAGCCAAGCCAAGCACTGTGTGCCCTTGTTGCCTCCTCACTGGCCATTTCCTGCTTCAGTCTGCACATCTGTTTCTGCCCTATACATAATGCACAGTCGTTATGAGATTTGTGGTCAGATGAATAGATTGATAATCTGGGAAAAAAAAAAACTCTAATTTGATATGATGCCTCATTTCCTACAGTTGATGTTCTTGGGCTTTTTGCAGAGAAGATACATTTATGAATTCAAAGTATTGTGTGTGTGTGGCTTGGCAGCAAAAGGCTATAAAAAGTATGATTATGCAGTAAATTTTCACGGCTTGTATTATGCCCTCAGAGCACACAGCAGTCATGCACTGAATCATGTAAACAGGCAACAGGGATGTGTTGAGCGAATGAACAGTAGTCTCATATTGTGGTCTCTGTCTGTGTCTATGGCCCTTTCTCAGGCAAAAAGAAAAATCTGTTATTCCCCATTCAATATGATTATACAATATTACTAGTATTAATACTACCACTAATAATAATAATAGTCACACTGCTGTGCAATCCAAACACAAATGACTCAGAGGGCCCTATTTTAACGATCTGAGCGCATGGTCTGAACTGAAGCGTATGGCGCAAGTGCACTTTGTGTCTGAATCCACTTTTGCTAGTTTAATGATGGAAAAAATGGTCGGCACGACAGGCGCATGGTCCAAAAGGGTTGTACTTAATCTCTTAATGAGTAATAGGTGTGTTTTGGGCATTCCGTGCAATAAACCAAATGGTCTCGTCTCCCATTCCCTTTAAAAGCCAGTTGTGCTTGCACCATGGCGGATTCGCTATTTATATGGCGGAATTTGTGAGCGGAAAGACTGAATGCTTCTCCAGAAAGGAATCCTTTAAAAATTGTTGTGTGCTGTTGCGCGTCCCTGTGTGTGTAATAAGTAGAGTGTACGCGTATTGTGCACTCGCCTATAGGCACATATTACTAACGTGCCCTTTAAATAACACAAAACATACTGTGCTATTGACTTTAGAGCAGGTTTTTTTCGTCAATGGCGCAGTCGTTTTCAGTTGCCTCAAAATAGCAACGTGCCAACAATGCGCCTGAACACACCTCGTTTTCAGAACATCACACCCATGGGTGCACAATGGGTGTGAGTGCATTTGCTATTTAAACAACGTGGCGCTGGATGTAAAAATGATAACTGCGTCGGGCTGAAACTAGCAAAAAACACTTGCGTCGTGCCTGCCGTGGCATTGCGCCGGGTGTATGATAGGGCCCAGCATGACAGTATAAATTGTCTTTAATCCACAAAACCTTTAATACTCAGGAGAATCTTCAGAGAATACAAATGCACACAACACATTAAACAATGACGATAACTGACAGCGAACTAAACAACATAGGAAGTATAAATACACAGAGAACTAAACTAGACACAGATAGGACTAATCAGTGACTAAGGTAACAAACAGAGATTTTCAGTTTAGGAGTTTCAACTAAGGTGATGGAAACTAAGCTGAAAGGAAACAGGGACATAACCGAAAACACATTGGCTGTGCCGCTTACAGTCGGGGGGGAGCTAAAAACGGAGACGCGAAGTCGGACAAGCTGCTTCCCGTAGTGACGCACGCACTGCGTTTTCATACTTTACCACAGCTAAAGTGAAATAAATCCAATATTTGTCGAATACACAGATGTTTCAGAGACAGTTTCATTCAATGCTTTACACTGCTTAATACAGCGTCTGTTTGTACAAGAATAAAGTTTAACATAAGCCATATATTCAAATACCAATGAAGTGGGGTCTACGTTTTTATCAGTTTTATTCTGATAATCATGACACAATATAACATAACGACTACATGAAAAGAGCTTTTACTGTTATAAAAAACAGATTTGTAAGCATTAGTGGAACTGATAGGAAACTCAGGAAACACAGACACATAAACAAAAACACAATGAAACTCAACGTGACCCTGACAATAATAACAACAACAATAGTAATAATTATTATTAATCATAATATTTTGTTTTATTATCAATTAAATTATAATAATGGAACAAATTAATTCCAAATACAAATGGAAATAATAATAATACACTATTGCAATTATACTATTGTACTGTAAAAAACATTAATAATAATATTTATTACTATTTTATAGAACAACAGTAAAATTAAAATGCTAATATTTATGGCTGTATTAATTTCTTTGCTTTAAACGTTAAACTATAGAGCTTTTTTGGTGGGAAAACCGCTAGGAGACCTAGAAGCTTCTCATTGTTGACAACACATTATTGATATGTTCTCATTACAAATTTGGGAAGAGGATTGGCGTGGGTATACGCAATTCAAGTCTCACTTCAGGTCGGAATATACTGAAATCTGTGTAAATATGCAAAAACCACATGCCTGCTTTTTCTGTCTCATTCTTAGGGACTCAAAGTCAGCTTAATGTAGAACGTTCGAAGAGCCGGATGGGGACATTTGTGGAGGCAGCCGCTCCTACAGCAGCCGAAGGCTCACAGGATGACGGGTGAGACATATGTTTACAGCCTATTTTAAAACACTGATGTTTAGCTTAAGAGATTAAGGGTTTGTTTACATGTCAACGATGTGCTAAAAATGGAAAAGTTTTTCCTTTGCTTTTTTAGCGTACAGATATATATATATATATATATATACACTCACCTAAAGGATTATTAGGAACATCTGTTCAATTTCTCATTAATGCAATTATCTAATCAACCAATCACATGGCAGTTGCTTCAATGCATTTAGGGGTGTGGTCCTGGTCAAGACAATCTCCTGAACTCCAAACTGAATGTCAGAATGGGAAAGAAAGGTGATTTAAGCAATTTTGAGCGTGGCATGGTTGTTGGTGCCAGACGGGCCGGTCTGAGTATTTCACAATCTGCTCAGTTACTGGGATTTTCACGCACAACCATTTCTAGAGTTTACAAAGAATGGTGTGAAAAGGGAAAAACATCCAGTATGCGGCAGTCCTGTGGGCGAAAATGCCTTGTTGATGCTAGAGGTCGGAGGAGAATGGGCCGACTGATTCAAGCTGATAGAAGAGCAACTTTGACTGAAATAACCACTCGTTACAACCGAGGTATGCAGCAAAGCATTTGTGAAGCCACAACATGCACAACCTTGAGGCGGATGGGCTACAACAGCAGAAGACCCCACCGGGTACCACTCATCTCCACTACAAATAGGAAAAAGAGGCTACAATTTGCACGAGCTCACCAAAATTGGACAGTTGAAGACTGGAAAAATGTTGCCTGGTCTGATGAGTCTCGATTTCTGTTGAGACATTCAGATGGTAGAGTCAGAATTTGGCGTAAACAGAATGAGAACATGGATCCATCATGCCTTGTTACCACTGTGCAGGCTGGTGGTGGTGGTGTAATGGTGTGGGGGATGTTTTCTTGGCACACTTTAGGCCCCTTAGTGCTAATTGGGCATCGTTTAAATGCCACGGCCTGCCTGAGCATTGTTTCTGACCATATCCATCCCTTTATGACCACCATGTACCCATCCTCTGATGGCTACTTCCAGCAGGATAATGCACCATGTCACAAAGCTCGAATCATTTCAAATTGGTTTCTTGAACATGACAATGAGTTCACTGTACTAAAATGGCCCCCACAGTCACCAGATCTCAACCCAATAGAGCATCTTTGGGATGTGGTGGAACGGGAGCTTCGTGCCCTGGATGTGCATCCCACAAATGTCCATCAACTGCAAGATGCTATCCTATCAATATGGGCCAACATTTCTAAAGAATGCTTTCAGCACCTTGTTGAATCAATGCCACGTAGAATTAAGGCAGTTCTGAAGGCGAAAGGGGGTCAAACACAGTATTAGTATGGTGTTCCTAATAATCCTTTAGGTGAGTGTATATATATAATGTTGTCAAAATGATCCCGTCCACACAGATCTGCGAAAACGACTAAAAATGCTGTATTATGCATGTCAGGCCAGTAGTTGGCAATGTTACTTTACATGCGCATTACGTCACTGTTTTCACAAATGGCATTTTTGTTAAAACGCTGTTGTCATGTAAATGAACGGCCAAAACACATAAAAAGTTTTTCATTTTTATTTGAAAACAGTGTCGTGTAAACGGCCCATGAATAAGCAAATTCATCTATACAGCTTTTGCCCTGCGTAAATCATTTTGTCATTCACATATTCATAACTTAACATTAGTGAGGTATCCAATTTAAACTCACACACACGCGTGTGCATACTCCCCTCATTACATTTGCGACACAGTGAATTCCCTCTCTCAATATGTCCGTTTCTCTCTAGGGCCAGAGAGTAATTTGATTCTTCTAGCAGGCAGTAGTGCCAAACAGCACACGTCTTTGTGGCCCACTGGAGGAACGGAGTGATTGGGATTTCCTCTTGCTTTGAGAGAGGCTTTTTGCACCGTATTGAGCTCACACATTATATTCTATGCCAGGAGCCAATCACTTCCAGGACATTATTTTGATTGACCCTCTTTGTGACATGATTTTACGGTCATATAAGAACCACTACAAAAAAGTGAGATTGGTCTATTTTCTGCAAATCTTTCACCTGCATGAGTTGGCTTCGGAGTTTAATGGGCATTGCACAGTCTGGACATAGATTTGAGCCAGAAATTCTTTTCTGATCGAATACACCCTCTTAAAAAATGGAAAAAGGAAGGTGTCGACCGCTTCCCATTATGAGCTTATTGGTCTCAAACCAACGAAAAAAGTTGCTGTGGATGTGGTTGTCATGGTGACACCACTGCCTTCACTCATAATGACATTTATGTTGCATGAGGAACCATACTTGGCACTGCCTATTCAACTTAGAGAAATACACTAATGCTGAATGAAGGCACATACATTCATTGTGAGCATTGTATTTTTTCTCCTAGGCCTTCTGCAGATGTTCCAGATATCTTGGGCAGGCGAAAGTTTAAGTCGCCATCTTCTGATCAAGACCCTTCATAATGGCTGGATCCACTGAGTCTCATCATTAAAGAGCAAACAGTATTCATTTCACAATAAGCAAGGCTGATCTCTGCTTACATCTCATTACTGTATCCTATCTGATTTCACTCATTCAAACAAGGTGTCTGCTCTAATACTAAAATAATGTTTGATAAAAGCAACGAGCAAGCTGAAAATGACAACCATGTGCTTAAAGTGATAGTTCACCCAAGAAATGAAACATCTGTCACCATTTTCTCACCCTCAAGTTGCTCCAAACTTTCTTTCTTCTGCGGAACATTAAAGAAGATATTTTTAAGAATGTTTCAGTTGGTTTTGTCCATATACAATGAAAGTCAAAGGGTTTTCAGAATGTAGTGGAAGCAAGCTAGTACTGTTTGAGTAAACCTCACTCCCCTGGCCTCAAGAGGACTAGCGACTGACACTAGAGGCTGCAAACTTTGCCGTCCTTGTTAGCGTGTATGCCTCCCATGCTGGTTTGAATCCTGCTTGGAACAGGTCAAGTAGGACCGGTTACATTTGGTGCCGTGGCCCAGATGGGAGTGTGATTTAGGATGTCAAGTGTAACGGAGGTAAGCTAGTAAGAGCTGTGTGAGTAAACCTCACTCCCCCTGGTCTCAAGAGGCCTACTAGCGACTGACACTAAAGGCTGCGGCCTTTGCTGTCTATGTTAAAGCACCTGCCTCCCATGCCGGAGATGCTGGTTCGAATTCATAGACTGTAAAAAAGACGCACATTCACTCTCTTCCACTGTAGAAAAGTGAAGCCGCCAATGTCCCAATATGGCGCTGACATCTTGCGTTGATTCGGGACCCGCGCAGTAGTGAGCGTGAAGTGGAACCGTGGTATCAGAATCGGTTTACAGTTTACTGAAGATCAACTCATTATGTCGTTGTGAAACAAACAGTTATGGAAATGTAGAAATAAAGATAAAGCTCCAATCTCCTCCTGAAAATCTCGAAAAAAGTCACTTGATACCTCAATGACTACTTCGCTCCGACAAGCTGTCAATCATGACGTCACACCCGTGTTTTTATAGCATCAAATAAGTAACTAAAGCCAAACCTTTTTAAAAAACAAACACTTGAACTACCATCAGCGTGTTAAAAAACTACCTAAAATGACAGAAACCACCTTTGGAAAAAATCTATTTGAAGTGTAATTTGATTGTCTCACGTCCACCTGGGACCAGCTACCTGGGGGCGGTCGAAACGTTTTGGCTTTACTTTTCAGGACTTGTGGGGCACAGTTTGTTAGAATCACGCTCGTAACAGTCAAGGACCGATTACATTTAATGCCGTGACCCAGATGGGAGTGAGATTTAAGGGGTGAGTGTAACAGAGGCAAGCTAGTAATAGCTGTGTGAGTAAACCTCACTCCCCTAGCCTCAAGAGGCGTACTAGCGACTGACCCTAGAGGCTGCGGTCTTTGCCGTCTTTGTTAGAGTGCCCGCCTCCCATGCTGATGATGATGGTTCAAATCCCGCTTGGAGCAGGTTGAGTAGGACCGGTTACAAGAACATCTTCTGTCATCATTTATTCACCCCCATGACATTCCAAAACCTGTATTACTTTCTTTCCTCAACAGAACACAGATATTTTGAAGAACACCAAACCAAACAAGATTGAACCCATTTGCTTCCATAGTTTGGAACAAAGAGCACTGAAAATGTAACTATACTCAAACTGTGGTCTCTGCCGTAAGAGGCGGGCACTCTAACAAGGAGGCTAAAGACCACAGCCACTAGTGTCAGTCGCTAGAGAGCCTCTTGAGATCAGGGGAGTAAGGTTTACACGCACAGCTCTTATTGGCCTACGACAGTTACACTCCCCCCCTAAACCTCACTCCCATCCGGGTCACGGCACTAAATGTAACCATACTCAAACTGTGGTCTCTGCTGTGGAAGGCGGGCGCTCTAACAAGGAGGCTAAAAACCACAGCCACTAGTGTCAGTCGCTACAGCGCCTCTTGAGATCAGGGGAGTGAGGTTCACACACACAGCTCTTACTGGCCTACGACAGTTACACTTACCCCCCAAACCTCACTCCCATCCAGGTCATGGAACCAAATGTAACCGGTTCTACTCAACCCACCTCGAACAGGATTCAAACTGTGGTCTCTGACGTGGGAGCGGGTGCTCTAACAAGGAGGCTAAAGACCGCAGCCTCTTGAGATCAGAGGAGTGAGGTTTACACGCACAGCTCTTACTGGCCTACGACAGTTACACTCACCCCTCAAACCTCACTCCCATCCGGGTCACGGCACCAAATGTAACCGGTTCTACTCAACCCACCTCGAACAGGATTCAAACTGTGGTCTCTGACGTGGGAGCGGGTGCTCTAACAAGGAGGCTAAAGACCGCAGCCTCTTGAGATCAGGGGAGTGAGGTTTACACGCACAGCTCTTACTGGCCTATGACAGTTACACTCACCCCCCTAAACATCATTCCCATCCGGGTAACGGCACCAAATGTAACCATACTCAAACTGTGGTCTCTGCCGTTGGAGGCGGGCGCTCTAACAACGAGGCTAAAGACCACAGCCACTTGTGTCAGTCTCTTGAGATCAGGGAAGTGAGGTTTACACGCACAGCTCTTACTGGCCTATGACAGTTACACACGTTTTCATCTGGGAAATGCACTCAACTAAAATATGTCTGTAAAATGTTTTCTGTCATGGTAAATAGACATTTAGAAAACATCTTTAAGATGTTTATGATTTAGAATGTAATTTTTTTTAACAGATGCTTATCAGATGTTTGACATTTACATTTATTCATTTTGCAGATGCTTTTATCCAAATGGACTCACAAATGAGGTATACAAAAAGTGATTCATCTTTAGGAGGCAATGACAAAAGAAGTGATAGCAATACAAAGTTTCAAACATCATCTAGAATAGTACAAGCTAGAACGAAATATTACAAAAATAGTGAAAGCATAGAAGAAGAGAGTCAGTAGGATGCCGTTTAATTGCTCACTTTGTAGATGAAGCGTTGTTTACACAGAGTGAAATGCACAAACTGAATTGCACAAACAAAATAAAATGTAGAAAACTCAATTATTACATAAAAATTCTATTAAAATGTCTTAGTGTCATTTCAACACACACTTATAAACACCCGTTTTCCTGATCTACCTTCTCTCTGACATACTATATCTTAACGGTAGTCCTTTTGCAGCACTAGAAATGACTCAGACGCTCACGTACTGTGTGAACGCGTAACGTGCACAGAATCATTGTACATCCCACGCAGACCATCAGTGACACTCTAAGGCTGAATATGCAGTATCTGTCCTTGCATGGCGACAACGAAGAGGGACACTGCCTGCTGTTGCTAAGAGCTCTGACGTACACTAATGACTGAATTATACACCATTGTACTGGGTGTCTCACACAACCGCACTAGAGAGAAGTTTCACACGACTAGGAAAAAATAACTTCATGATGATCTGAAGAAACAGTACAGCTTATTCAAAAGGCAGTACATGATAACTACACAAAGCGATTCACCAAAAATGTTACTGATAAAATGATTCATATAAATGAGAAGTGAACTGTGAGACCGTTACTGTGCTCATGGTGATATTGTGATGTATATAGTGACCTGCTCATGGCCAACACAACTATCCAAAGTACACTAAAGTATAATAGGGTTTTATGCTGCGCTATTTAGTAGATGACCTTACACAAATGTACAATGGTAACCATAGCTGGAGACAAAGTATATGACGGCAATTCAGGCATCAATTATAAGTCTCATGTTCACAGTGTCTGTATATGATTGGTCGTATATAAGGCTCCTTTTACAAAGTAAGGCTGACCTTCACATTCACACTTACCATGGTAACCATCCCACATGAATTTATTATTATTGTACAGAAGTAACAATAAATTAGGCCTAACTAATGTATTTTGCTGGAAATTATTATAGGCTACTCTAAATTATGGTACATTTTCGTAAGTGGAGATACAAGAGACATAGGGCCCTATCATACACCCAGCGCAATGCGACAACGTGCACGGCGCAAGTGTTTTTTGCTAGTTTCAGCCTGATGCAGTTATCATTTTCACGTCCAGCAAATGCACTCGCGTGCTGTTCTGAAAACGAGGTGTGTTCAGGCGCATTGTTGGCGCGTTGCTACTTTGAGGCAACTGGAAACAACTGCGCCATTGACCAACAAAAACCTGCTCTAAAGTCAATAGCATGGTATTTTTTGTGTTATTTAAAGGGTCACGTTAGTAATATGCGCCTATAGGTGGGTGCCAACGTGCGTACACTCTGCTTATTACACACACAGGGACGCGCAGCAGCACACAAACATGGCAAATATAAAAAATAAAAGGATTCCTATCTGGGAAAGCGGTCAGTCATTCCGCTCGCAAATTCCGCCATGTAAATAGTGAATCTGCCATAGTGCAAGTGCAACTGGCTTTTAAAGGGAATGGGAGATGAGACTCTGATTGGTTTATTGCACATTACGCCCAAAACACACCCATGACTCATTAAGAGACAAGGTAGGCTACAACCCTTTTGGACCATGCATCTGGAGCGTTGACCGCTTTTTCCGTTGTTAAACTAGCAAAAGTGGATTCAGACACGCCCTGAGTGCACCTGCGCTTCAGACCATGCTCTCAGATCATTAAAATAGGGCCCATAAAGTTTAAATGTAACCAAATACTATAGATTCTGCTTGTTTATAAAATAAAACAGTGGTAACACCACTATAATCAAAATAAAATGACAAACATTGTATTTTATCGAAAAGGTTAGCATCATACATTTTTTAAGAAGATATACAAGAGACCTATATCTTTAAATGATTCTTTGCACATTTACATAATGTACAGCATAATAAGTTATACATTGATTTATTGTTACTACAGTAAAATCATAAATGCATGTGGGATCTCCTTCAAACAATGTAAAAAGTTTTTTCTTTGCAGTACTTCAATAAGTAGTAGGCCTATGGTATTTTTGGCAGTAATATTTGTGTGTTGGATTTTTAGTGGTAGTTTGGCCTACTATCATAAAACGTTGTAGGAGCTGAGCACATATAGCTGATGATGAGAGGGTCCCTCCTCCCTACACACTCATTGAACACATGCCCTCCGCTCATTCACAGTCACACGCACACCACTGCACTGATCAACACACGGGCTTCTGTGCAACCTGTTACTGCCAACACGAAAGGAAAATATATCAACAAAACCTTTTCATTTTGTAAAAACAAAATATTCGTTTAATGAGAGAAGTCTTGTAAGTCAGAATCTGCTGAGACTCGAATCCAGCGCGTGGAGCTCGCCTGACGTGTGTTGAGTGACAGGAGAACTGATCTTAATACGAGACGGGCAGCGGAACCCGCGTGAAAGACGCCGTATTTTTAGGACGGCGTTTTCGACTTGGGAAACGACAGGCTTCGCACGTAGCCTATACCCAGAGAAATCATCATCAAGCCTGTATAATTCTTCTGGACGTCGACTGAGCGGTAAGACCTTTTTTTTCTTCAAGAAGAGACGCTGAAAATATTTCTAAATCGCTGCATGTCTTCATACAGCGCGTGTTATTTGTTAAAACGATCGTCTTTAACCACATTTAATCGTCTCATGCGCTATCACATCCGGCAGGGGTGAAACCAGCATTGAGGATGCTCAATGCTCCTATGGGTACCTACGCATTTTACGGATGCATTTCACAGTTGACGATACAATGTGATTTAAACGGGTATTGTGTGAAATGATTAGCTTCAGAAAGTAAAATATGACCTTGGTGTTGTGAAAAGCTCCAGTACAGCTGCATAAAAGGGCAAATGGGACTGTGAAAACATCCTTTTTTTCAGTGTCATGACTTGAGTAATGAGCCATTCACTGTTAAAAATATTAGTTATTTAATGGGGAAACTAAATGCTACAGTAAAACCTGTTAATTGGTTATCTTTAAGTTAAAGATATTGTAATCAAAATGTAACAACTTTAGCTCACCCAAAAATTTTTATTCTGTAATTACTCACCCTCATGTCATTTTAAACCTGTAAGACTTTTGTTCATCTTTGGAACACAAATTAAGATATTTTTAATAAAATTTGACGATTTCTGTCCCTCCATTGACAGTCTATGCAACTACCACTTGACGCTTCAAAAAGTTCATAAAGAGATCGTAAAACGAATCCATATGAATTGAGTGGTTTAGTCCAAATTTTTTTGAAGAGACACAATCGCTTACGCTGAACAGATTTAATTTAGGCTTTTATTCACGTAAGTACAGAACTGGCTCAGATTTGATTAAAAATACCTTCATATCTTCATGAACGAAAGTCTTATTTTAATTTACCTTAAACTTAACACAGACACTGATTTAGCCAAGTACATGTTCCTGGATCAACATCTTTGTTGATTCTGGAACAACATTTTATTCAACCATTTTTAAGTTTACAAGTTTACAGTTTATGTCAAGTTTAGGCTTACAACCAGGGTTAGGTGCTTCTACATCAGTGTTATTCACCTATCATTTCCCTCTGGTTTTAGGGATAAGTTATGGGTAGGCTGAGGTTTAGGGGTACGGATAGGGTTAGGACTAAATTTTCGGACAGGAATGTTGTTCCTGGATCACCAAAATATGTTGACCCAGGAACACGTGTAACTCTGCAAAATCATAATATGCAAACTTACCACCCCAAACTATATATTTATATATATTCTACTGTTCAAAGGTTGTTTTTTTTTCACCAAGGATGCATTTATTTGAATTTTCAGCAGGCATAACTCCAGTCACATGAAATCATTCTAATATGCTGATTTGCTGCTCAAGAAACACTTATTATTATCAATGCTAAAAACAGTTGTACAGCCTAATACTCCTTATCTTTATTAGCAGTTATGTACATTGGAGTGTTGCACTTTATGTAATTCAGTTAATGTTTATTACAATACGTTAGTGTCGTATGTGGTGTTTGTCTTTTGGTTTGTCTTTATGTGCTCTATCTTTATTATTATTGACCACAGTTGCTGGAGAAGTCAACTTTCAAGTTTAAATCATCATGTGGCCTTTCAGTGAACCACCTGTGTTATTCCCAATAATTGAATTACATTCAGAAAACTAATCCATATGAATTGAGTGGTTTAGTCCAAATTTTCTGAAGAGACACAATTGCTTTATGCACTGAACAGATTTAATTTAGGCTTTTATTCACATAAGTACAGAACTGGCTCAGATTTGATTAAAAATATCTTCATTTGTGTTCCGGAGATGAATGAAAGTCTTGTGAGTTTGAAATGACACGATGGAGAGTAAATGATGACAAAATTTAATTTTTTTGGGGAACAAACCCTTTAATAGAAAAATTATGAATTACTTTATAATTTACCTTAAACTTAACACAAAAACCAATTTCGCCAAGTACAACATGTTCCTGGATCAACATCTTTGTTGATCCTGGAACAACATTCCATCCAACCAATCAGATTTAAGAGACAAGTTTACAATTTATGTCAAGTTTAGACTTACAACCAGGGTTAGGTGCTAGTGTTATTCAGCTATCATTTGCCTCTGATTTTTGGGATAAGTTATGTACGTTTTTAAATGTTTTTAAAAGAAGTCTCTTATTTTCACCCAGGCTGCATTTATTTGAATTGCCATCATCATTACTCCAGTCTTCAGTGTCACATGATCCTACTAAAAATCATTCTAATATGCTGATTTGCTGCTCAAGAACCATTTCATATTATTATCAATGCTGAAAACAGTTGTACTTAAAACTTAATACTCCTTATCTTATTACCAGTTATGCACATTGGAGTGTTGCACTTTATGTAATTCAGTTAATGTGTATTGCATTATTTTAGTGTCATATGTGGTGTTTGTCTTTTGGTTTGTCTTTATGTGCTTTTTTTTTATTATTATTTACCACAGTTGTTGAAGAAGTCAACTTTAATGAAGTTTAAAGGATTAGTTCACTTAAAAATGAAATATATATATACTTTTTAACCTATATTGCTCATCTTGCACTGCTCTGTGGCGCGCCACGGATGACGTAATCATGTCGGAAAGGTCACGCTAGATGTAGGCGGAAGTAACGCCCCAAGCAAATGTGTGAAGACTAATACAAACGCTCTTTACCAAAAAAAACTTCATCTCCAACTTCAAAATCGTCCGATATCTTTCTTTTACCTGCATTGATTTGGACCTTCAACCCATTGTTTGCCATAGAAGTGCATTATATGGAGAATTATCCTGGAATGTTTTCCTTAAAAAACTTAATTTCTTTTCGACTGAAGAAAGAAAGACATGAACATCTTGGATGAGTAAAAATTATCAGGAAATTTTCATTTTGAAGTTAACTAATCCTTTAAGTCATCATGTGGCCTTCCAGTGGACCACCTGTGTTATTCCCAATAACTGAATTACATTCTACAATAACAAACATATTCTAATAGCTCAATAAATGGCATCTCATAATGCTTGTTACAGTAAAGTTCAATATAACACTTGAAGTTTAATATCAATTATGTCACTCACTCTGTTTTTGCACTACAGGTAGCGTCCCATCTGTATGAAGCAAGCACTCATTAAGAAGCAATGCTCTTTTCCTACAATTTGCTGATAAGGAGGACTTGGCAGGTGTGAGTGGGGTTGTGGCAGCAACGCTGTAACCGTGACCGTCGCCAATATGGTTTGCAGCGAACAGAGTTCTGGCACATCAGTACCCAAAAAGGAAATGCAGACCCGCAAGAAGCGGAAATCGCGTCCTCAGGGTCTGCCTTCTCCTGCCCTTTGCTGCGCATGCGGATTGTGTATTATGTTGGCGGGCATCAACATCACCTTAGTGGGCGCCTTTGCCTTCAGCACGCTTGTGCCCTCTAGCAATCCCCCGATCATCATCGGACCGATACTCCTGCTGGTGGCGTTCTCCTTCTTCGGGGCTTGTTGCATCTGCAGCCGCTTGCCTCCACCTCAGAGCTCCCGTCGGTCCAAAGGAGGTGGTGGTTTGGGCTTTATGGGTCGGGGCGGAGGGGGGTTGGGTGGAGGTGCAGCGTTTGAGATTGAGACCAGTGAGCACACAATGCAGGACACCACAGCCGTGCAACTCAGCCCCACCAACTCCCCCTGCTCCTCTCACGCCTCCAGCCCCGAAAGAGAGGCTCCCGCCACTGCCGCCAACGCCAACGCCACCGTCCCCGCCCCGGAGTACGTCCCTCCACAAGCCTGTAAGCTCTTCACTATGGAAGCCAACGGACCCAGCTCCGCAGCCTTTTCTGCTTCTACAGGGGGTGGAGGGGCAGTCCGGCTCACTTTGCCCTCAGACTGCACCGCCACTTAAGGCTGCCAATTTAGGTCGCTCTCTGGAGAAGGGCTGGTATTACGTTATGTAAATATTTTTTCAGAAGGGAAGACAAGCACTGTGTGTGAAGAATTCATTTGATTAGCACAGCTGGCTTGTGCCACAAGGTGCAATAACAATTGAAACGTTCGCATAAATTCAGCAGGTTGCTTTTTGTAGTCTGTGAGGCCCATGCCATGTGTTCCTAATAAAAATGACAGAGGTATGTAAGAAGCACATGAAGAGCTTTTGTGTTCTCTTATGCTCTCGTATCCAAAGAGAGAGAGCCTTGAAAGGTGAATCACTGTGGCGTGCTTCACATATTCATACTGTGCCACTGTTACTCAGAGCATTCACAGTTACTGCGCTCAAAAGAGACAGAATCAGCTGTTGTGTAAAGATGGTTTTGGAGACAAGCCTAAGAAACAGAATGGAGAAAGACATTACACTGCGCATTGTCATATGTCAGTGCACAGACCAAAAAACAGAGATGTTGTATATTTTCTCTTAAATATTTTCTCTTTGTCATTTTAAACGTTAAAATACATTCAAGGGTAAACATCCTTTTTTTGATGACACTACGTGGCTTTTTGATTTTGTCTTTATCAGATACTTAAATAAGCCGTGACACTGTTCGAAAGCACTGACGTTTTTTTCATGTGACTTAGAAAACGAGTAGTTCCAGTTCAAATTGGACAGATAGGTCTAGTTCAATGACGGGCGGAATAAAAACTTTTAACGCAATTATAGTGCAATTCGCCTGACGCTGTGTGGTGAAAACGCATATTTGTTGACAAAACGTGCATATAAGCGTATCAGCGTATCCACGTTATTCAGCTGTACTAGTACTGTTGTTGCATTTTGTTTGTTCTTGAGAGATGTGACGTTATTTAATGAACCAACGGCCCATTTTTCTGTAAAAAAAGAAACTAGCCGCAAGCCTTCAGTCTTAAATTTACACTGTGGTTTATAATGCTGCCAAGTAAAACGATATTTCTTTCCCTTATGATTGCCAAAGGCTGTTTTCTCTTTCTAGTATCCCTCTTCTGTTGTCAATACGTGTCTTATGTCAACAGCACAGAAACATTTGTATGTACTGCCTACATCTGCTCACAGTATTCCTCCCCAAATTGTCTCACTGTCTTTGTGCTCCCTGGTTTTCCTTTGCCCTTTGAAAGCAAGAGCCAGAATTGTCCTCAAACATGCCCCCCATCACTGACCCGCACTGATGGTTCAAACCAAACAGCAAAATAATTTCCCTCATGTCGATTCGACCAGAGAGGTCAGCTAAAAGCAGCTGTCGGAAAAAGGACATTATCCAGTTATAATTTTTTAAGAATGAATATGGTCTAATGAAGTTTGTAAAAGTAGCTAAGGTTTTAGATTTTCTCTTGTTATCATATTCATCAGTTCCAACCAGATAAAAGGGCTGATTTAATGTAATAATTCTGTAGTGTTTCTTATCATTTGCATCTGTTAATATGTACTTTTAGCTGTGTAATATAGTGCTGTGTATTTATTATCAGTCATATGGGTCAATATGTGATGAATGCTGAAGAAAGCGCAACATGAACTGCAAGCTTACAAAAAGTGCACTGTTGCCACGGGGAAAAAATCCTTAATGAATTCAAGAGAAACATTAAAACTCATTGATCCGCTTGTTTGTCACAGGATCGTGAGCTTTATTTCCGTGTAGTTTTTGGGAAAGAAGATGTTGGATAGGGAGCCGTGGAAACATTGGCATGCTTATATAATGTTAGACTACAAACTACGTGCACCTTTGTTTGTAAGCTGCTATTTGCCATCTACACATCTGCTGTAGTCTGAATGAATTGAATGCTGCCTTAATAATGACAGTGATCTCAGGATCAAACCAGTGAGGGCTACTCAAATGTCAAATGAGAACATTTGGTTATGTGGTATTACTGTATTTATAGAAATGTCATGTTGTTCATTACTTTCTACCATGTGTGTTTTTAAAAAGGTATTTAAATGGAGGGAAGTGGAATGAGATGCGTGTTGAAAAGTTCTGATAATGCCGATTTGCGTTACTGTTATTAATTAGGCCACGTTGAGTAAAATGATGAATGGTGAGTTGTTTTAAGTATTGCTGGCACTGAAAAATTGAACTGTCTTTTGTAAGTTGTACACATCATAATTATACACTGTTTAACTCCCACTCGCATAATTCAATTAGAATTGTGTCCACACCTGTTTTGACTCCAGTCTTTTCTGAACCCTTCTTTGTTCTTTTGAGTATATCTGAATTTTTTTTTTTTTTACATTAGATGATGAAAAAACAACTCTTGGCATGCCAGAATATACATTAAAAGCAAGATTCTTAAATGCTGTTTGACATTTTGTCATTTCAAGTAATAAGAAACTGCGGTTTGATGTAATGTGTGGCTACAATGGTTGCGAGGCTGATCCCATTTACTTCACTGGACAGACATGCTATATGGATAGCTCTCTCTTTCACATAATGCTAATCTTTTAAGAAAATAGTATGTGAAGAAGTAAGCTCATAGCTGAAGCTGTGTTATGAACTGGGATGTAGAGGAATTCATTGGGATTGAGATCCCGCAGATCCTGCCCACAGTCAATCAGTAACATTCTTTTACTCTATAGCAATCTGTAGTATGCTAGGCCAAGTGATTCATTATTTAATTCTTTCGTTAAAGGGGTCCTATGCTCTTTTATGAAGCCTTGATTTAGTTTTTGGGGTGTACTAGAATATGTTTGCATGCTTGATTGTCAAAAAAACTCTTTTAAAAATTATTTTTCACATATTATACATTATTACAGCTCCTTTCTCCCCAGCCTGGCTCAAACACAACATTTAGTTCCTGTTTAGATGAAGCCCCTCCTTCCTAAATGTGCTGTGATTGGTTAGCTGGCCTAGTGTTCTGTGATTGGCACCGCTTAGTGTGTATTCGGGGAAATGTCACGGCCCTTACAATAACCGTGAGCTCTACTCAGATATAAATATTAAGGATGGCGTCAATTTCAAACCAATTCAAGCCTAATTCAGACCCTGAAAATGTTAGCGAACAAGAGGATCGTGCAAAATGTTTCAAGCATGGACTCTGCAAACACGGATTTCACACGACATTTCAAGAGTGGTATGTTTTTAGTTTTTTTTTTCTTTTTCTTATAGATTATAAATACAGTGTTATCTACAATTTAATCATGTTTGTCTGAAAGCTATGGTTATACAATTAGTAATCGCTCACAAAATCATGGATAATTTTCTTAAGGGGCGGTGAATCAAATGGTCTTACAATAGCAAAAGCTACAGTAAACACTATATCAATACTGTGATGTTAGTTAGCAGGTGAGGAATTTAGCGGGAGCAGGATTAAGAAAACGGTCCCGCGCAGGGCTCTACTGGGATGTTCACTTTCTAGTCACAAAACCAAATTTCGTACAATGTGATTCATACAACATTTTTTAGGAAAAAAAGCAAGAAGGTCCACCCCTAAACTTAACTGTCAGTGGGGTGTAAGCAGTAGCAGAGCATAAAAAAACATACAAATGAGATGTACGAATTCATATGAATTAGCCACCAATTCAACAAAACATAAAATAGTTACAAATTTTAATGAGAGTGTTGGCTTTATAAAAGGTTCACACGATAGATTTAGTCCCCATGAAATTGAAATCCACAATCATCCAATGATCCAATCAATTCCTCATGAACAGAATTAAGTCCTGCCCTACATTTTTTCTTGTTCGGGAAACCGTTTCACTTGGATATACGTCACAATAGTAAAGAAAACACTATTGCAACTTCCGTTTCATGCTGACTTTAAAGAGTACCACTAGCCTGCAGCTAAATATCCCAGTATATCAGGGGTGTCCTATCCTGCTCCTAGAGTGCCACTGTCCTGCAGAGTTTAACTCCAACCCCTAATTAAACACACCTGAACGAGCTAATCAAAGTCTTTTAAGCATACTAGAATCTTCCAGGCAAGTGTGTTGAGGCAAGTTGGAGCTAAACTCTGCAGGGCAGTGGCTGTCCAGAACCGAGTTTGGACACCCCTGCAGTAGGTTATATAAAGGAGACTGGGGCTAGTTATGACACTGAGAATTTGTAGCAAGTAATGGCTATATCTCTGTAACTAAAGACATCCAATTACACAAATGTGGGCTATGGTTTCAAACACCTCATTCAAAACCTCTCTTAAATTAGAGTAATATTTGGAGAGGCTGCTCACTGCAGAGCCATGGGTGGAGTGTATAGTCCAGCTCCCTCTCTCTGAATGTAATTTAGGCCTAATGGGCTAGAATATCCATCCACGATCCACATCCTATAAATCTATCCATCCACCCATTACACGTCCAGAGAGGTGGAGCTAGACGTTCTGCAGTGAGCACCACTTGAGTTTTTGTGCTCCAAACTAAATATTTGCTAAGGTGTTGGACGAACAGGAGAACACAATAAAACCACACGGCCATACAGACGAGTCAACTAGTAGCTTATATGAAAAACTAGGCTATATAATCAAAAGTTTATACAATTTTTGTTGTTTCATTCACTGTTATGTTTGTCCAACCCACGTCAACACGTTTTTAATTCGTGTACATCTTTTGAAGACAACACTTAAGGCATGCAGAGAAATACACCTACCGTGAGAATAATTCACTATTCTGCTAATATGTATGGTTGCTCGTAAAGCTGCTGTCCATATTGTGTAAATTCGCTTCAGCTCACATAAGTAGAATGTTTCAATAATTCCACCCCGATGCTGAGAGAAGAACAACATTTGTTAAGTGTGTGTATAATAATCACTTTATAAGAAGACGTGACTGTTCTCCAGCGGATTTTACTGGCAGACAGCGCCCCCAGTTGGTCTTTGATAGAAGCTTCAACTAATATTAAAATCATAAATATTGTTCATGACCATCTGGTTATTAAAAATACTTAGGCTACCAACTTTTCTTATATTTAATTTACACTTCCATACTCCACACACTCTTTAGGTATCTCTCAGCTCTGCTGTTTTGGTTAAAAAAATGTCTCGGTTTATTACAGTAGTGAAGTCTTTTTCCACCAGAGGGTACTAGTCACAAATGTATTATACCATTTGAATCTTATAGCTTCATCTGAAACTACACAATATCTCGACCAGTTCCTTTGAGGTTTTTTTTCTCAGTAGTAAAGCATTGTATTGTCTATTAGAATAGATAAAATAAGGCTATTTCCTAATCTCTGATGCATATGTATTGTTCTAGTAAGTATGAAATACACACATTCACAGGAGTCTGAATGACAGTACAATTTGCTTCATAACCATATTAAGCATTTCTCTTCATTGGGAGAAGTGAAAATACCATGTGTATGACATTTTGCATATCCATTAATGAATCTGAATCACATGCCATCTTAAATATTGGTAAAGAAATAAATCTGCTGATCTGCTGCTAATGACAAACCTGTCTTGATCTGTACTTTACCCGTATACTAAAATTTGTATTTGTACCATCCTTTTTACAATAATATAGTTTGTCCCAGAACAATAGAAGAGAAAAACACATCAAGACATTCTTTTATCTTATTGTCACTATTATGCAGGTAGATAAATGTATTTGTGAGTAAACTCACATATCTTTGCCTAGAGATATCAGAGCCATACTCTATATACTAGAGATGTCATTTAGTGATTACACCTTCACATTGCTATCTCTTTTTACCTGAACCATTGTATTACCTTGTGATGCAATAAACTACTCACATTATACCCACAGCTGTTTCTATGTCAGATGATCTGATCAAAGAGCAAATAGTGTTTTCTCTTGAAGTGCAAGTGCAAGTACTTCTGTGGAAGAATTTATCTGGCCATGCTCTAGTTTCTGACTGGATTTAATTCACGTGTTTATCAGCAGCACTTCAAAGGCTGTCTCTTATTTCAGCTGTCCTCTCTGAGAACAGTCTTAGTTAACAGCCGCTTAGGGTCAGTTGGACTGACGGCATAAAATACAGCCTGTTTTTTGTCTTCATGTTCCTGTAGCCAACAATAACGATAGCTGACACTACTCAGCATGAGCTCGCTTGAGAATGTGTTAGTGTGTCGATCCAGATGTTTGCAACATGTTGGAGGTGTTGTTTTATGGCACAACAGATTACAAGCGTAAATATGATGCCAATCCTGCCCATCATACATGACCCAGCAGCATGACTGTAGATAATGATTTACTGTTTGTTAGGACAGCAGGTTTGATGGTAAACCGTTCTGGTGAAATGCAGGGATGTAATGCAGTATAATGTGGAATGCAGAGGTCACAGTGAAGGTTGCCCTCCTGATCTACAATGACTAAGCAACTTAAATGCGAAAAAGACGAGCAAAAACAACAATAATTGCAACTTGAATGTTGAAGGACTATGATTTTTTTTTCCATTTATTCTTTCGTTTTTTTAAACCGGCGATGTAAGAGCAAAGACACAAATTTTATGCACTATTTTGCATATTTGTTAATTAAAATAAAATAAAATAAAAATACCTTTAACTTAAAAAACTTTTCAAATATTGCCTTGGCAACTAACTGAAATAGAATAAGTTGAAGTACTAAAATTACTAAAACTGAAATAAAAAAAAATTAATGCTAAATAGAAATAAAACAAAAGATATTTCAAATAATAGCTGATTCAAAATTTCTATAATTTCAATAGTGTTTAACCCTTAAACGCATACCTCTGGTCTTTAGTGACCCGGGACGTCCTTCACTACCCTCCTCCTCCTCATTTAAAAAAAAAATAAAGTTAGACATCAACCTTCTTAGTATTCCTCATCCAATTCATTATAAACAATATAACAAGAAAAAAACAATCAAATTATAAAAGAATGCCTATTTTCCCATTAATTTTTTCTTATTATATAGGGTCTCTAATGACCCGAAGTGTGTAACAGTGTAAGAATATTTTTTCAGTTACACTTTATTTTAAGGTGTCATTGTTACAGTATAATTATATATTTAAATACTGAGTAATATTTAGTAACTACATGTACTTACTATAGGGTTAGGGTAGGATTAGGGTTTGGTTTAGGGTTAGTTGCATGTAATTATGCATAATTTATAGTTATTACTATGGTAAGTACATGTAACATATGTAACAAGGACACTGTAAATAAAGTGTTACTATTTTTTCTGCACAACAATAACTGAATCTTTGATGACTGAATAAGTGCAATTCACCTTTATTCCACAAGGTGGCAATGTCTGATACATAATGATGAAGTGAAGTTTCACTCATAGTTACCGCAGGCAGAAAACAAAAGAATAGGAAGTATCAAAAGCAAAACTTGAAATTGCTCAGCGATTTACTGAATGCAATCAAATACTAGTGTCACTGTCACTTGATAGGGGATCTGGAGAGGAGCTGTCAGCGATCAAAATATTGATCTTGAAGATGTTGAAAATTATAGTTTTGAGAATATGTTTGAGATGGCGAATATGAGCCAGATGCTGAATGTACTAAGAAATGAGCTCTGACGAGGACAGTGATGATGGTATAAAACATCTGCTCAAACTGAACCTTTCCAAGCTCCAAAAAGTAACAAAATATGCTTTATTTTATTCTTCTGTAATTCACTCTAATATCAGGAGTTTTATATTATCGTGACAGGTAGAGATCCATCCGTGTTAGATATAGATCCGGGTCGCTAAAGACCTGAATATGTAACAATGATTGGCGAAACATTCATGCATTTAAGGGTTAAATAATATTAAGATAACACTGTTTTGAAAAGTGGTTGATATATATGGGTTGTCACAGTTATGTTTAGTTTTCATGGACATTCAGTTTGTTTTCATTAGTCACATGTCAAAGTCACAAAGAGTAGGGGTGTAACCCCGGCATCCTGGCTAAATTTGCCCATTGGCCTCTGTCCATCATTGCCTCCTAATCATCCTCATATACCGATTGGCTTCATCACTCAGTCTCCTCTCCACCAATAAGCTGGTGCGTGGTGGGCGTTCTGGCGCAATATGGCTGCCGTCGCATCATCCAGGTGGATGCTGCACATTAGTGGTGATTGAGGAGACTCCCCCCTTCCATGTAAAGTGCTTTGAGTACCCAGAAAAGCGCTATATAAATGTAACAAATGATTATTTATTATGTCTTTCTTTCTTTGATTTTCCCGTCACTCCTTTGTTACAATGGTCACGTCATTATGAGTTTGTCATGTTCAGCTGTGTTTAATTAATTCGTCTCGTTTGTGTTTGCTATATAGTTGGATCCTCACATTCATTTTCTGTTTGGTCACATTTACGTTAAGCGTTGCCCTGCCTGTCTGCCTATTTTACAATTAAACTTTGTGTTGGAATTCTCTAATCATTGTCTTTGTCTGCCTTCCTGCAACCACCTGTGACATGGGTGTTCCTTCAGCCTTGTGGTTTTTTATTTATAATAATTTCTTTAATTTGTTTATTTTATAAGCACAGCACAACACGATTCGAAATCTTATATTACTGCTCCAGCCTTGTATATTACCAATATTATATCAGAAGAACTGGCAAATTTTATTGTGGTATTTAGGATGTGGCAGCCTGGGAATTGCAGGTGCAGAATGCTAATGAGCAGTGAAATGTGTTAAAATATGTTTGGACAATGCTTCACTAATTACCACTGCATAATAGGCTATACATGTTTGCAGAAGCATGTTTTAATAATGCCTAATATGATAACTGGCACAGAGTCTTGGATGGTCCTTTAATGCAACCATATACAAATGTAAGTGTCATGTACACTGTTTGTTAGAGATTTGTTTGTAATTAGAATAGGCTCAAAAACAGCAATGGTAATGACTAAAGAGATGTTATTCTTATCAGGAATGTATGCAGAAGAAGTCACTAATAACCACTCATGATGCCTATGAAGATATATTTTATTCACTAACCTTTGCTTTTACCCAGATTTGACTAAACCTACCAAATGAAGTAGAATAGGAGAGTTGCATTGTCTGCAGATGCTTGTGACTTGTGTTTGTGTGACACATGGCGTGATTCTCTTGTCTCAAATCTCATGCGCTCCCCTGAGGGACAGACGGGGTTCCTCAGCTTTCTCGATCCGCTCAGAACTGGACCATGGCGGTTGCTCGGGAGAGAGAGTGTGTGTGTGTAAGAAACCTCGTCTCAGTCCCTAGCTTGAGTGCGTCAGGGAGGGGCTTAGAAAGAGAGAGAATAATCAAGCAGAAGAGATTAAGGAAAGACGAGCTGCAAGAGTTCAGTGCAAGCAGACAGCGGTTATGTAACCGTGGTGAAACTAACCCAGCTCTATAATACAGAGCATGCTGGGAAAGACCAGTGGAGACTGGAGCTCTTGCATGAGAATGGCCTCACAGCACCCGAAGAAAATATCAGTGTTGTTTATCAGTTTTTCATTATTTGACGATAAGTCTTGCTTTGACCATTTGGCATCTTAATGATGTAAAATTGGTCTGGATCAAGGTGTGTCTGCATATGCAATATTATGCAAATTACACATATTGTTCTTTTTGTGGAAATTTGGGTCACGACACACAACTGACACATTTGTTGTCAAAGCTATGCAATTTGGGCTGAAAATATTTTGATTAAAATTTTTTTATTTGACTATCCCTATGCAGCAGTGTTATTTTAATATTTAAATAATTTAATAATCATTTAAAGGAGTTTAAATTTATTAATTATTTAAATGATTATTATTATTTTTTAGAAATTCTCTTATGTGCTTTGACATTTTATTATTTTAGGTTTAATATATTTAGGTTTCATTTATTTTTATTTAAGTTCAGTTTCAGTTTTCATTTATTTTCAGTTAGTAATTTCAAAGCTTCATCTTAATTTATTTCAGTTAGCTGGCTTTTTTTGTATCTAATATTTTAGTTTTATTTTATTATCTTTATTTAAGTGAACAAAATGCTTTAAATAGTTTCATTTGACTATAATAACCCTGCTATGCATAATAATATCCACACCTTTATATTTGTTTATTGGTGATGTTTGTTTAGATTGCAACATCAAAATTTAGGTGTGGGTAATTTGCACAGAATTTTCCAGGAATGACAACGCACAGGCTTCTGTTGCTGGGAAACACTATGATGGGAATGAATGAGGGCACCCTGGCACAAAAAACAAAACAAAACAAAAAACACACATTTGGTAGAATGTGTGGGAGTTTCATATAAACCGTTTAATAAGGCTTTTTTTGCTCACCCAAGCCATTAGGAATACCAATGACCCTAGACAAAGAGTAAAAAGCAACTCTGACCTATAGTAAGCACAAGTTATACAAATGATGGACTGCTCTTGCGTAAGCTTCTTTTCAGACCCCTCAATGCAAATCATCACAAACACATCCTGAGAAATACCATTGATTTGAGTGACTGACTGCACTTTTGCTGCTTTCAAACAGAAGTGCTTTACTACGATACGAGAAGGTTGGCAGAGATTCTGTGTTGCTCTGACCATTTATATTATATGGACTTTCCTCTACAAAGAGAAACGTGGTCAATGACGTTTTATTTTGTCTATATGATGAGGTAATGGCTCTTTATGCATACATTAGATTGATTTTGTCTTTTTGGCTCGGCGTTCTGTGACTCTTTGAAATAGATCGATAGAACGTGCAGCCAAAAATAGACTTGGTAAGGACAAAGTACACTTGCCAAGTTCAATTATTTTAATCTTATAAAGTCCAGATTTGCAACACATGCTTGTGTACCTTCTTTTGTATACTTGGTTCACTGATCCAATATTAACTTATGACAACGTGGATTAAATTATTGATAATTTGGCTTAATATTTAGCTCACCAAACGCGAAGAACTGGCGCTTCATTCATCACCATGAAATTCTCCCGAATCATATTGATGGGATTGGTAAACAAGTTGCTTTACTACTGCTCACCAGTAGAGGCCTCCACCACAGCACAAATCTGATGTGAAGAATCAAACTGCATCAAACTGGTTCACAGCTGTATTTTGAAAGGATGCCTCTTTTCTTCTAATACTTTTTCATTATAATTAGATTGAAATATGCAGTCATTTGAATCAGCAATCAGAATCCCAACACATTTAGATCTGTATATTATGATAACATAATATTAAGATATTACTAAAGGTATGTATATTATTATGTAATATGAAATATAGTCTATGTTTGGGAACAGTTCTTCTAACCCTGATTGATGGAGTTTGTAGCTTTTCATTTCTTAAACAACCACATCATGGCCATATTATGACAATGTCAAGATACATCACGCTCAAATGGTTGGGAGGGAGCATGAAGGATCATTTTCACACATGAATTAGCACCTCTGAGTCCAGACCTTTAATTCATTGGAAGTCATTGGGATATGCTGGAGTAGACTATACAGAGTGCTAGACTCGATACAAGATATTGACCAAAAATGTATGCACCTCTTGATGGAAATAAATGTTGTGATGTGATGTCTAATGTTCCTTTGGCCATTTTAGATTACTTTTGCTGTACTCTCCACCGTACATTACGCAACTCCACAGCTGATGGGGCGTCTTTCTTTGCACGAGAGGGCCAAGGTTCCTGAATTCACCTGTTTGACACTTGGAAAGCACTTCGTTCTCAATTGCTGAGCAGTAAACAGGCTAAATAGCTGGTGGCAAGCCTTTAACAGCCTCCATTAGCTCATCAAGATGGGTTATGCAACAGGTGTGTAGGGGAGCCACTTAAATAAATGATGATTTGATGGGCTCTGTTGGAAGGAAGCAGCACTGTAATAAAATATCAGTGAAAGCTGGTGTTTGAGAGCAGACGAGGAGCACAGATCAAACACTGTAGTGTGTCTATTCTTCCCAGGAGATGGGCTGAATGGATGCCATGTTGATGAAAACTGCGCCGGTTTGCTGGTGCAGCCACGTCTCCGCTCATTACCAGCAGGATCTCATCATCTCGCTCTCTTTTCTAAAAGGATCCCTCAGAATGAAATAAAAGGGGATGCTTTACACTTTAATGACTTTCCCACAGTGCTCCCCAAAAAAACAAACAAGCTCGATGCTGTGACCAGGAGGGGAGAGGAGCTCGTCTAATAAGACCGAAGAATACTGAGTCCAGTGTCTGACCAGTCCTGCCATCAGCCACCCTTGCCAAGAAGGGGAATAATCATGCCTTTATGTGGACAGGGAGCTCCGGGGACAGCTTTCTCATTACGTCCCCCCTTCATCACCCCACGCCGCAATAGCCACTGTGGTCCACCAATCTTTGGTTCCGATCTGGATCCCCCCTGAAAGCAGATTGTTCAAGAGAATGTTCTTTGGGGGGTTGCGTGGGTGGGGGGTGGTTGGGGGGGTGGGTGTTGGGCAGGCAGTGCAAACACCCCCTTTTCACTTGGCACATAATTCTTAGCTAAGCATCTTTTAAAAAGACCACAAGTTGGGGATGGTCCGGCCTGTTCCGGCCTAACCAGAAAGAGAGGCCCTGCTTTTAAGAGCTGTGATTTATGTGTGTAGTTGCTGAGAGTTGCACTCTCGACGCCTCCTTGTGACTCGGACGCAGGAGGGATGCTGGCATGTAAAAAAATGCTTCATTCAGATAATTCAATGCACAAAGTTTCACTGAGGCATGAAAAAACTTCCAAGTCATTCAAACCGTTCCTTGAAAACTGGATAATTTTACCAAACAGAATGAAATTGTGATATAATATAATGATAATTTGTAAGGAAATAAGGTACATATACAAAAATATATAAGAAAATAATAATGTTAATAATAATAATAATAATACTGTTCAAAAGTTTAGGTAAGTAAGATTTAAATTTAAAATAAATGTATATTTTTATTCAGCAAGTGACAGTAAAGATGTTTATAATATTACAAAATATTTCTTTTTCAAATAAATACTGTTCTTTTGAACTTTCTATTCATCAAAGAATCAAAAAATGTATCATGGTTTCCAAAATAATATTAAACAGCTGAATGTGACAATAGATAATTGACGGCAGCACAACATTGATAATTATAAGAAATCTTGAGCATTTCTTGAGCATCAGATCATCATATTAGAATGATTTCTGAAGGATCATGTGACACCTGAAAACTGGAGTAATGATGCTGAAAATTCAGCTTTGTCATCACAGGAATAAATTATATTCTAAAAAAATATTAAAATAGAAAATTATCTTCCCACCTCCATCCGGAATGCAGAATCACTTCTCATCTCATCTCTTCCGCGAGCACTTAACCATATCTTAAAAGAAAAAAAAAAAAAAAAAATTCTCTATTTCCTCCCTATTCTAGCTTGTGCTGCTCTGGGTAATGTCCAAAACTTAGTATTTCAGGCACTTTTCGTGACCTTTCGATTGATTCCTGTATTCCTCAGTTGTAAGTCGCTTTGGATAAAAGTGTCTGCTAAATGAATAAATGTAAATGTAAAATGTAAAATAGTTATTTTAAAAGTTCACAACATTACTGTTTTTACTGTATTTTCAATCAAATGAACTGTTACAAATGTGAAGTGATGTGTTGCAAATGTTACATAATGATTATGTAATATTTTAAATGGAATAACATGAAAATTCTTTATAGGTTCCAGTAATTAGACAATGATTGGCTTGATGAGGATTAAGGCTGCTGGCATTCCCCACACACTATGCTGATCAAAACTGGATTCTATTACTGCAATATCATTCATGATTATTTTTATTTATTTATTTTTTTTATTATTGTTGTTGGTGCCATGTGCATGTTCTGTGAATGGAGTCTGTCTACAGAAATGAAACCAGAACAGAATGTGTTTCTGAAACTCTCAGTATGTAGCTCATCATAACAGCAAGCGGCAGCCAGCAAAACTGCCACAAGGATAACCTCACTGTTGCTAAGCAACTGAGTATGTCCCAGTTTAAGGCAGACCTGGGCATTGTACTTTTTAAAGTGTAAACACATAATATTTACAAAATAAAGATCAACTCAGTGACCCCTACAAAAACTAGGGGACTGTAAAGCTGTAAACAGTGGCAGAGGTTGCCTTTTGGGTATGTGGGTGAAAGGGAGAAAGCCTGGGTTTGCTGCAAGCTCCAGGAATGGATAAAGCTCATGATAGAGCACAACAGTGACCGGACACATTCTCAATGGCATTGGTTCTGGAAGTGTTTTTCCTATTCATATTCCCCGTAGGGATTTCAAGAGTTCAATTAAGAGTTCAAAACGATGAATTGAACCAACCAGCTCTGAGATGATTCACAACATTAAAACTTTGATTTGAAGCTCAAAGCACAAAAACTTTGCATCAGAGTGGCTCTCTCGCACTTTAAGACGTGACAACTAGTTCTTACATGACAACTCTCGGCGTGTTTGCCGTGGTAATGGATATGTTGAAATGTTTGTTCTTGATAGAATAGGTCTGCTAAGCTCAGGGCCGTAGGCAGGGTTTTATAATCACAGAGGTCCCAAATTTGAGCTAGTTAGCAGGATTCCCCTAAGAACATTTTGATTTCTCTGACTTACATATGTGCATTTGAAGACATTTGAAGGCCAAAAAAATCGGATAATAGCTTTAAAACCATGTAGGCAGTTGATTATTTGTCAATACCTGCTCTCTCCTCATCTCCATCACTCTTTCTTTTTCTCTAATTCTCCTTATCTTGCCTTGTCTCTTCCCCTCCTAAAGCTGAGCTTTGACTGATGGTCTTGTGTCAGTGAAGAAAGTAAACATAGGGTCAACTGATATGTAAATGTTTTATGTTTCATTTTCTTAGATAAGTGAATTTACAGAAAGCTACCTTCCTGGTAGTCTGTAGCTAGGTAAGTTTATTAAATTAATTCACAATATGTACACATTCATTATTAATATTATGCCGAATATGATGAAAACTGCTTTGTTAATGTTTCTTGTCCCCTCACATTGACAGTTGCTAATTATCACATTACATGAAACTGTATTTTCAATTCCTACTACAATTCAAAAGTTTATTAGTTTGCCTGATTATTTTTGTCGGTCATTTAATGTTTCTGTCCTAAAACAGCTGTCAAATATGAAATGTATAGTTTAGCTACTTACAACTTATATCTTATACTTATAATTCGTGCTCAGCAGCTTCTGTGAACATAAAGCCTGTCTACTTTGATTTGATTGGTAAACATCAAATATTATGACATTGACAAGCTGTGAGAGACTGCAGAGGCAGCTCAGATGAGCAGATCTTGGTGCTGTGCAATATCCTTGCAGCACTAGAGTAGAGTTAATAATATAATAGGCAATTATTTTCACAGCCCTCATTATTTACACCTTGGTGACCTCAGAGCTGCTGCAGAGCAAGTACGGGACTTGCTACTGCCAATACATGAATTACCCGTAGCAGATCTATACAGGTGGAGCTGGGGAAGGTGGAGGGTTTCTGAAAGCGCGCTGCACTGCTAAGACAAATGCTAACTAAGTATTTGGAAGTTGAGCAGCGAGTTCATTGGCTACTGATACAGCAGGAACCAATCAGCTGTGCCCTATAGAGAATGATATGATTGCAAGCAGGTTGAGTTAAGGATCTATGAACCTGTAGCATCTAGAGTTTCATGACAGAACTTTGTATTTGTCGAGTGTGATTCCATTCAAACCACAAATGCCAGATTCACCAAAAATGACAAACTTATTGCATGATAAAACTGAAATATTTTACAAGGTGATGATTTTGTATATGAATTCATATGATAAGCAGATCATATGAAAACGTATGAATGATATCGTACAAATTCATATGAATTATCCACCAATCTGTTAAAACATGAAATAGTTACGAGTGGGTTCAAAATGTGGTTGAAAAGCTCTGTAAAGCATTCTGTAAAGCTCACCTACACATACATACAGCTATGGAAACCTAGCTTTCCCTCTGTGAATATGGAAAGATGTGTACTGCAAGAGAAATATATTGTAACTCAACCAGTCTGCCTCATAACAGTTGTTCACTAGCTCTCCTTAGGTTTGACATTTAATGAATAGACTTTTGTCCATATCATAATACAATGTACCCAGCCATACACTTGAATTGTGCTTATTGAACGTCAGGTCAGACAGGAGTGTTCTACCTTTTCAAATTACTTTCTATGGATAGCTAAAACTCCAGGTTTGCACTGCAGCAAAACACAATACTTTAGCTTTGTTGACCGAGTCAGCCCTGCATACATAATACAGGGATCTGGTTCAGTCTTTCCTGTGAGATTTCTAGTACTCATAGAACAGTCTCTTGTTCAACAAAGCAACAGAGTCCACTGAGAGTTTACAGGTTCAGTTCCATTAAGCAGCAGTGTTTAGCTCGCACAATAGCCTTTCATATAACGTTTCCTCAGTGACGGCCTGGGCTGTTACGACCCACTCTGTCCTGTCTCTTTCAGCCCTCGCTAGGACTTCCTAATCCGTTCTGCTTAGTTGGACTTCCTGTTGGACTGAGAAAAGAGAGAAAAGTTGTGAAACTTAAATCTGATCATGCTAAAATGTGTTGCAGGGCTCATTAAGGTACAAATTAGAGTTGGATTTGTTATTTTGTACATCACAAACTCAGTTATTGGATTTGAGAAAATACCATGTGCTAGGACTACAGTAGGAGGGCACAAATCAGATCTGAGGGATCACAAATCAGATATTTTGCCCCCTTGTGGCACCGGGCCTGGACAACAAGGGGTCTTATAGTCAAAAAGGTTGAGAACCACTGAGCTAGCTCATTATATATCAGTCAGCAGATTGGTGTATGAGAGAACAACATTTGTAACCATGAAAATGTCTAAAATTATGGAGTTCTGCCATGTTATTGCCCTTTATATGCCCATCCAGAGAGGCAGTGCCACACTGGTCATACATAATTGATCTGTTATCCTCTTACAGAAAGCTTAAGGCAGGGGGATAGTATCTGATCACTGATCCTAAAAAATAAAAGACAGATTGTTACTATGCCATCAAGTCATAATTTGGGTGAGATATTTTCTATAGTCAATATGAGGCCACAGTATAAGAATCGACCATTTCCATTTCAGAGCATCGGAGCAAGTGGCTTTTCTGATTGTAAAGGAAGCAAAGCCTCTTCAGATGATGATGTAGTTTGTCTGGTGATGTGTCAGTGTCCCTGTGCCAAACATCCTCCCTGCCATGTGATTCAAACAGTGTGAGGGTGATGTTAGAATCCATTATTCACAAAGAAACTCTCTGAAGTGCAGAATCACTCACTTAAAAAGCACTCAGAGATGTGAGATTTATGTATAACAGAGGTATTTTTAGTCTCACAAAAGAATTTTTTATTTTAGAATATGTATTCTGAAAATAAAACCTAAAATAGCTCAGTCCACTCACCTTAAAACGAAATGGTATATTGTACTTCTATGTTATAAGCCTATACTATAAGTGATCACATAATTGTATCTTGTTTTAGGAATGTTTTGATATTTTGACTAAAAAACAAGGCAAAATTAGATTTTTCCCAGTGCAATTCTTGATCTAAAACTCAGACCTAATCACCAGATTTAATAAAAAAAATAATAATTTGTGTAAATGTTGAAATACAGAATCGAATGCATAAATGTAAATGTAGGCCTATATATTAATGTGCCATTAAATAAATACAAGGTTCTGTCATGAAACTCTAGATGGTGCAGGCTGATTGGTTCTTAACTTAATCTGCTTGCAATCACATCATTCACTTTAGGGCACAGCTGATTGTTTCCTGCTGTATCAGTAGCCAATGAATTCGCTGCTCAACCTTCAAATACTTGGTTAGCATTTGCCTTAGCAGTTTCAGCGTGCTTTTAGAAACCCTCCACTCTCCCCAGCTCCACCTGTATAGATCTGCTATGGGTAATTTACGTATGCTATACTGTACAGCAGCAGCATGTCTTACTTGCTCACAGCAGTGTGTCGTGTTTTGGCAGTAACAAATCCCGTACTTGCTCTGCAGCAGCAGCAATAACAACAGCAGCAGCAGCGTAGCAGATCTATTCTGCCAAGACCAACATTGTCATATCCGTTACCATACCAAACACTCAGAGTTGTCATGACAGAACAAGATTTCTAATGTTCTAATAATTAATTTAAACCTAGTTTTTATAGTTATTCTAATAATAAACATGACATGATGGTTGCAAAGAAATGCTCAATAAGAAAAACACAAAAACTCATACAACTGTTGTTGAAGCTTATCTTGTTGTTTTCAGCACATCCACCAACAGATTAATACCAGCCCTGACAAACAATTGCTCTGTATTTCAAAGCTTTACAGTATTATGTCAGAAGATGTAATCAGCATTTTGACTGTAAATTTAACTGATGTGGATAGACTATTCTGTTTGTGTCGTTCATAGCTGTTCTCCAGTTATTATGAAGTCCAAAGTAATCTTTATTTCAAACTCCTCTAGGGCATTTTTCAAAGAAAAGGGGCTTAGAGATGCTGAATATATCCATTCCTAAACTGAACTCTGCAGCATTGCAACACAAAGACTGCCTGGTTTCTTCTGCTCTGACTGGCGATTTTTGGCTAGCGCCAACTGTATACCTTGGTACACCTTGGCAGCACCATCCCATAATTGCATTGTCCTGTTGGCTCATTGTAAGAGGCTTACCATTCACATAACTGCCCTACACAAACATGCCTTTTGTAAATAAATATAGCTCACCTACAAATGAAATCTGTCAGAATTTAGTTAACCTTATGTCATTCCACTGAATGTGGCAAAAGGCTGATAGGTTTGACATGTTCTTTACATCACATCATCTTGAAGCCTCCTTGGAAAATTGCTCCTGGTTGAGAACCAGTGGTAGAGTAGCAGTAGAAACGCACTTTTTAATTCACTGTGTGAATGGTGTAAACAAAGTTGCTTTCCAAGGCATTCATGCCATGAAATACACACTTATATAACAATGCATGCATCTTTATTTTCCAGCACATTAACGCACGTACAGCATAATTTGATTTTATCCCTGCCTTCTTGGCACGCTAACACATGTGAATCAGCAGGACTACAACTGTTTCAAGTTTCAAAGAGGCTTTAGAGTGTTCCCCATAATGTAGCCTTTGAAATTCTAAGGGCCTTGCACAAACTGAGCCCTATATGAATAAACAAGCACCATCTTACATAACAGAGCCAAATCTGGAAAGGACTAATTATCATAGAACCTCACAATAGGCGTTTGAATGCCATTTCATGGTGTCAAGCTCAGTTTGGAAATCTCACCCATAATGACTTGAGGCATTTCGTGACACCCACACGTCCTGGCGCTCATGCACTATCCCCATATAGTCCAGTGCTGTAGTGTAAATCCAGTCCATGTTCTTTAGGAGAGCTTAGGTTAGAGAGGCTGGACTCCAGACCGGATATTAGAAGACCACAGCTTAGGGCTATGGATCTCTCATGTTCATTAAAGCAATGATATTGCCTTTAACATGGCCTTCGAATTCTGAGAAGACATAATTCTGCTCTATTCTTCTATTTTGAACCCAGCACTTATCTTGGTTTCTCACAGTGTCATCTTTTTACTTGGAAGGCGTCCAGCTTTAGAACACAGTGGCCTACAAGTTAAAGTTCAGATGAGTGTCACATATTGCACGATTACTGTTCAAATGACTAAATGGCATGCACAATTAGGGCCGGTTCACAGAGAATTAGTTTTTGCATTGCACTACACAGCTTTTGAATTGTTTTTAAATATGCACAAGACTGGGTCTTTTTGACTGTTGTGTCATGTCTTGCTGCTTTTCAGTGTTTTGCTCGCATGTGTACGTTTTTAAGAAGCTACGTCCAACTCTGCTCCAACACACATACCAGTAGTTTTCAAATAATCCTGAAGGACTTGATCCGAAACTTAGGCAGCTGACTTGTTGCTTCACTGCCTTATAGGCAATGACCTGCAGGCAGCGTTTGCGCTCGAAGTAACCTCACAAAACTGATTTCAGACAGACTTCTGAGGCAGCGTAAAAGCAAAATAGAGCGAGCTTTGGTGAGAACTAAACAAATATTTAATTATTATAAGTAGTAATTTCTCGCTAGAAATGACATCAGAAGCTGAAAACATTGGTCAAAAAGTAACACAAACCGCAGAAACAGCAACTTTCAGATGCCATCTTTCTTTTTCAACTCTCACCAAATGGAACGCGTGGGATCCCAGCAAGCAATAGCCGTCATTTCACTGTCTAGGTTAACTATAGACCCAATATAGTCTGGCTATGAGTAACCCACTTCTAGCCAAAATAACCTTAAATTTGGTAAAATCTTGTTTTTGCCAAAATAACTTGCGAGATGTATGATGTATGAAAATTGCTTGCTGGGATATCAAAGGCAGCCAATGATACATCTACTGATGTTGATCTCCATCTCAATCAGATGAAAGTAGGCTATCTCAGCAGACAGGAAGTTAATTTTAAGCTTCTAGGCAGGAAGCTAATATTGGATTTTGACGTACCTAGATGCCTTCCTACCTTGGAATACGTCCTCTGAAGACAGCTTTTTTTAAGTTTTTAGAATCCAGCCTTGCTTTTAACTTTTATGTCAAATACCACAGAAGAACATTATGGGTATCTGTATGTTATGTGCTTTTTATGTGGATTCGGAAATATTGTAATTAAATTCTGAGCACATGAGTGAAGTTGTATTTACAAATGGGAGTCGCAGAATTCTAGTTGTGACGTTGGAAGGGGTTGGAAGTCTTCACTATGGAATTTGTTTTCAAAAAACAGTTTTCCGTGACTTAGATTGCCATTTATGTGTGGATGGAAGGGCCAATTTACAGCAAAAACTTTATGTTTTCAGAAATATTGTATTTGTATGGACGGAGATGAGAGAAGAAGTCAAAGTGTTTCAATATCAGCTTATCAAATATTAGCCTGTTTTTTTGTATGTAGTAGCTACAACTGTAAAAGCTAAAGTCTAAAACTTGATGTAAGAGTTACCAGTCCTACCGGTAAGGAATTATGGTGAATTAACTTTGACAAAGACTCATTAAGAAGCTCAATGGTTCTTAAGTTAAAGTACATTGATTCGCATTGGTTCCATTCAGATTGAGGCTGAACGAAAATAAAGCAGTTGAACACAAAGGCTCAGTTCTAGCTGAGCGGTGTTTGTGTTCTCTCAACACAACCGACCAGCACAGAGCTACTTTTTCATGGACTTCATCCAAATGGCTTTACGACAAACTTTGAGCAATGAAATGACCATTGTTCACATTGAACCAGATTTATAATTAAGACCGGTCAGCCTGATCAACAAAACCTCTAAGAGAGGAAGAAGGGCTTTTGATGGGTCCTCACGGTCCATTGGGAATAGCGATAGCCTCATGAGAAACGGACTGGTCTCGAATAACATGAAAAAGACAGCAGCCTGCCAACATTTGAATTAGGACTCATCCGGAGTACAATTCCTAATTTATACTTGGTTCAACCATTGACCACATAGTACTGCACTAAACAGCCGACAGTGTTCCCACAGAACAGATGCTTACCTGAGGCTGAGGTAAATGTTCCAGCTCATCCAGGGGGACCTGTGTG
This sequence comes from Rhinogobio ventralis, assembly GCA_039654625.1. Taxonomy (NCBI): domain Eukaryota; kingdom Metazoa; phylum Chordata; class Actinopteri; order Cypriniformes; family Gobionidae; genus Rhinogobio; species Rhinogobio ventralis. The sequence continues at coordinate 29,785,039 of CM077200.1, read as the reverse complement.
CTTAAAAAAGACTTACACATTGTGTGAGAAGTGCAGATAATAGGAATGAAGGTCTAGCCTGGTCATACTACCACAACAGGTAAAGGTCTGTTAGGAACAGTTGTCATGGTACCATTGTGCACTACAAATACGTCTCAATGGGAATAATGTGAAAGGCAATCCATTAAGCACAAGAGAATTATCACAGGGTAAGGTCAAGGGGAAACAAAGACGCTTGTATCGTGGGCTCTTCTGTGATGTGGGTAAGACCTTCCTCTCACACAATAATTATCCCACATCTCATATTCATGCCAAGCTCTCACCTCTCTTCAGAGAAGCACTCAATTATGTATAAAGCACTTAATCATGCATAACTTGTTAACAAGAATGATTTTATTGATTATAAAAACCATATCAATTTGTTTTTAAAGCCTGCCATAAACTTCAAATGGGGCTAAATTTAAATGCTAACACTCTAGATACACTTTTGTAAAAAAGTACACTTTAGAATACTTTTTAAAATAGTATTTATTTTGGAAGTAATATACCTTTAAGAATATACTTAAGTGTGGACTGAATGTAATGTTTTTGGACACATAATTGCAAGTAAAATGAAGATTGTATTAAAGTGTTTTTTACCCACTTAAGTACTTAAATACATGTTTATCTTTATAAATCATTATGAATACATCTTTATATAATTACTTCTATTGTCTTTAAAATATGTTTCAAGTGTACTGACAAGCATTTATGACAAACTAAGATACTTTAATATAATTTCTATTGAAACTTGAATGTATTTAAATATATTTGTAATTATACATTTGTAATGGTGAAGTTGCAATTTAGTACATTTAAATGTAATATTGAAAAACAGTTAAAATTATAATCCTTTACTTTACTTTATCTGCTTTATACGTTAGCAAACTTGTATTTCTTTATAGCATGCCAAAAGTAAAACTTTTAATTTGATGATAGTATTACAAAGTGCAGTTTTTAAAGGGTACTTATGTGTGTTAAGAAACATAGCCATTAAAGTATAGTCTCTTTAAGTTCACTTAAAGCTGCAGTCCGTAAGTTTTGCCTCTTTGTCGCCATCTCTGTTTGAAACCTGCAATTGCAGCTATTTGCAGAATTATCATCTTAACGTGGGTTGTGCATCGGTGTGGCTCCTCAGCACGGATGAATCTAATGTTTTGAGGAGTTTGTGTCATTCATTCACTGCACTAGTGTGGATACTGTACTTCGGAATCACAGATTCTACGTCTTGGAAGTATGACCAAAATAAGAATTTTCACTGGAAAATGTCATCAGAACAAGTAAGTAACATGTCTGCCACTTTTGTTGTGACTAACTAAAAAAAAGGCATTACAATAAATCGTGCTCCCAACGGCGATATTATTGTTATATTTTGTTAATGTTAACAGCATTAGCATTGCGTGACTGCGTGTATTTAGTGTGTATTAGCGTTACCTGTAGATTTAAATTTCTGTACAGTCTAATCTTTTGCTTTTGACTGGGTGAATCTCCAGTTGTCACTGATGATTGTCGTTTGGACCTTTCTGGATTACAATCAAAATTACAATCAAAATGATATGTTTAATTATTCCAGCTGCTGTGAGAAAAGGCTATAAATGATCCGCCACCTGCAGCATCCTCACATGCGCTATAGCCTACTAGCTGGACTCTTTTTTTATGTATACAGACGTGACGTAATGACGCAAAGACGAACAGCGCCATGTTCGAAATTTTCTGCGGAAATTTACCAGTACCACTAACATTATAACACATTATTACAAGCTTACCGTTATGAATCGGACTAAGGTAAGGAGATATTTTTGAACACTGGCTGGTTATGTACTTGCTCAAAAAACATTTTTGGATCATTTTTAACCAAAAAAAAGTTACGGACTGCAGCTTTAAGTGGCCTTTTACTTTATCAATATTATATTATCCCCAAGTAGGCCTTTTTTAAAATATACTTTTAAGATTTGAAGTACAGGAACTACAAGTGCACTCAATACTATTAAGCACAATTTGTTTCAAATGGGCAGTGCAGTATAAATCAAATGCTATTCAAAAGATTCAGTCTTGCATTAAGGTTAACCTGTATGATGGACCAGACACTAGAGGAAACAATTACACTAGTTATTTGTCATACATGAAATCATCTTCAAGCTATGAATCTTTACAGTGACCATGAATGCTATCATTCTTAGCCACTGGAGGGCAATCCATGTGTGTGTGTGTGTGTGTGTGCGTGTCTAACTCTCATGCTTTAACTTTTCACTGTGTGCTATGCAGTACTACACCATCTGACAGTCCAAGTGACCCACCCAAAAATCACTCCTAATCATGCTAGTGTCTGTTTATATAACTAATTAACGCCAAACTCAGGCTAAAAGCACATAGCTGGGCCTCAGCTAATCTCAGTCAAGGCAACCATCCACTTTCAGGTCATGCAGCTGTCTTAATGGCATGCTTTCTGATAAAACAAGGTCATAAACATGGTCTGCATAATAATCAAGTACTAGAGTAATCCATGTCATAAAATCTCACTAAAGCCATTGCCTTGAACAAGATTGAAAGACAGTCTCAATAGCATGAACCTTTTGTCCTTTCACTTGTACTGAACTCAGGGGATGACTGTTTCTTCTCAAGTGAGTTGTCTTCTTTCCCTCAGGCATCCAGAATTTCTGAATCCCTCATAGGGCCTTTTGTGGGATGAATTGATCAGTCTCCTAGCACTTAATTCCATGCATTGGCAGAAGACAAAAGAGAATACTCCAGTGTCTTTGGGTCATTTTACAAAATGGGTGGCATTTCTGTCCTATATGTGTGTATGTATGTATGTGCTTGTTTATGTGATTTATGAGGACACAAATTTGTATAATGACATGGGTATTACACTGGCATTACAACGTAAACGTGGTTTATGAGGACATTTCAAATGGATAGAATGTACAGTTTGTACAGTATAAAAACCATTACGTATATGGAATGTCCTCATAATGTAGTTGCACCAACATGTGTGTGTGTGTGTTAAAAAATAAATAGCTGAGCTGTTAGTAAATAGTTGAGGGGGGTTTCCTGTTCTGTCTGCAATCTTTGTAGTTCTTTTGTAGATTTTTCTATTTGTTCTCCACATTGGTTGTCTCCCCCAGGTGTGTCAATCTTCTTAAGATTGTTGCCCCTGTCTATAGAGCCTGTTTCTCTTGTTGCTTTGTCAGTTGTTCTATGTAATAGTTGCCTGTTTGCTTGTGTTCCTTTTACCTTGCTACCCATGTTCCTGGTTATTTGTTTATTTTGTTACTTTCATTAAAAACCCCTGCAGTTATATCCTTGCCTCTGCCTGCCTTCTCCTGCTCCTGCACGTTACAGAACAACTGACCTGCAAAAATGGATCTAGCAGGAGTACACTTAATCCTAAATCCTAAATAAACATAAACAATAATTAATAATAATAAAATAAACATAAACAACAAAAACCAAAGTAAAGTGGCAGCCCTTCATGGACAACTGCCATATAAACTAAAACAAAACATAAATGTCTCAGAGCTGGTCCTCTCAGTCACACCTCCTTTTATCCTTCTGGAGCTCCTCTTTGGGACTTAAGACCGCTGTCCCTCACTCCTCTCCCACGACTCTCGGCCCTGCCCTTCTTTACGCCACACTTACCATACACACTTTCTGGACAGTTCACTTGTTGCTTTTTTTTTCATACTCGAAAAAAACTTTACGAATCTTGTTCGAATCTGGAAGGAATGTATTTGTCACAGAAATACTCTGTCATATGTCCAACTATTTTTATTTTTATTTTGGCCATGTTTAGCATGAGCATCCAACTCTTTAACAGTGTAAATAAGTCAGAATGCATGAAATAGCATTAGACACCCCTTTAAATGCAACTCAGAATGCCATGTTGGTTTGATTGCTTGTGCTACATGAGAAAAAAATGTTGTCTACCTGATGTAGATTTAATGCGGGTGCGGTTCACGGTCTTTATGTCAAACGGGTCGGGTTGGGTACGGAATTAAATTAGTGCTGCTGTCGGATAACAGGTTGAGTGTTCTGTTAAGTACTGCGGTTGTGGGTATACCAAACAGGACCAGTGCAGGACTCTGTCCTGCTCTGTCAGCTCCGCCGTGGTGGTCTCCTGCTCTGCTGGCTGCACCCTGGCTCTCTGCTCTGCCCTGGCCACCAGCTTTGCCAGCTCCACCCTGGCTCTGTGATCATTCGACTCCGGCCTGGCTCTGCCTCAGTCTCCAGGTCCTCTTCCAGTCCACAGGCCTGGCCCTCCATCCCTACCCCGGTCCACCTCCACTCCACCACCCTTTTGGACTTTTGTGTTTTATTTTTGTGGAGCGCATGGAATCTGCTCCTTATGTTATGAGTCATATGTTCTCTGTGTTTGTCTCTGAACATTTGTTATACCTCATGTTTCTTGTTCAATCTGCCATCTTTTAGTCCTTTTGTAGTTTGTTTTCTCCTTGATTGTCTCCGCCAGTTGTGTCTTATCTCATTATCTTGTTGAGTATGTTAGCTCCTGTGTATATATAGCCCTAGTGTTTCTCTTGTTGCTTTGTCAGTTGTTGTATGTAATGGTTGCCTGTATGCTTGTGTTTTTGTTCATTTGCCGGTGTGTTCCTGGTTATTTGTTCATTTTGTTACTTTAATTAAAACCCCCTTTCAGTTAGATCCTCGCCTCTGCCTTCTTGTGCTCCTGCTCGTTACAATATTTTATGCATCATGTTATACATATTTTATGCTAATAAAATAAAAAGCCTAAAAAAATAATTTATTTTCTTACTAAAATTCTTTCTTTTTTTTTTGACTGGGTCCAGTCCACCAGTTATTCTTGCTATATTAAAACAAAATTAGCATTGTGTCTTTATTTTAATTGATATAATGTATTTTTTTGTTTTTGTTTAAATCAACCCTGTTACCATCATGACATTTTTGCAGTTTTCAATTTCAACAAATCCATATATCCAGATAAAATCATAATGATCATCCATTTAAAGGATTAGTTCACTTCAAAATTAAAATTTCCTGATATTTTACTCACCCCCATCTCATCCAAGATGTCTTTCTTTCTTCAGTCAAAAAGAAATTAAGTTTTTTGAGGAAAACATTTCAGGATTTTTCTCCCCATCACAGACTTCCATGGCAACCAAATGTTGAAGGTCCAAATCAATGCAGTTTCAAAGTCCTTCAAAAGGCTTCAGAGGCTCTGCGCGATCCCAGACGAGGAATAGGGTCTTATCTAGCAAAACGATTGGTCATTTTCCCAAAAAATAAAAAATGAATATACTTTTTAACCTAAATTGCTCATCTTGCGCTGCTCTGCGACGTGCCATGGATTGCGCAATCATGGTGGAAAGGTCACGGTAGACGTAGGCGGAAGTACCGCCCCAAGCGAACGTGCGAGGACTAATACAAATGCCCTTTACCAAAAAACACTCCATCTTCAACTTCAAAATCGTCCAACATCGTTGTTTTACCTTTTTTTTTGCTAAAGGGCGTTTGTATTAGTCTTCGCATGTGCGCCTTGTAAACATGGGGGCGGTACTTCTGCCTACGTCTAGCGTGACTGCGCAATCACTGGTGAGCGCAGAGCAGCGCAAGATGAGCAATTTAGGTCAAAAAGTCTATTCATTTTAATAAATTTTTTTAAATGACCGATCGACCCTATTCCTCGTCTGGGATTGCGCAGAGCCTCTGAAGCCTTTCGAAGGACTTTGAAACTGCATTGATTTGGACCTTCAGCATTTTGGTTGCCATGGAAGTCTGTGATGGGGAGAAAAATCCTGGAATGTTTTCCTCAAAAAACGTAATTTCTTTTCGACTAAAGAAAGAAAGAGATGAACATCTTGGATGAGATGGGGGTGAGTAAAATATCAGGAAATTTTCATTTTGAAGTGAACTAATCTTTAGAAACTCTTCAAGGTTTTACAAATTACAACATCCTTTTTTTAATCACTTAAACTTACATTTGTAAACAAAATATCTTAAAACCTCTTGTGTCAACCCTCTAACTATAATTTTGTAGTAAACAAATGATAAATAAAAGTTGGCATTTGTAGCATCAGCAATAAATTATCTTTCTGAGAAGCACCTTGCACTTTAACATCCTTGACCACCAGGTAATGTCAAACTCAACTGTAAATATGTCAACCCTGTTACATTTGTAAAGGCATAATATGTATTAAGTTTGAAATTGCACAGTGAAAGGTATAAAGACTTATATATAGTCAGAATTTAAAATGTTACACAAATTTAGCGTATTGAACTGAAAAATCACTTGTTTAATAGAATAAACAGTTCACTTATAAATGTTTTGACAAAAAAACTTAGACAAGAAAACGTGATTATTTGAGAAAGCACCTAACTTTTTTCCATTCTGAAAGCTTGACCTGTTTAGCTGATCAGCAGAAGTTAATATCCTTCCTCAGTCAGGACAAAAGACTTTGAATTTAGGCTAATTTCAGCATTTCTCTCTTTTCCTGTGCTGTTGGAAACAGACAGTTCCTGATTTGTACTTTTTGTGGGTCTCACATAGGAGGTATTTCAGTATGTTCTTGTATTGCCTTTTGCACACCATCCATCAATGAAACATTGTAACAATATATTTTATACCACCAGCTGACTGGTTTTCAAGCTGAGTCAGCAAAACTCAGCAGACTTTTGAGCTGAAAGAGAAAGCATACAACAGTTTATGAAGCACTTTGACTGTTGTGGAGCTCAGACTGATAAGGGATCATCTTCAGTGGCATCATGTTGAGTGTGGATCAAAATTGGCCTAACATTACTTGCAGACAATAAAATATACAACAGTTTGGATGAGCTGCATGACAGTGCTGGGAAAAGAGTCACAGCAAACTGATAAATTTTTTTTTAGACCTGTTGACTTAATATTATAGTGAGCAATTTTATAGGAATTCATGTTTTTCCAAATAAGTCATCTAAAAGCCACTCATATGCCTGTCATGGCTTCTTTTTCTTTTGTTGAAACTGCAAATGCTGAAGTTTTCAAATAACATTACATAATATATTTATTTTACATGTGGTAACTTGTTTGTCACATAACTATTGTCTAAGACTTGACCCTAAGCCAGTAAAGTTCATCATTTGAGTTTATTCTATTTATCTCTGCAGCTTTACTTCACTAACATTATGTCTGGCACTGACGTCATTCGTGTTTCTTCATTTCTTGTTAGGACGTGTACACTGATTAAAATATCATTTGTGCATTGTGTTGCAGAATAAGGCTACAATTTAGCATACTTTTAACAAGATGTATTACATAAATAATATACTAAGAATTTACATAAGTGCAAATGATTTTGGACACATATTAAAAACAAGTAGCTGAACTTTAGAGTGCTTACATCTTTATTTATAATTTCATAATTACTTCCATTGTCTTTAAAAAATCACTGAAAAAAAAGTTGCTGCCTTAATTTTTTAAGTACAATCAACTTGGATGTTTAAGTCATTTCAACTTAAATGACATTAAACTGGCTGAGTTGAATCTTGTATAACTTCTAAAAAAAAGTTGAACATTTTAAGTTAAAAAATGAGTTGAAGCATTTATGGCACACTAACTTTAAATATACTTTAATGTCATATTTATTGAACGTCATGTATTTAAATGTATTTGCAATTGCACATTCAAAATGATGAAGTTATAATTTAGTACACTTAAAATATATTGATATTAAATGTACACACTAAAAGTGTGTTAAGAAACATAAATGTGTTATTTTAAGTACACTTAAGTGACCTTTTATTTTTTTAAATATTCTATTATCTGCAAGTAAATTTTTTTTTATTAAGATTTATTAAGATTTGAAGTACATTGTAGTGCATGTTCAATAAAATTAAGAGCACTTCTTTCTCACAGTGGTAGTACAAAGCTTTCAGGTGGATAAGAAAATGTCTCTACTATTTTCTAAGACAATAAAACTGTAATATAATTGTAAATGCTATTCATGCTCTATGGGTACTTGTTTTTCAGTGCATAAAGCACAAACATTCAGCCCTCTCTGTTTCTCATATTACCGTAATAGAAGGGTAAATGAAAACAGATTCCTCAAGAATTTCATGCAAACATTTTCCATGTGTGTGACTGCATGGCTCAAACTGGAAAAACAGAGTTTAGACAAGGCGGGGCCATCATTTGAATTCACAAGGCCTGGGACAAAATTATAAGGGTGGCCACACTATACTTATACCATATACATATATCAGTGGACCCAGAGTGTACAGATACTGTACAGTGATTTCAGACTGACACAAATGTTCACCAGCTGTCCCCCGCCTAAAAGACGCAACACTTGTGGACACTTGCGTCACTCTCTGTCTTTCGTGCATCACTGGTTTTTGATTATTTGCTCAGGATTAGACGGTTGATTCCAGACATGACAATCTCCTGAGCACAACAGTTTGTCTTTACGCTGTCCTCTCAGCCTAGTTCAGTTGTTTGTCATTTAGACGTGTAAATCCATACACTCTGTTCTGAGGAAAATAAAGGATTTACAGGGATTAGCACAAGAGCAGCAGACGCAAGGCACTGTCCGAGTTCAGCTGGCACCCTCTTTCAGATATCAAGTCAAACTTTAATCACAAAAGGGGAGGCAGAGGGCAGGTTGGCTGCACAAGCTTTGGGTCACAAACTGTTTCTTTTTATGACTTAACAAAGCAGTGGTTTAATCTTCTTGTGGGCGTATTTTAAGTATCATAAAGCACAGCAATCCCCATGTACTAAGTAATGTGGGCTTATAAATGCACTTCAGAAATTAAGACCTACATTTATGATGTAATATATTATGTTTATACATTTATAAACATTTTATATTAGTATACTATTTTTATAGATATATTTATGTAGTTTTACACTACTGTACAAAAGTTTGGGGTTGGTGATATTTTTAAAATATTTTTGGAAGATGTCTCTCACAAAGACTGCATGAATTTGATTTAAAAAAAAAAGACAGTAAAAAAAAATTTATATTGTGAAATATTATTAGGCCTATAATTAAAACTAGGTAAAAAAAATTGTCAAGACAAACTTTGAAGTTGGCTTGAGAAAGCCTGACAAGAAAGTTTGGGTTTCAGTTTGAAGTAGTTTGAAGTTTAAAGTTGTTGAATGTTTTGAAGGCAATAGGCCTACAAGTCTATTAGACAACAGTTAGCATGTTGCTAGCATGATATAGCATGTTGCAAACCAGATTTAACACATTGCTAGCATGATTTAACATGTTAGCATGATTACCATGTTGCTAGCATGATTTAACACGTTTTAGCATGATTGAGCACATTGCTAGCATGTTGCTAAGATGATTTAGTATGTTGCTAACATGATTTAGCACATTGCTAACATGGTGCTAGCATGATTAACATGCTGATAACACGATTTAGCATGTTTCTAGCATGATTACTATGTTGCATGTTTTAGCACACATAGAATGTCAGTTTAATTGAGTCTCGGTGGCAGTTTAATAGACCCTTTTCACATTTCCGGGTTTCTCAGAGCGGAAGTCGTCATAGTTGGGTTAACTTTTATAGCGGTGAATGAGTGAATACATTAAATATATTTTTTGTGTGCCCATTTGCTCAAATAGCAAAAGAAAAACGCCCACAATAGTGATTTCACAACTTTCAAAAAGAGGGAAAAAATAGAGTGAGATTGATAACGGCAGTCAAAAGAGAGAAATATGTTAATTTTTACCATCACTCCTATATACGCTGTATTAGAAACACCCTCAAAGCAGCTGTAACTTGTTTTTTGTAATTTGATGCAAAAGTAATAAAATACAAAGTATTAGTGTTATAAATGTACATATATTTAAAAAAAAAAATGTAAATACAAAAAACTTTGCAGGATTTACAATATGGATGACCATTAAAACGCGTCATCACAGTCTGTGAAAAGGGTCTATTGAGTCTAATGGGCTTCTGGCAGTTTAAATTTGAATTTTTGAAAGTTGGAGTTTGAACAGACTTGGCTCATTTGAACATACCGTCAATGAAAGTCTATGGGATTTTTCCGAGTTTTAATTGTCATTTTTAGAAAGAAAAAAAAAACGTAAATTGGATCAATTTGAAAAGATATAGCAATCCGAGTCAGAACAGTCTGAAGGTCTGAGCCAAATTTGGTGGTTCTAGAGTTAAAACTCCAGGAGTAGCAGCGTAGGCTATTGAAATTTTAGTCTCAGAAAAATTATACGTTTATTAGCATTTAGTTGGCTTTCTCAAGCCAATTTAAATATCTGTTTTCTATTTTAACATGTTTTAAAATATAATTTATTCCTGTGATGGCAAAGCTGAATTTTCAGCATCATTGCTCAAGTCTTCAGTGTCACATGTCCAAGTTCATTTTGCAGCTCCTTTTAATGAGTATCAGGTGGAGTAGGACAGTTCAGCACATGCATGAACGAGACATCTTATCTTGTAAAAGTAGTAAAGCTGGCATAATCTCAGGTCAGCAGGGCTGTCATGAGTGTGACATGCTCTCTCATTAGCAGATGTCATGTGATCACTCTCCTTATCATCACTCCACTTTGGCTGACTACCACGGATGTAAGCTACTGTAATACAGTATCTTTACCTGTTTGACAGCTCGACATGATTACCAAATCATGGTTACATTAGTAAAATTGATGTAATTTCCACAGGTGTCATGTCACTGTCCTGCCACCAGATGGTGCTATTTAAAATGGGCACAGAGTTTTTGATTATCAGTGTTCTAGATCTGTTTTTAATGATTGCAGCCTGCCAACTTAGTTTTGATGCAGTGTCTTGTTAAACGGCTGAGTCAGCTGTCATATACAAATAAATCGAAGGAGAAAGAGTCCATGGAGACATTTTCTTGGTGTATCAATCAAAATGGCAGCTTTTGCTTTGTCTCATTACAAATAAATGAATGAAAAACAGAGACAGAAGCATTGCTGCCAAAAATGATGCAGGATTAGATTGTATTTCATGTTTTTGTCATTGCATGCTTTAAGTCACAGTGAAAAAATCCTGTAGACTTGCACTGAAGGATGAAATTGAGCTATATCTAACATCACAGAGACCTGTGATGGTGGTTCTGTCTTTTATAGCCATATGCCTTTATCAGGAACACCATACATACAGTAATTGCCCCGTTACATTCTGTCTATTTGTATAGCAAGATATATTCACGTATCGTGGCAACACACAGGTTATGCTTTCTCAAGGGTAAAGACGTGGTATTTTCCTCTGCGTGGAGATTATTGTAACCTGGCGACAGACTAATTCGTCTTACCACAAACAAACTGTACAGTTACTGGAACTGCACTCAAAGCAGGAGGTTTGAGAGGTGAAGTTTTATACCGAGATATTATATATAACGAAAATTAAAATGGAATCATACAAAATAATATGACCGTTACATGAGATATTTGGGGTTCGAAGTGTCAAAGGGCATTTTTTCGACAACAGAGTGAATAATTTTACAATGATACGTTTAGTACTGGGTAGTAACTGATTACATGTAATCCATATTATATGTAGTCAGATTCCAAAAATGAAGTACTTGTAATACTCGTAATTAGACAACAGTTACAGAGGTGTACAGTAGTGAAGTATTTTTGCTTTACTCAAGTACATTTTTCAAGTATGTACTTTATCAGTGTTTTTCTTTGGAAAAATAAAAATATTGGCAGAAAATAAATTCCATTCTTTGTTATTAACAACATGAAGTGCATTAAACATTACATTACATCAGGGTTTCCCAAACTAGGGTTCATGAAGGAACTACAGGGGGTTTGTGATAATTAAGCTAATAATTAAATAAATCAGAAAAATTTAAAATTAAAATATTTTTATAACGTTTTTGAAAGACAAAAGCCTTCCAAAGACAGTAATACATGGCAAAATGACTCACTGAGTAATAATTCCAATAATATTTAATGTGTTCATCAGGATTCAATATTCAGTGTTGCAATGTTGAGAAAATGATTTCTGTAAATCCAGTGGTCAAATGCTTTGTGGCCTCTCAATTTTCCATGTAATTATAGCCACCAGACTAGTGGCTGGTATGTGTGTGCAATTCCACAAAACTAGACTTTTGTGAAGACTTTTGTGAAAGAAGAATTGGCTGATGATCAATAATTTATTAATGATTTACTTCGATTGTGTGAGTAATATGCAATCATGTAATCTGAGGCGGACAGTTAGTGAAGTATTTTTAATCTGCTTAAGTACATTTTTCAAGTGTCTGAGAGTTTTTCTTTGGAAAACTTTTACTTCACAACATTCCAAAGCATGATGTCATACTTTTTACTGCATTACGTTTCATATAGAATTTAATTTAATACTTAATTACATTAGAAATCTAGTACTTTCTTACTTTTACTCAAGTAAAAGTAATTCAAAGTTTTACTTGAGTACATGTAAGAAAGTACATTTTTTAATGTACTTAAGTATTAAAGGTAAAAAAACTTTTTTATGAAATGTAGTGCAGTACTACGACATTATGCTTTGGAATGCAGTGAAGTAAAAGATCACTATGGTACAAGATTATCCTATTCAATTCAATGTGATACATGGTCAAAGGTAATCTAAAAGTAATCAAAAAGTAGTTAGATTATATTACAGAACATGTGTCATGTTAATGTAATGGATTACATTACTAACTGTTTTTGTCATGCAATTTGGAATCAGTTATGGATTACAATTTGTAAGTAATCTACCCAGCACTGGATGAGTTATATTCACATAAAAATGTTTTTATGGTTCTGCATATCTGGATTCTCAACAGGCTAAAGACAAAATTATATCATATTTACAAACCTTTTGAGCATGAGGTTGATTTTCTTAGTACTTTTGTTTGAAGTAAAAACATCTACATGTGCTTAAAGCTGCTGTCCGTAACTTTTTTTGTGTTCAAGATTTACAAAAATTATAAAATGAGAATGTACAACATGAATCCATTTTCCAAACCGTGTTTTGTCTTACCCTGAATCGTTATGGTACACTTATAATAAGTGTTTATATTGGGACTAGTTCAGACCGGTCTGGTAGGAAACGCTGCGGAGGAGCACAGTCCCTGCGTGACTCGCCATAGACATAAACAGAGAGAAGTAGCTCCGGTTGCAATGTTCTTTCGCAAGACGCATGCAGTTCTGTTTATTAACCGCTAGAGCGCAAAAAGGTTACGGACTGCAGCTTTAAAAAAAATACATATTAAGACATTTTCAGAGAATATATCTTTGATTTGTCTCACCCTGTTGGCAAATTGTGTTTCTTGTTTTAACCATAAAAATAGTAAGGTTAACTTTTAATCCAAACAAGGGAACACTAACTAGCTGAATGAATGAATAAACCTCCGAATCACAGGAATCTCTGACGATAACTTTTAATATTTTAAAGGGATAGTTCACTCAAAAATGGCAGTGAATGGCTGTTTCTGTTTTGAAGTCCATAAAAGTGCATCTATCCATCATAAAAGAGATCCACACGGCTCCGGGAGGTTAATAAAGGCCTTCTGAAGTGAAGTGATGCGTTTGTGTAAGAAAAATATCCATATTTAAAACTTCACAAACTGTAATCTCTAACGTCCGCTAAGTTTCGTATGCGCTTCACGAGAGACTGGTGTTCCAGCGTGTGACTTAGGACGCAGGTGTAGCGTTAGTTCCGGTGATAAACGCGGAAGCGCAGAGGATACAGCAAAACTTGGTTCTCGTGAGAGCTAGCATATTTTCACCATATTCTGCCATTATAAAGCTTGGAAGAGCCAGGATATTTTTTAATATAACTCTGATTGTATTTGTCTGAAAGAAGAATGTCATATACACCTAGGATGACTTGAGGGTGAGTAAATCATGGGGTCATTTTAATTTTTGGGTGAACTATCCCTTTAAGTTATAATGAAGTAATTAGATAAAGTAAATTGATCTAATTTGAAATGTTCATATATTTGTGAAAAAACAAACCAACAAGAGAAATAAACTGATTAAGAAAGTCTTTTTTTTACCCATCAGTTCTGTGCAGTTCAACAGGTTCTCCAGTTGCTGTGGAATCCTTTGCTAATTCACACACTTAGACGTGTGAACATTTAGCTACTTAATTGTGCGTCTTGCATATGGAAATATCTGCTGTTGTTTTCATTTAAATGTGACTTACAGCTTAATGGCACATCACTGTCATTTTTTTATCACAATATGTGACCTACAACAATTTGATGATACCAATTAACCTTGAGAGGTATAGCAAGCTGTTTCACGCAATTGGCCTATTAAAAGAAATACTCATGACTTAGTGAATTAAATATTCTTATTAATTACTCTCAGCCATGTTCTGAAAGGAGATAAAAATGTTGTCACCCTTACAAGAATCTATGAGATATACAGTACAGATACAAGTTCTCAAGCTTAAGCATGCAAGTTTAGAACATTAAGTATAATTATACCGAAAAATGATAGTTCAATGGGACAAACCAGTTTTGCATGTTTTAAGAGTCAAAGTCATGCCTCTACCCATCATTTCAGCATCATGAGCCAGCCTTTTGTTATTGGTACACTGGAAGAGCGTAATAGCTTAGGCAAGGATATACTTGCACACTTGAGAACATGCTGTTCTTCTGCTTTAGGTTGTTTTTTTGTAACTAAATACCTAAAGTGGTTTGCAAAATAGTTTGCGTGTAATGTTAGCGCTCTCTATTGTAATTGGTTAGGAGGGTACCAGATTTAGAGGATAGAAGAGGGTGAGTGGGGTGCAGAGACAAAACACAGAAGGGAATGGGAGGTTTGTATTATAATCAATCTATTCATTGCATGCAGTTGAGTGCAAACAGCAAGACACATGCATCATTGTCTATTCTCAGCTAAAAGGGAACGTTCTCAGAATTGTAGCTAATGTTTGTTGCAACTTGCAAGGTTCTTAGTTTCAAAGTTATCTGCTGTTCTCAAAAAGTTAGGTGCAGTTTGTAGTATTTATGAGGATCTATTAACATAAATGCAATATAATATATATATAAATATGTTTTCGGTGGTGTAAAAAGACCTTACATAATGTACCGTTATGTTTTTATTACCTTAGAATAAGCCATTTCTATCTATAGAGCTCCGGAGGTTGACGTCACGCAGCCTAAACTCCGCCATTTTGGCAGGCAATCAGGGGAGCGCTAGAGCGGCTGTAGCATTGGTATCTAGTGGTCGAACAATAATTTAAAATCAGACTGTTTAAACCTTACTATTTCAACATGGTGGACAGCTGCTGTGCGCCAGGATGCCAGAATAGGCAGGGGAAGCAAAGGGGAAATAATTTTATCGTAGTAAGTTGTTGAAATGCCATGAATTTCAGTTTATTCTTCATTCTAACTACTTTTGCCTCACGTAAAAATAAGTTTCCATTAAATACTATACTTAATCATGAATACCGTAGGTGCTTTTATATATAAATAACATTCAGAAACTGTAGGCTATTTGAAAACGAAATTAAGGATCAATAAATAAACTGAAACAAAAAAATAAGAAATTACATTTATTTATTTTGACTGATTTTATTTGACATGCACAACACGGGCCGATGGGACAGATGCACACAGTGGCGCTGTTTTGGACGGGTTCGTGTTAACCGCTAACAGTAATCTATTCACATGTTTTGCCTATTAAAATGTAAGCGCATGTATATGTCAGCATTATCATATACGTGTAAAGAATTGAAGTCTGTCATGTAAAACTAGCTTATTGATGCAGTTCAGTTCTGCCTGCTATTCTGTCTGTTCCTGATCGGAGGCTTCCGTACATTTTTAGTTTATACGTAGATTTAGGCTTCAACTAAGTTTAATGGTGCAACGCAAAAATATTAGTAGTGCATAAGTTGTAATTTAGTGCCCATTTATGTCAAAACTAGGCTAGTTGTAACTTGCGCACAGCTGGTGCAACAGGTGTCCTGACAGGAAAGCTATCATTTATCGATACACGTGAAAAGCATTATAGGGATCTGTTATGTTTAATCTATTAAGTTTTGCTATGTACAGGTCTATGTCTTTTGAATTAAAGTGCGCAGTGCACTCCGTTGCCTTGAAACTCATGCTGGCGCCGGCTGTTCCTGCCTGCTAAAATGGCGTCGTAAACAGAATGGGTCACGTGACCTCCGGAGCTCTATATACACCGCGGGTCCCCTTACAGTGAAGTCGCTCATGTTTCTACAGTAGCCCAAACTACTCTATAGAGCACTAGCTACTGTCTTCTGTCTCAGACGACAATATTTTTGTCCTGTGTCGCCACCATAGCTTCTCTATGTGCTTCGATAGGGAGGCGTGAGTGGTGGGTGATTGCAATTCACAACCTCACCACTAGATGCCGCTAAAATTTACACAGTGCACCTTCATGGGAGCATTAGCAAAATGCTCTTAGAACATACGCCTTTATGCATAATGCACGCATTATAAACGTATTCATAATGTACTTAATAATCCATTTAATCTTTTCATAAATGTTCACATTTCACATTTATTTGTTTATTTATTAAACATATCTTTCAAGGGCTTCATTTGGACAACTTTAAAGGCGATTTTCTCAATATTTAGATTTTTTTGCACCCTCAGATTCCAGATTTTAAAATAGTTGTATCTCGGCCAAATATTGTCCTATCCTAACAAAGTCAAGCTTTTTTAGATAATGTATAAATCTCAATTTCAAAAAAATTACCCTTATGACCCTTATGTTTTGTGGTCCAGGGTGACATATACAAATCATGAAGTTAGCTAACAATGTATACATTTAAGGCAGAAACAATAAGCTCATTGAAGTAATTAATGCATAAATAATTGTAACCCAAGTCCAAATGCATTATAAGATTCTCAGATTCCTTGTTGCATATGAAATTGTTTGTTTTGTCGTGTTTTAATGCATTATACTTTCTAAAGGTGTATTATAATGTATTATATTATTCATGAGATCATACAATGCATTATAAGGTGCATTACACGGCATAATTATTGCATTAAAAATACTTTTATAATGAATTATACATAAAGGCTTTAAGTAAATTGTTACTGAACATATTTTTCTTAGATGGGTTATGCTTATATATTATAATAGAATGTGAATAAACTTTTTCCTTGTGCAGTCATGATTGAATAGTCTTTATAAAAGCCTTGTTTTAGTCTACTGTGCTTCTTTCAAGGCCAGAACATTTTGTACAACACATAAAGTAAAAAAAAAAACTTTTCTCTTAAAGTGAACTCTTGTTGGGAGGTGCTCTGGAGACCCTGACTGTGCTGTTTTAACTTTAAGGGCAGGGTTTACAAAAAAGGGAGGGGTGTGAGCTCTGAGACTGAGCGTGTGATTAGCAGGAAGTGCTTTGTTCCTCAGTGCCAGCGCTTTTTTCTTCATTCTTGCAACCAAAGCGTCTGACCCTTAATATAGTGCCGATGTTCCTTAACAGAACCAAGGCCTGTTCACTTGTGTGCAAGACACAGACTTGTTTTTATTCTTCCATTCGATTTCATTGATTTCCTTTTTGCTTCTCATCATACTGTACTCCATAAAGACAAATGATAATGATGTCCTGTTTGCCGAAGGTGGCATTGAGGAAATGAGAGAAGACTGATTTTAAATAGTCAAAGAGGTATCGCTATCTTGGTTTTAGTATTATAGACTATCAAACCATACCAGAAGACCACAGGTCAAATGTCATCCAGCTGTCTGCATTCTATGGTATTTAAAAGAATCCATGAATTTATACCTTTGTATGACTCGGGATAAAACTGACAAACCTCATTGCCCTCTTGACCTCATACATAGACTGCCATTCAAAAGTGTGGGGTCGGTAAGATTTTTAAACAGTTGCCCTGCTTAACATTTCAGTGGAGACTATGATATTTTTATTTCCTTCAGAATTCTTAAAAACCCCCCTGTGGTGAAAATCAAGTTTTTAATGTTGTTAATATGCTTTCAGACAAACCATGTGCAAATTGATCAATTTCATCAAATTCATCATTCCAGTCAACACCATTGTTGAGTATTTTCTACTTAAAAATCCAGTGAACCAAAGACAGTCTCAAAAACGCGTTTTGAAATCACTGATGTTTCTTACGTCACAAACTACCAATCCTGTCACGTGTTAAGCACATCATTAATTATGTTCTGAAGCAGGGGAGTCTCAAGAGAAGCCAGGTTATCCCGGTATATTTTTCTGTTGATATGAAAAATCGGGTACATTTAGCAATATAGTGTGTGAATTATGTATATGATGTATATTACAATGTTATGATGAACTATATTAACTGTTTAATAACGTAGTCAAGCAAAAGGCTAATCATATTAAAGCTGCAGTCCGTAACTTTTTTGGGTTAAAAATTATCCAAAATAAATTTTTGAGCAAGTACATAACCAGCCAGTGCTCAAAACTATCTCCTTACCTTAGCCCGATTTACAACGGTAAGCTTGTAATAATGTTTTTAATTCCAGTGGTACTGGTGGATTTCCGCGGGAAATTCAAGCATATCTTTGCGTCATTACGTCACATCTGTACACATAAATAAGGTGTCCCGGCTAGTAGGCTATATTGCGTGCAAGGATGTTGGAGGTGGAGATTTATAGCCTTTTCTCACAGCACTTGATATAATCAAACTTATCAATTTGATGGCGGATTCAGAAAGGTTCAAACAACAATCACCAGTGACAACTGGAGATTCATCCGTTGTAAAATGCAAAAGACTTCGGACTTTCGGAGTGGCTACAGAAAAAAAGAGTCTGCAACCGGGCCCATGCGAAAACAAGGATAAAAAAGGCTTTTGAAAGGTGGCGTGTTTTGAAGCCGTTTAAAACGGGCGCAGAGACGGCTTTTTTTTCTGCTGGACAGGTCAGACATTAATGGTTAAATTATGTAACAGTAGCACACTTATTCGCTTAATTAATACAGTTACGGAGTTTTCTTTGTTGTTCCTTTCTCGTTTTGCTATGTGCATTTTGGTAAATATCAATTATTTTGTGCTTGCTATGAGGGAGCAATTCACCTCTACTCCACATTCATTTGTTGGTATATGACAATTAGAAATTAGACTGCACAGAAATGGGAACTGAACTACAGGTAGCCCTAATACACATTAAATGCAGTCACACAATGCTGATGTTAACATTAACAATTTGAAAACAAATTATAATTTGCACGGTTTGACGTGATATGATAAGCGATCGTTAGATTTAATAATCGCGATTTATTGCAATCCTCCCCACCCCCCTTAGTTGGTCAGAAAAAAAGTGGATGTTAGCTACTTACTTGTTCAGACGACATTTTCCGGTGAAAATTCTTATGTTGGTCATACTTTCAAAAAGTAGAATATGTGACTCTGAACGACAGTATCTACACCGGTGCGGTGACTGACAGCCGCACATTCTCCTCAAAACATTGGATTAATCCGTGCTGTGCCGTGCCAAGGCAATATTCACGTAAAGTTGATCAGTCCGCGAGTAACTGCAATAGCAGATTTCGAACAGAGATGGCGACAAAGAGGAAAAACTACGGACTGCAGCTTTAATTACCGTTATGTGTCCGACATTGTAAAGAGCGATACCTTTGTGCAGCATTTACTAAAGTTGTCAGAGTGGGTCTCTGAGCTGGTGAGAGTGAGAGGAGGCGGTGCTAATTTGCATATTCATGAATCTGCGTATATTAAATGAAGCAAGGGTGTAGAGTTACATTCAAGCTATTTTAAGGCATGATGCTTTTTTTACACAGGAAAAAACATTTAAATATGTTATTTTGGTGATCAAAGATGAGTTTTAAACGATAAAATGATTGACTACAGGGGGACTTTAAATAACAGAAATCTTCTGTAACATTATAAATGACATTACTGTCACATTTGTTTAATTTAATGCATCCTTGCTGATTAAAATACTCACTGACCACAAATCTCACTGACCCCCAAATGTTTGGTCAGCAGTGTACATACAACATACATGCTCTAGAAGTGCAAAACAATGGCTCAATGTGTATGTGAAGCTGAAAAAAACATGCCTGAAGTGTTCACAACATTTGCCATGTTATATTCTGACTTGGCTGTTTCAATTGACTTGAGTTGTGCTGTCCCCTTTCATCAATACAAAAAAACTCCACAAAGAATGTATGAGTGCTCTAATGTTAGAATAACAGCTCATGTTGCTACTGTATGTATGAGGGTGAAAACTGTGTCACTGTGTCATAAAGAGGCTCGAGCTGAGCACATGACAGGTGAGAGTCTGAGGGCTAAGAGGATCTGTGGAGCAAACCAATCACAACCAGCCGACCGAATCACACACGTGTGCTGAAAGAAAGAGAGAGTGAGTGGCTAAATTTGGAATACAATACTAACTTACTATACTGAATACTGCAAGTGCATGGCGCAGGTGCACTCAGGGCATGTCTGAATCCACTTTTGCTAGTTTAACGACGGAAAAAAAACGGTCGGCGCACCAGACGCATGGTCTAAAAGGGTTGTACCTAGACTCTTAATGAGTCATGGGTGTGTTTTGGGTGTAGACTGAATGCTTCTCCAGAGAGGAATCCTTTTATTTGTTAATATATTTTTTAATGTTTGTGTGCTGCTGCGCATCCCTGTGTGTGTAAAAAGCAGAGTGTACGTGCGTTGTGCACCCGCCTATAGGCACATATTACTAACGCGCCCTTTAAAAAACACAAAACATACTGTGCTATTGACTTTAGACCAGGTTTTTGTTGGTCAATGGCGCAGTCAGTTGCCTCAAAATAGCAACGCGCCAATCGTTTTCAGAGCAGCACGCCCGCCCATGGGTGCACAAATGGGCACGAGTGCATGTGCTATTTAAACAACGTGGTGCTGGACGTGAAAATGATGACTGCGTCGGGCTAAAACTAGCAAAAAACACTTGTGTCGTGCCTGGTGTCCTATTGCGTTGGGTGTATGATAGGGCCCAATGAGTCAAGAAAGAGATTTTAAAAATTTTGAGTAATATTACTTGGTTCATTTGTCAGACTCGAAATAGAAGATCAAAACAAGTGCATTGCATTGATGGATACCATACCCAGAAAAGGATATCAAATCCTGTTGTTTATGTTGGCTTAATGTAATAGGTCATCCAGGAATTCCATGCATGAAGAAAATTTGCATACTATGTTGTTGTATAGTAGTACTATGTTATTCTGAAAACATAGTATGAACTGAACCAGAGGAGTGTGAAATTTTATGGTGTTGATTAGGCTATTAAAAAAGGTTTTAGGAATGTATTCACACCCAGAGTAAAAACACTTACTGCTTTGCTGCTTTTTCCCCATCTTTAGCGCAGCTGTGGTGCCAGCAACCAGTGCTGTAATTAAGGATACTAGCAGCTGCTTGGGTGGTTGTGGGCATTTATGTCCCATGAGGCTTCACAAATGTTGCTCCAGCCTCTAGGGTGTTGTTCTGACTTTTCACACAACATGGAAGTCTCCGGGCTTTATAGGAGCTTCACATAATAAAACAATGGGGTTTGAGATGTCTTAGCCAGCACTCTACAGAAGAACTGGGGTTTTCACAGAATCCTCAACACAAAATAATTCACATGGTTCTTCACAGTTGGCATTTGCAGTTTAGTACCCAGTTGTCAGCCCTCTTCAGTTTTCAGATATTTGAAATATAAATATAGACATACACTGATCAAAAGTTTTTAAAAAATTTATGTAGTCTCTTATGCTAACCAAAGCTGCATTTATTTAATCAAAAATACAGTAAAAACAGTAATACAATTCAATTTGAATATATTTTAAAATGTAATTTATTCCTGTGATGGCAAAGCTGAATTTTTAGCATCATTACTCCAGTCTTCAGTGTCACATGATCCTTCAGAAATCATGCTGCGTTCATGCTATATCATAATTCCCATAATTCCACTCGGAGCTGTTCATTCCCAGTGTACAAGTTGTAATTAAGAGTTCTACTAGGACGTGAACGCTTTTGGAAGCAGTTGGAATCTTGTAATATGACATGCCGTGAACGCATCATCATTCTAATATGCTGATTTGCTGCTCAATAAACATTTCTTAGTATTATCAATTTGAAAACAGTTGTGCTGCTTAATATTTTTGTGGAAACTTTTTTTTTTTCGTGGATTTTTTTCAGGATTCTTTAATGAATATTTATTATACAGAACAACATTTATTTAAAATAGAAATCTTTTGTAACATTATAAAATGTCTTTATGCCACTTTTGATCAATTTAATGTGTCCTTGCTCAATAAAAGTATACATTCCTTTAAAAATAAAAAATCTTATTGCCCCAAAACTTAACCCCCAAAAATGAAAACTGTCATTAATTCCTCACCCTCATGTCGTTCCAAACCCATAAGACCTTCTTTCATCTTCAGAAAGCAAATTAAGATATTTCTGATGAAAATCCGAGAGCTTTCTGACATAGACTGCAACGTTATTACCACTTTCAAGGCCCAGAAAGGTATAAACATTGTTAAAATGTGACTACAGTGGTTCAACCTTAATGTCATAAAGCAACGAGAATACAAACAAACAAAAATAATGACTTTATTAAACAATTTATTCTCTTCCATGCCAGTCTCCTACGCTGTTCACGTAGTAAACACAGTGCAGCGCTTCCGTGTTCTACGTCAGAATGCCGGCTTACTATTGGCCGACGCTGTTCACGTGAGCACCACAACCCATGCGTATGATGCTGACACAGGAGCTGGCCAATCAGTTGCCAATACTGAGCCGGCGGTCAGAAAGCTCTCATTTATTTTTGGGTGAACTAACCCTTTAATATCATGCACATATTTGCATTTAAATGAATAT
This sequence comes from Rhinogobio ventralis, assembly GCA_039654625.1. Lineage (NCBI taxonomy): Eukaryota > Metazoa > Chordata > Actinopteri > Cypriniformes > Gobionidae > Rhinogobio > Rhinogobio ventralis. Next base: position 29,762,280 of record CM077200.1, on the reverse strand, counting down.
ACAAATGTATAAAGTCCTTTCCCCCCAACTGTAATGATAATATAGGTTATACAAACGCATTAGAGCATGTGATCATGTGCATGCATCTGCATTAATATAATTAATGTGCATGAATGTTCTATGTGCACAAAACCTCACCTGCACAAGTTCTTCAACATAGAATTAAAGGCAGCATTAAGATTATGCTCAGTCATACAACAGAAACCTTCAGCCGGAGAGGAACTGCAGCAGAACCCCATCCTCTCCCACTCCCGATTTCACGCTGCCTTTTCACAGGATTACAGGCAGCCATAGTCAAAGAGCTGGCCATAACCAGTCTACAAACCCAGTCTGCAGTCCTCAGTTTGCTTCATTACCTCCTCTGTTCATTCAGCCTCTGGCCAATGATCACTTTCATTCTTTTTGTTCAAATTTCTCCATTATTTCCCCCTGCCATATGTGACCTCATATACGTTTATTTATGTCTATTCACTGAAACTCATGCATGCGTAGTTAAAACAGACATACTGAAAAAACGTGTGACAGCCTTAGATGAGAATGCCGTGATTGCTGTTATATAACCTCAAACCAAAGTGTGCATAAAAGTGGCTGCGCTGCTTGTCAATTGATCACCAATGATGCAGATGAATAACGACGACAGTTGCCGTAAACAAAATGATTTCAGAAAAAGTGCATGTTGCGTATAAAAAAAACGCATTGGATAATCCAGTTGTTGATACCTAGGTGTAACAAAGGCCATTATTTCACTGCTTTGTTTCCTGTACCTGGTGATTGTTTCTCCCTTCTGATTGCATAACCATGTTTTTTTCCTCTCCCCACTAGAACTGACTCGGTTCAGCCTGAGCATTCCGGTGGTCGCCATGGCAACTGAGCATCATCCCTCCCCTCCAAGTCATTGTTGAGTGGCAAGAGTGTGTTATCTAAGGGTTACAAGTGATATTTGGAAAGATACGGAGAATCTGAAGAGGATTAAGCAACACTTACTGCTCATTTGCTTATGGTAGTAATGTTTTTTCACAGCACGAGCAGCTACATTGCATGCATGAAGCATTGCATATGTTCATAGTTTGAGGAGTTATCGTGTTATAAGACAGCAGATAGAGAGATCAATTAGAAATCCCCATCTTCATCTTCCTAAAACATGTTTCTGCCTTCACTGTCTGTTTTTACAAGGCAGGAAGGAAACTGGGTCAGCAGCCTGAAGTCTTTCTCTCTGCATGATTCATGCATGCTGTGCTATTATTTGGCCTAACGAGAAATCATCTCCATTAAGCTTCATTGTTATCAACACCTACAATAATTTATTATGCTCAGATTTATTCATGAGTACCACTCAAACGGAAATGCCTGTGCTAGTAAAAATTGTATTTATTTATTTAAATAAATTGGCATATCACTCATGTTTTATGATTTATTTATACATTTTACAGAGAAAAAATAAATAGGGATATCATTCTGTCATTAACCAAAATCTTGTATCTTTTATTGCTCATTTGAGTTAAACATATGCAAAACAAGTGCTGCTTTTATGCTTAGGTTGGAAAAAATTATATGAACACTGTTTTTTCATTCAGGCAGACTGATTGTAATCATTCACCACACAACCTACATTTATGATATCTTTTTGACTTTATATCAAAGTGTGCAAGTCCTCCACCACTTCCTAAAGACTTATGTCAGAACAATCTTTAAAAGTTGACAATACCCTTGGGAAATGCAACAACAGAATGAAAGTTTGAACATGATATATAAAGATTACAGAAAAATATTCTCATAGCTATTTGCTCCACTCAAAATGTAATTATTAAATATCAAATTAAAATACAGAAGTTTACCTCACGATTTAAAGAAACTTTCTTTTGAACAGGCTTTTGGAATAAAAATTAAAAAATGCACACTGCACTGCACTTTTTGCCCAGTTTTAGTATATTTTAACTTCGCAATTTAAGAAAGAAAAAAACAATACAGGCTATCAATATAACCGCCCGGCAAAATATTTTTTCAAGCACTGGACAGAAACATCATTCCAATTTGTGATTGGTCGGCAGTCATTTTTGGGGAGCCAATCACAAGGCGTTATGACTTGTCAGTCTTTCAGGCATGGGAATGTAGGTAAAAGGTTTCACAACAAACTTGTTAACCCTGCCCCCACCGCGCAGAGAGAAGCACATAAGTAAATATTTTTGTCCCATGAAAGCTTGGATGTTCCTGCACTTCATAGAATGAAACAGCGACGCCCCTTTGTTCCATTTTGAGAGTCAACAAATAGCGTGTAATCACACTGTTAGTGAATGTGCCGTGTTGGCCGGCTTCGTGTTTATGAGGTCCTCACAAAAAAAAAAAAAAAAAAAGTTTATCGAGGTTTCAAAAGTTTAGCTGCAAACGCTGCAATATCACAGCGATCAAGTCTTGAATAGTTGTTTGCACACATTACGAGGTTTCAGAAAGAAAACAATTTTAAACTCTGCGTTGACCAATATACTAACACTAAGGAACAAGAGTCCATTACAGAAAAATGTTTATCAACTGTCGTGCACACTAGTGACAGAAATCTGTTCATAAGTCTCTTACAAGACCATAAATGTGTTGCACAGGCAATCTTTACCCGTGACGTATATTTAATTGTCATCGACGTTTATGACAACGATACACCAAGTGCAGTTTTGTGCAAAAAAAAAAGAAAAAAATCCTTACTTCCGTGTCCTAAAAACTTGGACTTCTGTCAGTAAGTATACAGATTGATGTTCTCGTGCAGATATAAAGTTAGTATTGCATTATTGAGAATGAGAGGCAGAGCTCAAGTTCTTGAGTCTTTGTATATATTTTTGTCCAAGTATACTCACCTTGCCCTGTAACTTCAAAATAATTTATCTTGTAAAGCTAAAATAACGCAAGCAAGACATGACCACTGTACAGTTAAAGAGGAAAGCACACAAGACAAGTTTGTGGTAAAAATAAATGTTTAAGTCTCATTTTTTTAACAACTTCAGGTTTACCAAAACGGGTGCGGTTATGTCAGTAGTAGACATCAGGGATTTAACATGACAAATAACAAATCCACAAGTATAAAAAAAAAAAAAAAAAAAAAAACAGAGTTATTGGACCTCGACTGTGAAGTGTACCGCACAACATGAACAGTGTGTACAGTCAAAATGGATACCAAAATTTGCCATTTAATACACGGTCAGTAAGACTCATTTAAACATTACATACTTGAATAACCAAGTCAACATACGCAACAACTAGCTATTGGTTTAAAAGAAATTAAAATGTCTAGCCTTGGCAGCCCTAGGTTCTTCTATGCATCTGACAAGAGTCTCAGTCCATCTTAACTACCAAAAATGTAGGGTCATGGGATCCGAGCTTTCAATGCTAACATTAAACATCCACTCCCCAAGAAACAATTAAAATGAGGAAAATAAAATAAAAACAGGGGAAAGACATGCCCTGCAACACCATGTCCCCAGTCAGATCAGGTTAACTTCCGATTTAATCTTAAAATGTTAAGTTGACCAGTCAACTTCAGCAATATTAAAATGCCAGGTTAGAACCACCCTGATAGAAAATAAGATACAGTACTAATTTGGCTTGATGGCCATTTAAAAAGAAAAAAAAAGGGGGGGGGGGGGGGTATGGCAAGAAGGGGATGGAAGTTTAGTCCAGTAGAAGAGAGATCTAGTAGTCCACAGGTTCTTCACCCTCTTCATCAAGCAAACATGTGCGAATCAGGGCCTCAGTGACCGCATAGGGGTCGCAGTTGGCAGATGGACGGCGGTCCTCAAAGTAGCCCTTCTTCTCTTGTCCCACTGTTCGTGGGATCCGGATACTAGCACCACGGTTGGCTACGCCTGCTGAGAACTCATGAATGTTGGAGGTTTCATGGTGGCCAGTCAGTCTACGAGCATTGTCCAGGCCTCCCTTTGGATCATAGGCGCGGATGTGGTAGTTGTGCCTCTTTCCAAGCTTATCAATACACTCCTCAATGCATCTAATTAAAAACAGAGAAGATGTAGTCATTTAATATAATATATTAGCAAGCCATTGATTATTTTTTGCCAACTACTTACTTCAGACCACCATCTTCACGCATTTCCTTAGTGCTAAAGTTAGTGTGGCAACCAGCGCCATTCCAGTTGCCTGGGATCGGCTTAGGATCAAAAGAGGCTACTACACCGAAGTCTTCACAAACTCTGTGCAAGATGAAACGAGCAACCCACAAGTGATCCCCCATGTTGATGCCTTCACAGGGGCCAATCTGGAATTCCCACTGCAAAATAAGAGTCACGTTATAACAAATCAAGAATTAACGTCACATTCCAAATAGGTAATCTTAAAATGGCAGAACAGCCTGGGACAGAGGTTACCTGGGCTGGCATAACTTCAGCATTGGTTCCACAGATCATCACACCAGCATAGAGGCAGGCTTTGTAATGTGCCTCCACAATGTCTCTGCCATAGGCTTTATCTGCACCAACTCCACAGTAATAAGGTCCTGCAGATATCAGTGGAGCACATTAGGGACCAGACAGTCTCAGAATATCATTGATATTGGTCAATTGTGAGCAGTTTTTACCTTGGGGTCCAGGGAACCCATTGGAGGGCCAACCAAACGGATGTCCATCTGTACCCAGGATAGTGTACTCTTGCTCCATGCCAAACCAAGGGATCTGATGGTCTACCATTTCCATGATCTTTTTACATGTCTGACGATGGTTGGTTTCTGTTTTTAAAGACCAGAATAGCATTAAGTCAAACAAACCCAGTTCAAACATATACGGATGTAGTTTTATCCTCAAATAAACATACCAGCAGGCTTTCGGTTGTACTTTAGCACCTCACACAAGACCAGTTTGTTGGGGTCTTTGCGGAAAGGATCTCGAAACATGGCAGAAGGGATGAGATACATGTCGCTGTTGGAGCCTTCAGATTGATATGTGCTGGAACCATCAAAGTTCCACTCAGGAAGATCTGAATATCAGAATGATTAGAATCTATTAAAGACATTATAATAAATTCTGTCATCTACTCACCCTCAAGTTGTTCCAAACCTGTATGACTTCTGATATTTTGAAGAATGTCGGTAACCAGACAGTTGATGGGCCCCATTGACTTGCATAGCATTTATTTGATTTTTTCCATACCATGAAAGTCATTAGGGACCAGAAACTGTTTGGTTACCAACTTGGTTCAAAAGATCCTCTTTTAAGTTCAGCAGAAAAGTCAGTCATACAGGTTTGGAACAACTTGAGGGGGAGTAAATGACAATTTAAATTTTTGGGTGAACTATACCTTTAATTCCAAGACTTAAATATAAATCTATGAATGCACTTTAAACTGATGTGGCTTTGGCATCTTACCTTCAATGTTTTTAGGCTCAGAATCCAGTGTCCTGGTCTTGCATCGCAGTCCTTCTCCAGTTCCATCTATCCAGATATACATGGCTTGTACATGGTCTCCCTGAGGTAGTTCCATATACTGCTGTTTTACCACTTTACTCAACTGAGCACTGGCAGACGTAGCCATTTTTATTACTATAAAGCACCTAGACAGTAGAAAAACGGATATTTCGTCAACATCAAGTCGTCTCACAAGAACATTGAATATTGTACTTCCTTAAACTTGGATAAGCATTAAAGCATACATTCAGCACAAGGATTTAGATCTTAAGACCAAGCACAAAACAAACAGATGATACATTTAAAATCAAACAGTTAATCTCAGAAGAAGCCAAACAGCATTGATTGGATTATAGACCATTTGTTGCCAACCAGGTAATTTAGAAAGATTTTGGCATGTTAAAATGTCAAAGCAGAAAATAACTTGGCCTATCCTGATTAATTGCAGTATAAAATAGTTGGTTTGTGTCGATTGAGTCTCGCAAATAATGCCACCTTCAAGTGCTATCAGAAAGGTCCTACTTCTCACTTCTTAAAGGGATAGTCCACCCAAAAATGAAAAATTACCCCATGATTTAATCACACTCAAGCCATCCTAGGTGTATATGACGTATACAATTAGAGTTATTATTATTAAAAAAAAAAAAAAAAAAAAAAAAAAAAAGTCCTGGCTAATCCAAGCTTTATAATGGCAGTGAATGGGAGCCCAAAAAAGTGCATCCATCCAAAATATTTACACTACATCCTACTTCCAATGTCACGCCAGTTACGCTTTTTTCATAAGTTGAATATGGAAGGCAGTCCGCCAAAATATTTCACTTTATAAAATGTTAAATATGGATATTGCTTACACAAACGCACGGGGTCGTGTGGATTACTTTTATAATGGATGAATGCATTGTTTTGGGCTTCAAATTTTGGGCTGCCATTATAAAGCTTGGATTAGCCAGGACATTTAATATAACTCCAATTGTATTAGTTTGAAAGAAATGTCATACACCTAGGATGGCTTGAGGGTGAATAAACCATGGGGTAATTTTCATTTTTGGGTAAACTAGCCCTTTAAATAGTAATTACGAGCTCATCGCATTTAATTTTTTACCTGAGAGGGCGTTCATGTCCAATTTAACTAGGAAACTACTGTTTACGATCATTCCGATAGCACGTGAAGGCAGCATAAGGTTTAAAAGGGGTTGGGAAAGACTAGACCACGTGCTTTGTAATCTGCATGGGGAATTATCTTTGCATTCACCCGTGAAAGGGTTGATTAATCAGTATGGAAAACCGCCATCAATATTGATTGTACAAATCAGAAGGTAAGCGCAAAACGCATCATTGCTGCTCAAAGTAGCTGCGAGCATTCAACAGTCGACGCTTTCCAGAGCATCCCAGGCTACAACGATAGCAGCCGGTAGCCATGGTTACAGCTCGGCAGAGCATTACATCATAGATAAACAACTGTGATATCACAAAACAAATCAATTTTGTTTAAAATTAAACTCCCTATCAGCAAAATAATGAAGTTGCATAACCATATTAACGTTCACAAAAGCACATTCGTGCACTGCACACAAATGGCAGCCTAATGAATAATAGAAAGTTACGTACCTGGACACCAACAGAAATTAAAATGTATGATATCGAACTGGCAGGTCCAGTTACTTGACTGATTATTTTGTGTATGGTGTTCTCTCATTCTCTGCCCAGGAGTTTGTGCTGTCAGCCTGATTTATAGGTATGGTCGCAGGATCCTGGCGCGTGTGATTGGTCAGTGTGAAGCGTGATCTGTTTGTTCTCAGGTGATTGAAGGGACGCGCGGCTACATCATTGGACGCGCTTCCAGCACTGAAGCCACGCCCTCAACTTCGGCGAGGGAACATTTGCGTAGGAATAGTCTTTTGTTGTTGGTCCTTCTCTGTTCTTGATAGAGCGATAAAGACGTTTGTCCCACCGAAGTAAAGGCACGACATTTCATGCTGTTTAAACAGGAGATTAAGAACAGTATGTTCCTTACGGTAATTGAATACACAGAGCAAACCCAGATTAAAGAAGCATTTATGTAGGAGGAAGCGAGTCTCGTGCTTCACGAGATGTTAAATGCCCCATGTGGCGTAAAATAATACTCATACTGCATTCCTGTTCTTTGAAACTGCTTGGTTTTCATCATGGGTCATAAGTGGAAAAAAGCAGACCTCTGAGCAACAAATCATTGTATTTCCCCCAACAATAAGCGATCAGATATGTTATCTGTTTATGTGTTTAATTTATTTTCTTGAACAATAACGCCATTCTATCATTCATTCTTGGCTTTTCTAGAGCAAGATGGATATCTGGATCTTCATGTGGCTCAAAGAAGGTATAGTGCATAGTTACAATATACATTTTGATTTAAATGCAGCCTTAGAGGCATTTGTAGCTTTGAGAAATACAAGAAGTTCCTACTCATAACTATCGTTCCCAGAATCAGTGTGCAAGGAAGCAATACCTCTGATTATCTTTCACTCAGAATTGCTCTTTAACTCATAACTGTATGATGTAATTACTGTAAAGTCATCAAAAATGATGAGATCAGCATGTCTGAAAGACAGTAAGCCTTAAGAAATGTAAAAGAGCTGAGTAATCTAATTTACACAACAACATATAGACCAGGTGAACTGAAAAGGGCATTTGAATTCAGTTAGTTTTTAACAACACGATGGCATAATCCAGTCTAGATATATCAAATTTATCTTACAGTAACACTCTGTGAGGGATGTTTTAAGATCTTTTGAAAGGATTTTTTTTTGGTAATCGTTTCTATTATAGGCTACATATTGTATATGGTGCACGAATAAACTTTTTTAAGTGTATTGATTCAAGGTACATTGAATGAATGAATGAATTTGCATGGCATTGCTTTTATTTTTTTATCCAGTCTCTGGTGGTATAGTACCATTGAATAGTATTACAATTCTATAAATCTAATTCAAAATATGCAATCAAAAACATATTTAAATAATCACAACTGAATCCTAAATTATTTTTAGTTGTTTGTTGGGGCCACCATATCCGAATTCCCCTACAGAGGTACTAAAATGAAATATCAGGGGCACAGAAGGATTGCCATTTTCAAAACATTATATAACAATCATATGCAACGTAGGCCCACTTTCCACGTTCACTACCACAGGTGTCATGGTGACATTTCCCCTAGTGAGATCATTAACTTACATGCTGTGCTCATACTGTTAATGCTAAATGAAATAGTGCAATCAGTTTGCCACGTGACTTTAATTTTTATAAATATGCCAAATTAGTTAACCTCATTTTGCTTTTGAAATGTGTTTAGCTATGCTGCCTCAATATCTGTTGCGGCCAAAGTTCTATTACAAAGAAACGCTGATGCCCAGTATCAGTTCTCCCAAAAGACCAGTGATTACCTGGCACAGAAATTAAACATTGAGAGGCAATGTGTAAAGACAAACCAGGACATTGTTGGTTGTTTTCCTGTGCAGTTGAAGTAGAGGTCAAAGAACACGGCTGTTTCAGAGAGAAGAAGCCACCCAAAAAAAGTTGAAGGCCAGGACACTCTTCATGGCGAACGTATCCCTAGATTTCAGCTTTATCATCTGTGCTCATGGAAGCAGCTGGAAAAGTTGAAGAAAATAGATGCCAGGTAGGCCTAAATGGCTTAAAATGGCCTAAATACATTGTCATTTATGGAAGCACTGCGTCATAGTTTACTTCATTTAGGCTAATTGTAAATTCTAAGAAACAAACTACCCACATGAACCAGTGTGCATGCAGGTATTTTGCTTCTTTGATATATTGAAACACAGATGAATTAGCATTATGCTTTTACAAATGTCTCAAATCCCCCCCTCAAAAAGGTGGACCAGAGATGCTTGTAACATGTATGCAAATGGCTCCCTCTAGTGGGGAAAACATTCCAGTGCTCTTCAAATTATGGTTTATTTTGGAGTCTTACAGTTTGTGCTACTGGCAGGAGTGGAGGACGAGTACCTCATCATTTTAATGCAACAGATCAACAAATGTATACTACTGTGTGTACTATATCCTTCAGACTATGAATGTAAAAAAGGTTAATGTCTTTCTCTTTGTGACAGTGGAAATTTGATTCTTTGTAAATGGATCCTCCATTGATCAAGCCAAGGCAATATTTGAAAGGCCCCTATGTACTCTAAGATATTTCTATACAAATCTGGTTGCTCGTTTAAACTGTCAACATTTAAAAAAAAAAATATATATATAAGTAATTTAGGTAATCCCAGAAGTTTCAGGAACTGAATGTTCACACCAATAAATTAACATGATTATTTCAATCATTTGTGATTGCAGGATAAGGTTGTTTTTGCAGTTTCTCTGAAGCTGATGAGGTAATGGTACGTGACAGCATCAGAAATACACAATCGAGTTTAGAGTTACAGTTTGTCTCTACATTTGATTATGTAAAAACAAATTATGCTTATGAAGGCCGACATTAGCAAAAATGAACAGTACATACTGTGCAGGAAAAAGTGATAAAGTCATGTAAGTGTATGTTTAGGCATAGTAATCATAAAAAAAAAACCGATATGGATCATAAATTTAATATCTCCGTTACTTTGTGAAGAAGAGAAGATGAGTATCCTCAGAGCCGCTCACACATACATGTTATGTTAAACTAAGAAAAAAAAAAAAAGACATGATTGGTAGGAAACTGTCAGGAAATGGGAAATGAGATGCAGGATCCAAATGCAGGGGAAATTATAATGAAAATAAACAAATCAAACATAAATCAGGAACAAAATAACACGGGGAACAGAGAACACCTGCATTACATTAAACAACGACTGACAGAACAACTGAAGCACTGGGGTGTATATATACACAAAAGGGAACAAGGTTAACAAGATAACAAGGAAAAAAAATGAAAAACGAAAAACCCAGGAACAGGACACAGAAAAGAACACAGAACCTAGGCACAAATAAACTTCAACATAAAAGTCCCACAGAGCGCCAGACACAGAACAAATGTGACATTAGCCTCCCTCAAAGGAGCGTCTTCCAGACACGCTCTAAAACCAGTCACGGAGGGAGGTGAAGTGGCGGCGGAACATGGGGAGGGATGGAGGGTCAGGAGCAGACACTGGAAGCAGGATGGGCTCTGGGCGGAGACAGGGGACGTCGCTGGGCTCTGGGCATGGGTTGAAGGCAGAAATCCTCACCGGAAGGTTGCCAGCGGCTCACACAGAGCAAAGCGCCGTGTCCTCCAGCCTCGATGCCAGTCTCCCGTACCTCTGGGTTGCCTTAAAGTCTTCCTTCACGAAGACCATGGCCCCTGAGATCTCCGACCTGGTGACCCCCGCCAGCAATGCTGAGCCGCATAGCTGCAGTGCCAGACCAACGTAGTCCTCCAATGTCCCGTCAGGTTCCCACCATGGCATCCATGACCAGAGTGGCTCAGCCAGTCCCCTCCGGAAAAAGATCATCCAGCACTCCTCGCTCAACCTTGTCAGACGAGCCAACCTGACAAACTCAAGCACAAATTCCTTTGCGCTGAGCTCTCCCTGGATCCATAATAGTTCAGTCGTTCTGTCAGGAAACGGGAAATACACAGACGGCAGGCAGAGATGCAGGATCCACAAAAGAAACCACGGGGAACAGAGAACACCTACATTACATTAAACAACGACCGACAGAGAACAACTGAAGCACTGGGGTATATATACACGAAGGGAACAAGGTTAACAAGATAACAAGGGGGAGTGGCTAATAGGCAACACCTGGGAAAAACTAATCATGATGAAAAACTACAAAGAACTACAAAATACCCAGGAACAGGACACAGAAAAGAACACAGAACCTAGGCAGAAATAAACTTCAACATAAAAGTCCCACAGAGCGCCAGACACAGAACAGATGTGACAGAAACCAGTTACAATATTTAAAGTTAACATTTATAGACATTTAAGACATCATTTACCTGTCGAGAGTGTGTTGATAGTCTGTGTAGTTGTATAGCTGAGCTCCAGAAAATCAGTAATGAGGTGGCTTTGACAGTTACAGATTTGAAAAACAAAAAGGTGGGAATAAAGAACCCTAAACTCCAACACAAAGAACCATTTCAGCATATAAAGGGTTCTTCAGAATGATATGGTTCTAAATAGAACTGTTACTATGTGCAAAGAACCTTTAAAGAACCATCTTTATTAAAGTGTAAGAAATATACAGATCAGGCACAACATTATGAGGTGAAGTGAATAACACTGATTATCTCTTCATCATGGCACCTGTTAGTGGGTGGGATATATTAGGCAGCAAGTGAACATTTTGTCCTCAAAGTTGATGTGTTAGAAGCAGGAAAAATGGGCAAGTGTAAGGATTTGAGCGAGTTTGACAAGGGCCAAATTGTGATGGCTAGATGACTGGGTCAGAGCATCTCCAAAACTGCAGCTCCTGTGGGGTGTTCCTGGTCTGCAGTGGTTAGTATCTATCAAAAGTGGTCCAAGGAAGGAACAGTGGGGAACTGGTGACAGGGTCATGGACGGCCAAGGCTCATTGACGCACGTAGGGAGGGAAGGATGGCCCGTGTAGTCCGATCAAACAGACGAGCTAGTGTAGCTCAAGTTGCTCAAGACGTTTTCACCCTTTAATGGAAACGGTATTCCCTGGTGGCTGTGGCCTCTTTCAGCAGAATAATGCACCCTGCCACAAAGCAAAAATGGTTCAGGAATGGTTTGAGGAGCACAACAACGAGTTTGAGGTGTTGACTTGGCCTCCAAATTCCCCAGATCTCAATCCAATCGAGCATCTGTGGGATGTGCTGAACAAACAAGTCCGATCCATGGAGGACCCACCTCGCAACTTACAGGACCAGATACCACAGCACACCTACATTTAAGCCATTTAAGCCTTCTTGTGGACCCCTTGGAAGTGTGCTGAGGCCACCTAGTGGCGCCTCTTGTGTTGTCATTCCCCTTGTAGCTTGTGCAAGTTACAATTCTCTGTCAACCAATCAACGTTCTGCAGTGAGCTCCACCCTTTAGGTACCGGACTACTGTGCTAGGTACCCCAACAGAAGGGTCCCAAAAACGTGGTGCAGTATGGTTCGGCATTTTGGTACCATTCACAACTTCTGACAATCGAGTGGATAGATAATGTTAGACAAACTTAACCTCATGTATCAAAAGCAAGCTAATTCCCATGATCCTATTGTCCCTTTACAATAACATACACCCTTCAGTGAGGGCCTCTTCTCCTCGATTCCTAAAGATTAGTTTTTTATGGTCTGCTAACTGCAGAGTGTCTGCAGGTGTGCCACCATTACATCACATTCTTTTGATTATATCAAGGGAGTAACATTTATATTGTTAATGGTAACACATTATCATTTTATTACTGTAGTTAAATTAGGCTAACTTTATTCAGAAGAACATTCTGGATGTTCCTGCTGCTTTGTTGTTTTATTTCATGAATGTTACTCTCTAGTGCTGGGCATCCAGGCCTTGTTATCTCTATTTACAGCATATTTCTGGATCGTAACTTGCCCATAAACCGCACATATCTCCCAGCAGATGTTTGGCGGGCGAGTTTGGAGAGTGTAAAAATTTAATGGACACAGATGTGTTCGTGTGAGACATATTGAGCTGTTTGTATCAAGTAAGAACATTTTATGGTATTTACTTGTGTATGCTATAATATGCAGATGTTGTGTGGTACCTTGTTTTATACCCAAGTTTTCAAAGCCAAAAAAGTTATGAAAAGTATATAGATTTGTAGGTTTTAGGTTTTGTTTAAACAACAAAGACATGTTTCATTTCTTGAAGATATGTTTGCTTACCCCAATCCTGAAACAACTTAAATACGTTTTCTTCATATCAATCTTTTTCATATACAGCCTTTGTAGAATAAGGTAAACAGTGTTGGGAGTAACGCGCTACAAAGTAACGCATTACTGTAATTCCACTACTTTTAGCGGTAATGCGCATGTAACTAAATATTTATTTTTAATCAAGTAACGCAATTACAATTACTGAAATTTAAATGAGTTTGTTACTCACGTTACTCTATTTTGTGAAAAATGAACGATTGCAGACAAGAAGCTCAAATCTAGGCCCTAGCCCGGCCCCTGTTTTTTTACACATTGATGCAGCCATTAAAATAGTTCAGTTTTGTTTTTAATGTCAAAGTAGTTATATTTCGTTTAGTTTCTTTATTAAGTTAATTTAGAAAAATGTTTGGAGCATTTTATTGTTTGTTAAATTAAAGCTTTTATTTTTTAAAGTGACGACCAAGCGGCCGCTGGCCGACAGTGAGTTAACCCAACACTTTAGCCTCTCAAATCAACACTTGACTTGTCTTGCCTATAATAAAATCCATATATATCAAACACTTCAAGCATCCCAATGCTAGTTTAAACATTTAGCCTACTATCACCACCACAGTAAAAAGGCATTTTTGCATGTTGTCTTACCTTACACCTCTCTGCAAAATGAATATAAATCCGATCTTCAATTCCCGCGCTATAGGCTATGCACATTTAACAGAGTTCACGTCAACGAAAGCAACAGATATGAGCTGCATTTTATTCATCAGCTTATTTCAAGGTCAAAAACCGCAATAAGAGAAAGAGCGAGCTAAGCACTGGTAAGATAATTTAGTCCCATTGGTTTTAATGAAGATGATTGTGTTTTTGACCATCTACGACTTACGTTCAGTTTCACTTACAGCCGTTTGCGTGTTGACTTGCTTTACTATTTGCGGTGACGTGTGTTGCAGTAGCGCTGTCATATCTGACTACAACATGTCATATACTAGCCTATAACACGCTGTCACAGGTTTATTTTTTAACAATTTGCCAGGAAATTTACATATGTGGTTTAAACAACCAGATGCATTTACATTTGTCCAGTTTCGCCTGAAATGCGTCCCAGACACCTTCTGAATTGATTTGTTTGAGTGATCGGATTTAAAATGTTCATATTTACATTTAAAAAAGCAGACATAAAAGTAACTTAAAAGTTACTTTCCCTAGTAACTAATTACTTTTGATATACAGTAATTTGTAAAGTAATTCAATTACTTTTAAAAGAAGTAACTAGTAACTGTAACTAATTACTAATTTTCAGTAGGCTAAATTGCCCAACACTGGTGGTAAAAAACAAAACACTTGTCATTGCAACCTGATAGCACTTTATGTCACAGTTGGTTTTGTTTCACATTTATGTTTTCATGTCTTCTAACATGAACAGATTCAAGATAAACGACTTGACTTGACTTGACAAGAAACTCGCCAACAATGGTACAGGGATAATGGAAACATGACGGCTATTTATACAGAGACTATTAGGATCACATAACTAAACCAACCAATGGGAACATAACACATGAGACTAGGGAAACACATGACATAATCACATGAGGACAAGGGAATCACATGATAAGACCAGGAACTTGAAACATGACTATGAAATTACAAAATAAAAGACATGAAAACATAAACGTGAAACAACCGTGACACTTAAAATGGTATATCACAATTATTTTGACCTAACCACTTTGTTACAATATCAGGTAACAAAAAAATTATGATTATCATGCCTTTGACTTCTTGCATTAACTTTCAAAAGTTTGAGGTCAGTAAGATTTTTTAATGTTTATAAAAAAGTCTTTTAAGCTTAGTAAGGCAGAATTAGTTTGAACAAAAAAACAACAAAAAAAAGAGGTAAAAACAGTAATATTGTGAAATATTATTAACATTTAAAATAACTTTCTATTGTAATATATTTTAAAATGTAGTTTATTCATGTGATGTCAAAGCGAAATTTTCAGCATCATTACTTACATCATTACAGTCTTCAGTGTCTCATGTTCTTTCATAAATTATTCTAATATGATGATTTGCTGCTCAAAAAACAGTTCTTATTATTATCAATGTTAAAAACTGCTTAATATTTTTGTGGAAACCACGATAAAGTTTTTCCAGGATTCAAAAGAACATTTTCTTTACAAGCCCTTTTGATCAATTTAATGCTGAATAAACATATTCATTTCTTTTAAAAATAAATCAGCATCACCTTTGTACGCTACTTGTACCATGATTATGGTGAACGACTCGTTCTCTTTTTTTTCTAAGACGTGATGCACTCCCTCAAGGGACATGTTGTCTTATTTAAGGCCTTGGGCTCTGTTCCATAACATTTCTGTTTCATTGATTTTTTTTAGCTCTAAAACTGTAGGCTGTTATCAGTGCAGGTTTATGGGCTGGAAATGTGTTTTTGTTAACATAAAAATGGAAATATAGCTTTTGTCTGATAGCTTCGGAAACAATTTGGATGTAGTTATTATGACGGTCTCTGCAGGATGTGTGAATACAGCAGAGTCTTCTGTATTCAAGCTCCTAAAACTAATTAAATAAGGAGGCCACTGTTTTATTATGCATGGTGTGACTTTTTGATAGGGTTTTCCAAAACTAATGTGCCTTTTATATTGTCATTTTTACTGAAGCATTTCTTGAGGATCTGTTAGCGCCTCAGTGGCAGCTAATAATAAGCTTTTATTTTTTATTAGTCTTTTAATTCAGCTTATTATTATGGCTGAATGGGTTTTCCTCCCCAAAGTAAATCAGTTAATGAAAAGTCATTTTGGGGTGTGTGGTGAATGTCCAGCGTTTTGAGTGGCATGTCTTTAACAGTTCACAAACTTCATGGCCTCACTCTGAGCTCACAAAAGTGATCATTTATTTTATGAATTTGCTTTGCTTTTTAGAATTAGCAAACACAATCTATGTCTGAGGTAATGTTTTCAGCAAATAATTAAAATATTATTTAACATTATGATTATATTATTGTTATGCAATTTTGTATATATCAACAACTGTACACTACTAGTCAAAACTCTGGAATAATTAAGATTTAGGGCCCTATTTTAACGATCTAGCGCGCATTGCACAGGTGCACTTAGGGCGTGTCCGAATCTACTTTTGCTAGCTTAACGACGGAAAAAACGGCCGGCACGCCAGGCGTATGGTCCAAAAGGGTTGTACCTAGTCTCTTTATGAGTCATGGGTGTGTTTTGGACATAAAAGCCAGTCCCTTTAAAAACAGTTGCACTTGCACCATGGTTAATTGGCTATTAACGTGGTGGAATTTGTGAGCGGAAAGACTGAACGCTTCTCCAGAGAGGAATCCTTTTATTTTTAATATTTAAAAATGTTTGTGTGCTGCTACGCGTCTCTATGTGTGTAATACGCAGAGTGTACGCGCATTGTGTACCCGCCTATAGGCGCATATTACTAACGCGCCCTTTATATAACACAAAGAAATACTGTGCTATTGACTTTAGAGCAAGTTTTTGTTGGTTAATGGCGCAGTCGTTTTCAGTTGCCTCAAAATAGAAACAATACGCCTGAACACGCCTTGTTTTCAGACCAGCACGCCCATGGCCGAACAGATGGATGCGAGTGCATTCGCTATTTAAATAACGTGGCACTGGACGTGAAAATGATAACTGCATCGGGCTGAAACTAGCAAAAAACACTTTCCAGGTGTTGCATTGCGCCGGGTGTATGATAGGGCCCTTAATGCTTTTGAAAGACATCTCTTCGCTCACCTTTTGAACTTTCTATTCACTAAAGAATGTATCACAGTTTTGACAACAAAAACAGTTTTTAACATTAAACAATAACCATTATTAATATTGTCACGCTGTGGCTGTAATAAGCAGAGTAGCAAACAAAAATAGTATTTAATAGTCTTTAATCATTTAAATCCATATAAGGAAACACGCATAGGATAACTTGGAAACAGCATAACCACTTCAATATGAATGATAGAAGACAAAAAACTAAGGAGAATTCAGGGCTTATATACAAACAGGGTAATCACTGTAGAAACAGAACAGGTGTGGGGAACTAATTAACAACCATAGATACAAACCAGTGGTGGGAAAATGAGAACAAAGGAAACAGGAACTAGAATAAAAACAAAACAGAACATACACGTGAGAAATATTAATTATGCCAAACTTTTGTTTTACACAAAGTGTATTAATGTTTTAAATTAGTGTTAAATCTGTTTTAAAGATTTTTACAAAACATTTTAGCCTTGCATTTATTCATCCATTTCAAGCTTTTTACAATGTAAAATTTGATTATAAAAACCTACCTCTCCAATAGGTTGTATTAAACATGTGTGATATATTTGTAGCGTTGTTTACAATCAAATGATATTCAAAATCAAGAATGCTCGGATTGCTCAGTCCACACCCACTCTAACAGCCTGCTTTGCAGCTCTCCAGTAGCCATGTGGACATATTGGAGTACACTTTACAGATGGAGCTGGGTAAGCGACCCAATAAAAACAATCAGCGAAAATGCCACATGTGATTTTGAGCATGAGATGGATGACAGGGACAGAGAGAGTGTGTGTCGCAGGCTTGCTCTGGCAGTAATCACTGTTGTCGAGGCACTAATTGGTCTTGTCTGTTTGTGAGGCCACACACTGTGACGTGGGGCTTCTCGCAGATGGGTCGTGGATGCTGACTTTAAGGCAGGCTGGTGCCAGACAGGCCTATGAGCCGTGATCAACAACAAATGGGTGTCTGGATTAGGCTCTCTCTGTTTGTTTGTCAGATAGTTGTTTTGTCTGACTATCCCACATCAGTCAGATATATATATATATATATATATATATATATATATACACTCACCTAAAGGATTATTAGGAACACCATACTAATACTGTGTTTGACCCCCTTTCGCCTTCAGAACTGCCTTAATTCTACGTGGCATTGATTCAACAAGGTGCTGAAAGCATTCTTTAGAAATGTTGGCCCATATCGATATGATAGCATCTTGCAGTTGATGGAGATTTGTGGGATGCACATCCAGGGCACGAAGCTCCCGTTCCACCACATCCCAAAGATGCTCTATTGGGTTGAGATCTGGTGACTGTGGGGGCCATTTTAGTACAGTGAACTCATTGTCATGTTCAAGAAACCAATTTGAAATGATTCAAGCTTTGTGACATGGTGCATTATCCTGCTGGAAGTAGCCATCAGAGGATGGGTACATGGTGGTCATAAAGAGATGGACATGGTCAGAAACAATGCTCAGGTAGGCCGTGGCATTTAAACGATGCCCAATTGGCACTAAGGGGCCTAAAGTGTGCCAAGAAAACATCCCCCACACCATTACACCACCACCACCAGCCTGCACAGTGGTAACAAGGCATGATGGATCCATGTTCTCATTCTGTTTATGCCAAATTCTGACTCTACCATCTGAATGTCTCAACAGAAATCGAGACTCATCAGACCAGGCAACATTTTTCCAGTCTTCAACTGTCCAATTTTGGTGAGCTCGTGCAAATTGTAGCCTCTTTTTCCTATTTGTAGTGGAGATGAGTGATACCCGGTGGGGTCTTCTGCTGTTGTAGCCCATCCGCCTCAAGGTTGTGCGTGTTGTGGCTTCACAAATGCTTTGCTGCATACCTCGGTTGTAATGAGTGGTTATTTCAGTCAAAGTTGCTCTTCTATCAGCTTGAATCAGTCGGCCCATTCTCCTCTGACCTCTAGCATCAACAAGGCATTTTCGCCCACAGGACTGCCGCATACTGGATGTTTTTCCCTTTTCACACCATTCTTTGTAAACTCTAGAAATGGTTGTGCGTGAAAATCCCAGTAACTGAGCAGATTGTGAAATACTCAGACCGGCCCGTCTGGCACCAACAACCATGCCACGCTCAAAATTGCTTAAATCACCTTTCTTTCCCATTCTGACATTCAGTTTGGATTTCAGGAGATTGTCTTGACCAGGACCACACCCCTAAATGCATTGAAGCAACTGCCATGTGATTGGTTGATTAGATAATTGCATTAATGAGAAATTGAACAGGTGTTCCTAATAATCCTTTAGGTGAGTGTGTATATATATATATATATATATATATATATTCAGGATCTAAAGCTACATGTTTCATTGTCTGTTCTGCATTGAATTATTTTTTTATTATTATGATATTTTTATTAGCCTGTTATATTGTGAATATGTTTCATTGTCTGAAATGTAAAATAATCAGTCAGATTGGTTTGTCCAATCAGAAGGCTTTTACGGTGTTTTCTGTCTGTCAATCATTTTGCGAGTTAAAGTCAACAGTCCATATATGGGAAGTCGGAAGCTGAGAGCTTGATAGATGTTTAGATGTGTTTACTATTTTTCATTTGTCAAAAGCAGACAAGAGTAAACCCTGGTAAAGCTTTTAATCCATGGAGGGAGCACTTGAAACAACGCAGAGCTTGTGTTGCTTCTGCACGACAGGTGAAAATCGCATGTTTAGTTTAGCGAACATTTAGAGAAAAGTTTGCATATGTGTTTTTTTGTTGTTTTGTTTTGTATCATTGATACGTCAGGCTTTTATGGCTCATATGATATATAGTACGAATATGGAGCTCACTCTTGAGGAGGAAGAACACCTCAGTTTTATTCAGACAGAGGCTCAAACTGAGCAAAATTATGCAATATGGTGCAGTTGCTGTTATTTGTATGAACTAAATGGAAGCTGACATTCTGATAGCTTGTAAATCAATTAGATCTTTATAACAATAGCAGACCAATAACATTAAATGCATATACATTTCAGTTGACACTCTATATAGCCCAATAACATCTTAGTAAGATAATATTTTAATGCTTAGTTTTATGATCTGATTTCTGTTGTATTGTAGGGGGGCAAAACATATATGCCTGGTTTTACAGACAGGGTTTAGATAGATTAAGCCAGGATTAGGCTTTAGTTCAATTAGGACATAAGTATAAGTAGCTTTTATAAATGTGTCTTAGAAAAAAAAACATTGCTGGTGTGTATCTTGAGACAAAACAATGGCACTGTAAGATATGTCAGTGCAAGTTGCTTTCAGTTAAAACAGCTCAAACATGCATTTTAGTCTGGGACTAGCTTAAGTCTCTGAAACCAGGGGCTGAAGCAATGCAATAGCCTAAAATAAAATGTATTTCATAGAGATATAACGTACAAAACGTTCCCCAAAAGTTTGACCTTATCTGATACACACATTTTAATGATAATAAATGATAAATGATAATCGAGTAAACCTAAGTTGCTTCATTCCAGCAAGTCTTGAAAAATTACTAAGAACATAACAGACTGTTCAACAAAGTTTGTATACAAATATAACACAGCATAGGCTTTATAGGGTTAATTCAGTGGCAAAGTCTGCATGTTCTACTACAGCTAACATCACTTACAGAACCTTAATTTATATATATATATATATATATATATATATATATATATATATATATATATATATATATATATATATATATGTATAAGTGTATAATAATTGTAGATTACATCTAATAGTAGTATGTATATGGCACTGTAAATAAATAATTATTTTAGCATTTAAGCACGGACCTGCCAATGCGTGTTCTTGGCAGCAGATGGCAGTGTTTACTACCAAGAGAATCTCAGAGACATCTTGACAATCAGATTGTCGTGTCTTGAGCATCTGTGTGCCTTTCTCCATATCTTTGTGCTTTTGGTTTCTTTTAACAAGCATTGGCTGAGTCACATACACCATCAGGTCTGCAATAGAGGCTTACTGTTGAATGCTGTCAAGGGAGACTGTCCATGCATATCTACCCAGTGTGATTGAGCGCTGCTCTGAATGAAAGAACTGACGGTGGACTGGTTTGATTTGTAGCTTTATAGCAGGATTATGATAACATGTCTAGCTCCGCTCTGACTAATGTTGCAGAATACAATGATGACTGCATGGTGGATGCCACATTTACGGAAACAAATGCTTCTTAACTTGTCTTTATTTTAAGTTTTAAATGCATGTTTTTTAGTTTAAGCTTTAGTTTAGAATTTCCACCATGATTTGGCACCAAATGACCTATTTTATTTTCATCCACTTCTGTCTGTCAGTAAAAACGCAGCACTGAAAAGTAAACATTCGTAGCCTAATTACACTAATAATTTGTATACAGAACTGATAAGTGTAATTCTGCCGTAAAGCCTTATTGCAGTGAAATTAATTTACAGAAAACTTCTGTTTACTTTGGGGAAAAAAAACATAGTGACAAATTCATAATTGACTGCTTATTATTCCCATGATGAGACAGAAGCCTTATTGCCAGACATGTTTGGAATATGAAACGTTTTTTGACACATGGGCAGATGTTTTGCTTTTTATTTTCCCCTTTCTCCATAATCCTCCCTGAAAAGGTTACTCCAATCCCCACTCTTATGTTTATTAATGAAAAGAAAAATTCTTCACCTGAGAGTTTGGTAAGGAGCACAACAGGAATACTAATGCCTTGAAGCACTGCAGTGATGCAATTTACAATAGACTGTTTCAATTAGGCATAATATTCAAAGACATTTATTTTGAATTACAATAGCTTACGATCATCATACTCAGGAATATTTATATAATACAAAAATGCTAATCGTTGTAACGCACTACGTTTATTCCAGAATTATCATATCACATTTGTTAAACAGGACTAGCTGTGAAATTAGAAATGTTTTGAGACATCAGAGTGCTTTCATGTGTGTAGACATTTTTAGCTTTATTTAGGCACTGTAAAATTCCCAGTGGGTGGACAACCTGCTGACAACATAAAAAATTGCCCTGGATTTAGAAAATACATTTTAAAGTCTCTGTTAGTGTACTGCTCCCTGCAATTCATGTACTGTTTATGTTCCAGCAACATTGATCTGACCCTTGGTCTTTTGCAGCACTGTTTATCCTGATCATCTGTCCATATACTTCCTTCACATGTCTAATCCTGTCTGTCGAAGGGAGACTGAGTGTGTGAGGGTACAGCGTACATGTTGCTGTTTATACGAGCCGACGCAGTTATAGACAATCTGCACTGAGACGACATCTGGTAGCGCTGTCACTCAAACACTCTCTCTACCTCTCTCTCTTCTTGTTCCACCAGGTGACACACTCTTTTTCTCCCTAATGTCATGTTTTGCATCATGCAAGATAAATATTTATAGAGCCTTGACAGTGAATTGAATAAGCCACACTCTCCCAAGAAGTGAGCAAGAAACATGTCAAAACAGGTCTTAAAAAACCAGTCTCGTCATCTGCATTTTCCAGTTGCCATCTCTACCAGATGTTTATAGTAGTCTGACGAAGGAAAGGACTTGTTATTTGAGGTACAATCAGTCGTGAAATTTCTGATAATGCCATTCACATTATAGTCAGATGATATAATTTCCATTTCCTAAACTCACATGTTTCTTTGTGCTTGTATAAGGGAAGAATGTGACAGTACTGCCATATTGACAGACACTGGGATTCAACAGAGTGTATGCGGTTCTTAGTTAAACCTGAGTATGTGTGGACCCAGGCAAGGCAATATGCTTTGTCCAGCATGAAAAGCTCCCTGTGGGGAAATTGGTCTTCTTTAACACAGGAGATTGGCTCTGAGATTTCTCTCTGATAGCTGGACAGGGACTGCGGTAAAACCACACACATAGAGTTTTTTTTGCCCCTAGCAGACCCTGAGGACACAGGCAGGGCTGTAAATATAAAGATATGATTGGGGGAATGGGAAAGAGCGTGAAACAGCTACTTCTTCATACATGATTTGCAACTGTAAGGATGAATGTTGTTTTACTGGCAGTCCTGTTCTACATTTTTTTTGTTCAAGAAGCCTCTTCACTTGGATATATGTCACAATAGGGAAGACAATCCTGTCACAACCTCCGTTTTATACTGACTTTAAATGTTTTGATGATTTTCTGTTTTGAAGACTAGTTGGCATTCTTCAGTTAGGCCTTTATTGCAGTGTTTCCCAACCTTTTTGTCTTATGTACCCTCACAGCCCCATTCATCAATAAAAACTAGAAATGTGCTTCTTTGAACTCATTCTACAGCAGTTCCAGTCCTCTTTGGCGGAACAGTTTTTCAAGAGCCAGATTTATTAAACGGCAAATTAGCATGAAAGCGCAATTCCAAAAAAAGCACAGATGGGCGTGGAAAGTTCTGCACGTGACCTACTGACAACGCGCAAATTAAAGAACACAGAAAGAATGCAGCCAGATCATTTCCATAATGACCAATGCAATCTACCAGTTAGCGTCAGGTTTAAGATATGCTTTTTTGGGGCGGTAAATAATGGCGCAAACATCAGTAAATTGACAAGGGCAATACTCTCCTCCCATAAATTTTGCATCTGAAAGGTAAAATAACTTCAGCCGCAAAAATAACTCTGTCCACGCCTTTTCAGCGCTAATTTGTCATTGTGTGTCTTTTGTAAATACTGACAGTAGTTTTTTTTTTACGCCAAAAGAGGGTTTGCGCTGGTACAAGCTGTTAGTAAATATGGCCCCAAGAGTGCTAATATACAGTCCAACAGCACTGGGACTTTTCCTGGCACTTTCCAGACAGATTGTCAGTCTGTGCTTAGTGGTTGTGATGTTTCATTGACTCTCTTACATGGTACATTGTTACACCAGTAGGTGGCGACAAGTGACTCTTTGGCTGCATCCAAAAGCTTTGGCAGCTGACTTGTTGCCTTGCTGCCCTATCAGGCAATACCTTCGCAGGCAGCATTTGTGAATGAAGGAACCTCACTAAACTGATTTCTGACAGACTTCTGAGGCAGCGTAAAGTTTGAATGATCTACAACTAAATAGAGTGAGCATTTGGTGATAACTAAGTGAATATTTAATTAGTACAATAGTAATTTCTTCCTAGAAATAACATCAAAATTTGAAAAAGTTGGTCGAAAATGTACATTTACACACAAACTGACAACCAACTGCAACTATCAGATGCCATGTTTATTTTTTAGATCAACTGTCACCGAATGGAACACATAGGATTGTGGGATATCAAAGGCAGTGTACATATATGCTGCGTTCAAAATTTGATCGGATGAAGGTATCTCAGGAGACAGGAAGTGACGCTAACACTGGATTAGGGCGTGCCTTGATGCCTTCCTACATTGGTATGCAGCCTCCAAAGGCAGCATTTTTAAGCTTTAAGACGCAGCCTTTATGAGTGAGTCATTAAATAATCAGTTCAAATGATTTGTTTAAATACACTGATTCATCTTTATGAGTGAGACATTGAATCATTCACTCAACTGATTTCTTAATGCTGATTTATACAAAAACAAAACTTTCGTTTGGAGATGTAGCAGTTCTATAGACAAAGTATGGCAATATTTTATGTTAAACTTAAATGTAAGTTACTTAAATTCTTGTTTATTGAATTGACACAATTGTGCTGTTGGTGTAATCTATTATAAGTAATTTTCAAACAGTTTTTTTTTTATTTTCTTTCATGATCACATATCACTTTATAATAATATAGGATACACTACTGTATAAAAGTTTAATTTGGGGTCAGTAAGATTTGTGAAAATGAATTAATAAGATAATCAATACTTAAGTGCCAAATCAGGAAGACTGATATACAGTATAGCTGTGTCCCAATGTGAAGGCCGCATTTGAAGTGCGATTGCATCACAGCAGCGCAACAAAGGCTGTCGCTTTTCGAATTGCGACTTTGAAATGTGACCTCCGTTTCTCAGGCAAAGGAAGGATACAACAGATGGACCCTTCGCAGCCTACCCTATCCCAGAATTCATAGCACACCGGTGACAACAGGATAATATAGATTTGATAGATTGGTCTGCATTCCCACGGCACTCTATCAGATTTCTTGTCGAGCAGCTATTACCTCAAATGTATGCAAGTAAGCCTCAACATCATCATGCTCTGTTAACTTCGTGAGCAACTGCTGGGCCTGGACACGAGGGTCTGGAAGGGGTATGCAACCTGCAGTCCCCAGTCTTAATTGCTCAAGCGCAAGCTCCATGCGTTCTTGACGGCCAGAGAGCTGTTCCACAAACTGCTGTTGCCGGATGCTGACATCGGTAAGCCGGTGGATAATCTCCTCCATTATGAGAGAGGGTGCATGTTCTGCATAAAAGTAACCAGAGAAGAAAAAAAATCTGTCCTCATTCAACAAAAAAAATCTGCCCGCATTCTCCACCACTGTAGCAGGTTTAATGAGGACACAGACAAGACTGGTTTGCAGTGCACACTTTCCCGGAAGGGGTTTATTAAACATAAAAGTGGGAAGTACTGTGGATAAGGGTTGATGAAATGATAAAGGTGCAGAAGTCTGTGGTTTTCCAGTGTCTGAAGGGCAGTCCTGATCAGTCAATCCTTAAATCTGGAGAGACAACAAGAACACACTATCAACATCTTTTTTTTTTTTTTTTTGCCATGGAGAACTAGCTCACCCTTCTCTTCCTCTGCTTATATTCTCTCTTCTTAATGAAGCACAGGTGTGGCCGATCAGCACCTGCTCCTGGCTGCTGATTGAATGACGAGAAGTAATTATAGGGCGACGCTGAAGTGCACTCAGGGTACTCGTCACAATATATATATATAGTTTGTTTTATAGGTTTTACAATGCAAAATCACAGTGTTTTCAAGTACCTTCTGAGGTACATGTTCCCTGGTTGGGAATCACTGCGCCATTGTACATCAACCCATAGAATTCACTTCCTGTATTAGCTGTATTATCTGAGCCAAGGCCCCATTTCATATGGAAATTTCAGGAGATGCATTGAAAGAGCGGCTGAAACATTAGCCATCTCATTATGTCTCCGAGCATATTATCTTGATGGGCTGCAGAAAAATGGCCCTGTATTGAAGCAACGTTAGTGTGGCAGAGTGCGTGATGGTGACACAGCAGCAGTGAAACTGGAGTTTTATTTAATCCAGCGCCGTCTCCCTTGGCCTGATAACTTCACAGCCCATCCCAGGGCTTGTCTGTCAGCGTTGACACAGTAATATCTCCCAAGCCCTCTGTTTCCTAGTCACTTTCATTTATTTTAAAATACCATTTCACACACTGCTGCCTTTAACTAGGCATTATACAGTGTGTGGGGAGAGAGGCCTAGATTGAATTGTGACAGAGACAGCGGGTCTTGCGGTGAAAAATATCAAAATATTGTAAATGGCAGCAGACTCTATAAAATGGCAATGCTGGAGATGATGATTTTCCTCCTGTTTTTTCGACTTTCATTTCTATTGTGTGCGTCTAAGCCTATATATCTGTCTATATATATGTGTGTGTGTGTTGGGTTGCATGTGTGTTTACTGCTCAAGACAATTTAGATTCACTCAGGCTATCAAAACAATATTCCCCACACTTCTCAAATTCAGAGACTCTTTCTTGTATTTCTCCCCAACCTTTGATTACAATTTTTTTTAGCAGGTTCAGCTTTTATAGGATGGTGTTGTTTGGGTAGTGGTTGGGTTAGACTTTTGCATCGTAAAAATTCTGACATAATCTATTATTACCCTTCATTTTAGTTTTCATATTTTACTGATAATAAGACATTTAATAGCATTGTTTTTGGTCACATTTTCATTTTTAATCATGAACGTACACGACGAGCATAGGCTATATATGCAATTATTTATTTATTTATGAAGAGAACAGATAAACCGAATCTGTGCATCACTTTTCATGTTCAACACCACACAAAGCAGATGAATGTGAAATGATATTGGTTCTTAAGTCCCAAGAATCAATCCTTTATTTACTATGTATTTACAGCACAAAATAAACATAAATGAACATCAGAAGATATGTTGTAAGATACAGTACAACTTACCGAAATTCGTATCATGTCTTATGTAATCGTTAAATCAGTGTTTCAACCACGGGAAGACGTCAATAAGACAGTTTTTAAACAATATGACACGTAATGTTACATTTCAGAAAAGCCATTAGGTGATGAGAGAGAAGCATTTTGCCAAATATATATGCACCATATTACATATTTATTATATATATTTTTAAAGTTCTCCAATATTTAGTGTATGTTTCTGTCAAGTCTGGTCGACATTTCGTTCAGTAACGTTTTGATTTATATGCTGTTTAATGTTGATGTTTCTCGTTATTTTACATGTGCATATGATTACATATGACATTCTTCGCATGTATTTTGATCAGGAGATTCTGTACTCTTTCCGAAGATGTGTCATAGTGCCCCCTAGAGTACAACAGTGAAAACATTGAAACCCGGAAAATTCTGTGTTTGGTGGGGAAGCGCTTTTTCACAAATAACGGAAAGTTCTGTGTTTGGCGGGGAAAGAGATAAAAAAAAAACCTAATTGGAGTAGAGACATAATTAGGCCTATGCAATTATGAAGTTATTATAACTTCATTATTATAACATGCTCGCCTGTGTGTAATCAAACGCATCAAGGGAGACCGATGCAGAGTCAACTGTCATTCGACTTTGCATCTTTTTGGATGCATCTCAATCAGCTCCCTATAGCTCCCGAGCTCGTGAATCAGTATATCGTGTACACGAATCTGGGCACTGGTAAGGACCCTGGTTCACTACACATTGGGATAGTGATTACTCAATTTCCGGCGACATGACTACGTACAACGTTAACATACAACGTTGTATTCATTGTTGTGGGTAGTATGAGTATAATGAGTAAAATTTGGATGTACTAGATCCACCAAGTTGTTACTGTCACGTGACCTACCAGCATCAGTTGCGTCACTTCACTGCCATTCATAAATCTTCTCCCATGGCCTCATGGGATAGTAAAGTGTCCAGTAAATGCGCAGAATCTTCAGAATCTCGCAAGAAGTAGTAGATCATCAGGAGACTTCTCGCCTTCTGTTTTTCGAATACTATGCATCCGGACTTACTACTCTGTTGGAATACTGTTTTTCGCATACTATATATTAGGGAAGTATTCGATTTTGGGTGCAGCGTTAGTGTAATCTGTCAAAATGATGGACGGCCTTCAGATTTTTCCATGACTGCTAAAACAATTCAGTCAGGGACAGAATTTTTTCTGTTAACGCAGCTGTATTTGGGTGAGGATGCACATGCACAATAAAATTTTTTATGAAATTAAATAAAAATGTATTATTGATTATTTTTAATTGATTTAAAACGAACTATAATGTCATATAGGGCCCTTTAAACATCTAAAAAAAAATGTTGGTTGTTGTTGCAGTCAGAATATCTGTATATGTCATTAGTCTGTCATCTCTTTATTAGAGTGAACCCACCGGCAAACAAAAAATGATATGCTAACGTATTCGTCATTTCCTTGTGTCTCTGCATAATTTAGGCTGCCTCCCTGCAGGATTAATCTGATTGGACAGTTATGTAAAGCGACTGAGGCCTGAGCTGTCAGTCTCAAGCCAACGGGTACAACAGCAATTGCTTTTGACATCTGGGCATATGGCATGTACATTTCCCAACCTTCTCCTTAAACTACTAGAAATATATGATCTACATGAGATTCTTATAGTATCATGGGGTCCATAAAAAGGCTTCATCAGTGGTTCATCAAATTCAATACACACTATAAAAATGATGAAAAAAAAGGATTGGAAATAAATAGTTTCTCTACTATTGTTGTACACTAAAAAAAAGCAGATTTTGTTTAAATGTTTTACAAGAAATACTATTTAAAAATATGTTTGATTCAATTTGTTTGCTATTTCTTTATAATTATTTGTGAAATTTACTAGCATTTTTTTTGAGTGAAAATGGTTTCTACACCAAATTTTTATCAGTGTATACTGAACAAATACAATTTCTCTAAGTCCCATGTTGACAACCAAATAGTTCACCCAAAAATGAAAATCCTGTCACATTTTACTCACCCTCTTGTTGTTCCAATCCAAACAGGTATTAGGTTCTTATTTAATCTTACAGACCAATTTGGAGTCAACGTCACGGTTACTTCATTTGCAGCTGTGCGCGCATTGTGGTGGCAGAGTGGAGGAACATGGGAAAAATCCACAGAATAAGAGAAATGTCTTGTTGTACCTTTGAATGTCAGATTCGGAATGCAAAAAAGATGGTCTTCATGTTTATAGAGTACTGCCGCTGAAGACACTAAACGCAGACATTTATGGTTGCAAGCCACAGACTGGACTGATGAAACCTGAAACCTGCGATGACTGATTAGTCTACTATTAAAGCATGGATTTGATGTCATCAATAGATCTACATAATATTTACAAATGCAGTTCATGGGCATAATAGCTTTACAGTTACAGCATGAAATAGTGTTTAAACCTATACCGTTTTATATAGGTAACATTTAAACATAACATCACAATTATGACTTCGATATCACAGTTCTGAGGGAGAAAAAGTCAGAATTAGGGGATATAAACCTGCAATTCTAAGGGGAAAAAGACAGAATATCGAGTTTATATCTTGCAATTCTGATATTTCTTCTTAGAACTCTGAAATATAAGTAAAAAAAAAATTTTGAAATATAAACTCGAAATGACCATTTTTTTTATTGTTTTATTACGTGGCTTCCATAGAGTGCTATGCAGAACTGTAATTTTCTGCCACCAGGTAGGCTCCGCTCACAAAACACGCCATCACTGTTTTACAAACACAAAATAAGTCCATTAGCAATTGCGTAATAAAAGCATTCAACATGTAAAATGACGATCAGCCATGAGAGTCAAAATATGTGGAATACTATTTCAGTCTTTCTACTTCACATTTAAATCAATTTGATACTTGAGAATTATTTGTGAAACTTACTATCAATTTCGGAGTAAAATTTGTTTCTACACCAATTTTTTCCCCCAGTGTATATTGAATATTTACTCATCCAATATTCAGTGTTTATTGAATATTGGATATTTTTCTTTTAAATAAAACCAATTTGGCCAATTTAAGTCGTACTGTAAGTCCAGGTCAACAAAAACATGTTTCAAGGATCAATCTTGATCCTTAAAAAGATCTGCTTTGCCGGCGCTGTCTCTCTCTGTGCTCGGCCACTCTGAGCTTATTTTAAGGGTTTGGGGTTGATGGAGCTTCCTCTGTGTCTGGGTGGGTCCACCTCAGGCTGCAATGCTGCTGCCGCTGACATATCTGTGGCGTTTATTAAGAGAATGACAAGTCTATCAGGCCCCATAAGCAGGCTCTCACGGGCGGTAGATCTTTTGTTACTTTCAGAGAAGGGATCATCAATCTTGCCGGCGCTCTGCTCTCTTGAGTTGTTGATGGCAAACACAGATTCTTCCCGCTCCCTCTCCTCTCCTCCTCGCTTCAGCCGTTCTCTCGCACTGAATTCGACAGATATGACTTTCTCGGCTGCCGTGGAGCTCAATGACGTGACGGCCCACCGGCTACCGAAAGGTGGAAGCCTGGGAAAATGCAATATGTTGACAGAAGGTACTTGGTTTGTGATGAAGAGCTGGAGAGAGACCAAGAAAACACATTTCACTGAGGGGTGTCTCTGTACTATCAGACTGATTCAGTTCAATTCAAAGCATTATAAAACTTTACACAAAGCAACATAGTGGAACGCTGTTGAACTAAAAAGCACCATTCAGACGAGGACCACTGAGACTTTGATTTACTGGAAGCCTGTTTCCACCTCAAGAGTAAAAAATAAAAAAGGGCATTGTGAAATAAAGTTTAAAATAAGGGTAATACTTTACACAATAATGTTCTCTTTGTGAACATTAATGTATTAGTTATCATGAAAACAAAAACAAAACCATGAACAGCCATTTATCAATCTAGGTTAATGTTAACTACATTTTTTACATTTTAGCATTAGTTAATGTATTGTAAACAAACAAGAATTTACAGTGAACAATACTATATTTATGAATTAACATAACCTTAAAATGTTTGTTGTTTCTTATTTCATGATACCAAATTATACCTAAACCTTATTGTAAAATGCTACCAAAATAAGTCACATTGTGACATAAAGTCATTATGCAAGATAAAGGCAAAATTTAAAGCCACATTGTCAGATGTCACAACTGGGTGATGAAGCCACAATTATAAGAAATTAAGTCGCAATTACATTAAATAAATTCACAATAAAGTCTGATTGTGAAATATAAAGGTATATGAAGTCACAGTTATCATAGTGTGAAAAAATGAAAAGGGATAACTCACCCAAAAATGAAACGTCTGTTGTTTTCTTTTAATGTGGAACACAAAAGCAGATTTTAGGGTATGTTTACAAGACAACTGGCACAGTGTGTTTGGGGTTTCGTTTATGTTTCATGTTCTTAGTTTATGTTCACTGCCATGTTTCATGTTCTAGTTTGCCACGTTCACTGTCATGTTTCTTAGTTTGCTTTGTTCACTGTCTTGCTTCCTGGTCTTGTCATGTGATTCCATGCCCTCATGTGTTGTGTCATGTCATTGGTTCTTTGGTTAATCATTGTTCACAGGTGTCCCTTGTCTTGTCATTAGCCTCAGTGTATTTCAACCCTCATGTTGGCTATGGTCCTGGTTGAGTATTGATTGTTTGTTTATCTATTTAACCTGCTGTCGGTGAGTTTTTGTCAAGTCTGTTCAAGTCATTGTGTGTCTGGTATCTGTTCACCTTGTAAATAAAACTGCTCTTGGGTTCATCAAAGCTTGCCTCCAGTGGACTGTTCGTTACAACAACGATGTACTTAAAAATAGAAATGAAAAGTTTGGAGTGCAGACGACACTGTTTTCAAAACGATCTTCTTTCACACAGATCAGTGAAAATGACTAAACTCTGTATCATGCATGCCAGGCCAGTAGTTGACAAGGTCAGAATTAGAATTAGTTGGTGATGTTATAATTTGGCCTATGTAAATAATGCGTCTCTGCAGCTCGTAGTAGTTATGCAGTAAATCTAGACTTTGCTAGAGAAGTGTTAATAAATTGAGTATCTTGTGCAGCAAAAACACAAGTCCGCCATTGTTGTTTTGGTTGTCAAGTACTCACGCATGCCTATATGCTTATAAAATTATAACCTGAATAACCATTAGGGAATGTTCTGTATAAGTTAGTTTTAGGTTTTTTTGAAAACCGTGTCCTGTAAACAGCCCTTGGCTGAATGTCTGAGCTGCTTTTACCGTAGAGTTGAATTCATTGTTGTGTGCCTCAAGACACATTGTGCTATAGGACAGAGGTCTTTAACCCTTCTCCTGTAAACCCACTGCCCTGTAAAGTTCATATCCAACCTGTTTCCTCTTATATTTTCAAGCGATCCTGAAGAGCTTGATTAGGGTTGGAGCTAAACTCTGCAGGACAGTGGGTCCCTAGGATCAGTGTTGAAGACTAGGTCAATAACAGCAAACATCTTTGGCTGTCATGGCTGATCGTGATTTGATGTGTTT
This sequence comes from Rhinogobio ventralis, assembly GCA_039654625.1. Classification (NCBI taxonomy): domain Eukaryota; kingdom Metazoa; phylum Chordata; class Actinopteri; order Cypriniformes; family Gobionidae; genus Rhinogobio; species Rhinogobio ventralis. Next base: position 29,729,701 of record CM077200.1, on the reverse strand, counting down.
AATGCTTTAAATATGCAATTGCTAATGAGATTAAAAAAAGAACTTAATACCTGCTTGGAACCACATGAGGGTGAGTAAATATGACAGGATTTTAATTTTTGGGTGAACTATCCCTTTAACTCCTGGTTGTCAAGCTGTCACAGCGTTGCATACAGTTCAACATGGGACTTAGTCTCTAAGAGAAACTTTTCCTCCAGTCTGACCTCAGTTATTAGCTCTCTCTGAGACTCGTACAGTATGTTAAGCCCAGCTTGCTTTGCAGAGGAATGGGGAGCTTCATTAAGTGAGAGGTAGTAGATTTATGAACTCCAGTCTCTCTGCAGACTCCTCTGGAATGGCTGAGGTCTAAGCGAGCACAGATATGATGAATATACTCCACTCTGGGATTGGCCAGGGTCAGTGAATCCAGAAATGTGAGTCCGTAAGATAACTCTGCTGTGTTCATTATTGCTGGTGCGAGGATGCTTGGGATAGCGCCCAATCAGTGAATACTGTATTAATATGGAATATAATCTGCATTACCTCCACAGACAACATCTAGACTTATCACCCAAGGGTCATTATGATGACTGCACACTCCCTGTCCAATCATAATTACCTGAGACTCATTTAATTTGGCTTGTGTTATATGAAATTCCATAATGAATAGCTATTCAAGACATTCAACTGCTACAAGTTGGTGCAACACAAAAGTCTTTTCAAAGGAACACAAGTTTGAATCCTCCTGGACTCTGCTGGTGATTAGCACGACAATGGCAGGGTTTGGCCGCGCTACAGAGTCGAGGCGTATTGGTCGGGCTTAATGAAAGAGGAAATTTGATTTTTCTTCTTTGATCGTGTCCAAGCTCTTTAATTTACCAGTCAACAAAAGGAGTGGGAGCGAGAGGATGGGCCTGCCTTTGTGCTCTCAGATTGCCAAAAATATCAAATCAATCTCCTCATTAACATTACTAATTCTTGCGTAGGCAGTTTCCTGCAACTGCAAATTGGCCTGGCAGTATTGTTAGTTCAGGTGTTCGATTTAATTGATTCCCCCCTCCCCTCCCTTTCAGTAATGAAAAGCCTGAATGAAATGGAAAGCAAATGACTGAAGGAAGAGTGTATTTGAACTGAATTTAATAGAATAATTCCATTATATTAAAACCTATAAGGCTTTTAATGAGCTACATAGGGGAGCGCTTGAATATCTTTCCAGCTAATTGTTAAAAAGATGTATTTTGTCTAAATGGTAGTTGTTCTTCAGGGGCCATTCTCACAACTTTCTTGACTTTCATAACTTCTCACAATTGGTTCTGTTGGGGGTGGGCGATGCTCACCTGATTCTATCGTCTCATAATTTCCAATCTAACTACGCTTATTTGTTTTGTTAAGAGAGAAAGGCATGTAGGGGGAGGGAAAAGCGCTTTCTTTCTCTACTTCTAACTCTTTTTATTACACACAGCTGTGGTGATGTGTTAAAAGATGGCTGTGATAATGGTGGAGGAAATCAGGCTGTCAGAGGGTGATACAGGCTCCACATACTGACCCTTTCACCCAGCTCCTATCAGTCAGCCTGGCCTTGGTTCGACTCCTCACCTCATGATCCCTTTACTCAGCTCCAAAGTACCTAAAAAATAACAAACCACAGCCAGACCTAAATACTTAGTCTGTATTCTGAGAGGCCAGCATCTCTCAAAGCCTTTCTTATGAGTGCTGCTACATATCTGACCTTGTGATACAAAGTTGTGATATTGAAAGGTGACCATGACTTTTGGTTACACTTTATTTTAAGGTGTCATTGTTACAGTGTAATTATGTATTTAAGTACTGAGTAATATTAATTAACTACATGTATTTACTATAGGGTTATGGTAGGATTAGGGTTTGGTTTGGGTTAGTTACATGTAATTATGCATCATTTACTGTTATTACTATGGTAAGTAACATATGTAACAAGGACACTAAAATAAAGTGGGCTACGCTTTATTTTAAGGTGTCATTGTTACAATGTAATTATATATTTAAGTGCTGAGTAATATTGATTAACTATATGTACTTACTATAGGGTTAGGGTAGGATTAGGGTTTGGTTGAGGGTTAGTAGCATGTAATTATGCATAATTTACTGTTATTACCAGTACCATCGCAAGGGCTGTGCCAAGTGTGCGACCGCACAGGGCCTCGTGCAAAGTAAAGTGACAGCTGACTTGATGATGTAAAGCCAATAGTTCATGTTTTTGTCCTTCGAAATACTATAGTTAAAAGACATAGCTAAAAATGAGACTAAGTGTATTGTGATGCTGTATTATTCTGTTTGTTAAAAAATTATTATGCACTAACTTACAACATTTCTCTGTGTGTGTGACTGTGCGTGTGACACTGATTGATGCGCATGCATGTCATCAGCGCTGCATCGCACGTCAAGTTCGTAGAGAGCTTTTTTTCAGCCCATTCAAATTCAGATTTTGACCATAGATAACCATAGATATTACCTAAGAAACCATAGATATTACCTAAGAAGTTCAAGTAAATACGCTAGAAATGCGCGCTCATTCAAGGATTTATTGCATGGACGGAGAAAGCACGGGCGACTGCAGGATTTCATCTAATGGTACGCACAGGTTTTTTTTAACATTAAAAAAGTTCAATAAGCATATATAGCCTAACTATGTTAGCCTACCTTTCGGAGCATCAGTGAGAGCAACGGTACTGCAGAATGACTGTATTCTACTCTATCTCTACACGTTTTAAACATTTTTTAAGTCTGAAAACTGCAAAAAGCAACAAAATAGTCAGACATCCATTTAGCGTATGTTCAGGAAAACTACTGGAAAACAGCGCTGGTTGTTCTCTCAATACTGTCTGTTTGTTTTACTGACGGAGAAATGTCTTTAGATGATTCAGTGAGAGAGAGAGCAGTCCAAACTAATTCAAGTGGATTCAGGCCGTTTTGCAAACGCGTTTGACCCATTCATAATTTAGAACATAATTTAAGCATCAAAATGTGCGCACAACGCAATTCAGTCACACAGTTTAACTTCTTGAACCTAATGCTGTTAAACTGAATAAACAACTTTTTTCTTAAATATCCACATAAACAACAAATTGTTCGTCACTATAGCAACAGTAGATCCCTGTTAATATACCCCCGGGCCTCGCACATCACGTACGCACAGGGCCTTGCACCCCCCTTGCGACGGGCCTGGTTATTACTATGGTAAGTACATGTAACATATGTAACAAGGTCACTGTAAAATAAAGTGTTACCATAAAGTGTTACCCTTTTCTGTTAGTTTTTCTTCAAATAATTGTAGTATTACAAATATCATTATTATTTCATATAATTATAGGGAAGTTGCACCACATGTCATTTTTAAAGCTTGTCATGAAAAATATCAATTTATGTGATAATTCAAGATATTTGTTGACAAGATATTACAGTGTTTTTTTCTTCATGTTCATTTGTGCCACATGACTTTTGAATAAGCAACATAGTTTTGTTAATTTTTGTTTTTCCTAGAAATAAGTATAAAAGATTATGTTAAACTACTTTTTAAAAAATAATTTCATGAGACTTTTTTTCTTTAAAATTGTGTCGTTGAACCAAAAGACTGCAACTCTGCAACTATCAGAGAATCATGGAGGACACAACATTTCTTTATCAAGTTGAACTTTTGTGTATAATCAATCAAAAGAATATGAAAAGTCATGAAATGTCAACTTGATATTTTAGTGGGTTTTTTTTAGCTATTAAAAGAGGATCTCAGAGCCTAAACAGAACATTTTGATAGTATAATGACTCATAAAAGCCCCTTTTCCCCATCATCAACGCAATCACTTATCTGATTCTCTTTCCTTTTCAGAATGCACAAGATGACACATCAAGACTTCTCCCTTTATTGACTGTAACTGACATCTTCATCCGATTGCCGGCGTCTTTCCTTCCTCCATTGTTGGTGCTCTCATCTGTGGTGTTTCCACACGGTTGCGTGGTGGTGCGCTGGGATTTCACAGCGTTCTGACTCAAGCTGACACCGTGACAGGCGAGCAGGTGGGAGAAAAGCGCACTAGTCATTCTCAGACAGAAAGCGCAATAAAAGGGAGCTTATCCAAAAGCCCCATCATAGCAGAAAACATTCCTTCAAATGAAATGAGTTGAATGCAACTTTGCAGCAAGGGGGGAAGAAAATAAAAATGCTAAGTATTCAACATTCACTCCATTAAATCCTGGAGTGTTTGTGCTTTCTCAGCTAGCTTGCATAACTTAATTAAATCCCATCTTGTTTTCGAGCACATTTGAATATGATTGATTTCAATAAGGGAGAGGCAAGAGGAACAACAGGCTTTATAAATAATAATTTCTGATATCAAAACATTACCGTGCCTAAGATTTGTGATCTTCAGATCAATGCTGGAAAATAATTTTTTTTTGATGAATAATAAATAGCCTACTTTTGAGTTTTAGGCCTAATCACTAAAATGTGAAATACGTTTCGTTTTTTTTGTGTTTGCATTTTAATTTTTTCATTGATGCAGTTTTTTGAGTTTTATATAATTCCAGACTTCAAAGTTTGTCCATATGATTAGAATTTTTTACTGGTTCGTTTTGACAGTAATCCCTGCTGTAGATGCCACAATAATTACACCATTCTGCAGCCAAAACCATCTTTCCTCATTGATGGCCATTCAAAAATATTTGTTCAAAAACATTGTTCTTGTATGCAACATATAGGGTAACATGGCGGAAGATGCCCCCTTAAGAACAATGTGTATTTACTTTTAAACTGTAACATATTTAGATATAAGTTTAGCATGTGCAGGGTGATGTATAAGCCAATGTGTTATTATAGGAAAAAAAATAGAAACATGGTAATTGAGTTGTTATAGCACAAAATGGCAAATATTAAAAGAGAGAGGTATGATGGTCCCTACTGGGGTAATTTGACCCCCCTTTAGAAGCAGGATAAACTTTTATAGAATATATAAATTACTCTTGATATAATTCTTATTAATATATAAATATATATATATATACACACCTTCCTAATATTGTGTAAACAGCCCTGATCCGTCGAGGGTGCTGGGGTATCTGGCACCAAGATGCTAGCAGCAGATCCTTTGAGTCCTGTAAATTGCAAGGTAGGGCCTCCATGGATCGGACTTGTTTGTTCAGCACATCCCACAGATGCTCGATTGGATTGAGATCTAGGGAATTTGGAGGCCAAGTCAACACCTCAAACTCGTTGTTGTGCTCCTCAAACCATTCCTGAACCATTTTTGCTTTGTGTCAGGGAGCATTATCCTGCTGAAAGAGGCCACAGCCACCAGGGAATACCGTTTCCATTAAAGGGTGTACATGGTCTGCAACAATGCTTAGGTAGGTGGTACGTGTCAAAGTAACATCCACATGGATGTCAGGACCCAAGGTTTCCCAGCAAAACATTGTCCAAAGCATCACACTGCCTCCACTGGGTTGCCTTCTTCCCATAGTGCATCCTGGTGCCATGTGTTCCCCAGGTAAGTGACGCACACACACCCAGCCATCCACATAATGTAAAAGAAAACAAGATTCATCAGACCAGGCCAACTTTTTCCATTGCTCTGTGGTCCAGTTGTGAGGCTCATGTGCCCACTGTTGTGGTTTTGGCAGTGGACAGGGGTCAGCATGGGCACCCTGACTGGTCTGCGGCTATGCAGCCCCATACGCAACAAACTGCAATGCACTGTGTATTCTGACACCTTTCTATCAGAACCAGCATTAACTTCTTGAGCAATTTGAGCTACAGTAGCTCGTCTGTTTGATCCGACCACACGGGCCAGCCTTCGCTCCCCACGTGCATCAGTGAGCCTTGGCCGCCCATGACCCTGTCGCCGGTTCACCACTGTTCCTTCCTTGGACCACTTTTGATAGATACTGACCACTGCAGACCAGGAACACCCCACAAGAGCTGCAGTTTTGGAGATGCTCTGACTCAGTTGTCTAGCCATCACAATTTGGCCCTTTGTTAAACTCGCTCAAATCCTTACGCTTATTTTTCCCGCTTCTAACACATCAACTTTGAGGACAAAATATTCACTTGCTGCCTAATATATACCACCCACTAAAAGGTGCAGTGATGAAGAGATAATCAGTGTTATTCATTTCACCTGACATCGGTGTTATGCCTGATCTGTGTATATCTTATTATTTTACCCCAAAGGTCTAATTTGATCTTTTCTACAAAATAAAAACTATAACTTGTGCCATGAAGTTCAAGGAATTGTCTGTAGACAGGATTGTATCGAGGCACAGATCTGGGGGAGGGTGCAGTAAAAATTCTGCAGCATTGAAGGTCCCAATGAGCACAGTGGCCTCCATCATCCATAAATCATCCATGGAAGAAGTTTGGAAGCACCAGGACTCTTCCTAGAGCTGGCCACCCAGCCAAACTGAATGATCGGGGGAGAAGAGCCTAAGTCAGGGAGGTGACCAAGAACCCGATGGTCACTTTGACAGAGCTCCAGCGTTTTTCTGTGGAGAAAGGAGAACCTTCCAGAAGAACAACCATCTCTGCAGCACTCCACCAATCAGGCCTGTATGGTAGAGTGGCCAGACGGAAGCCACTCCTCAGTAAAAGGCTGCCTGGAGTTTGACAAAAGGCACCTGAAGGACTCTCAGACCACGAGAAACAAAATTCTCTGGTCTGATGAAACTCTTTGGCCTGAATGGCAAGCGTCACGTCTGGATGATACCAGGCACTGCTCATCACCTGGCCAATACCATCACTACAGTGAAGCATGGAGGTGGCAGCATCATGCTGTGGGGATGTTTTTCAGCGGCAGGAACTGGGAGACTAGTCAGGATCGAGGGAAAGATGAATGCAGCAATGTACAGAGACATCCTTGATGAAAACCTGCTCCAGAGCACTCTGGACCTCAGACTTGGGCGAAGGTTCATCTTCCAACAGGACAAGGACCCTAAGCACACAGCCAAGATAAAAGGAGTGGCTACGGGACAAATTTGTGAATGTCCTTGAGTGGCCCAGCAAGAGCCCAGACTTGAACCTGATTGAACATCTCTGGAGAGATCTGAAAATGGCTGTGTACCGATGCTCCCCATCCAACCTGATGGAGCTTGAGAGGTCCTGCAAAGAAGAATGGGAGAAACTGCCCAAAAATAGGTGTGCCAAGCTTGTAGCATCATACTCAAAAAGACTTGAGGCTGTTATTGGTGCCAAAGGTTCTTCAACAAAGTATTGAGCAAAGGCTGTGAATACTTATGTACATGTGATTTAAAAGTTTTTTTTTTTTAACTAATTTCTTTCACATTGTCATTATGGGATATTGTTTGTAGAATTGGGAAAAAAATATGAATTTGATCCATTTTGGAATAAGGCTGTAAGATAACAAAATGTGGAAAAAGTGAAGCGCTGTGAATACTCTCCGGATGCACTGTATATCTTGAAATTTCTATTTTCATTTTTCACAATTGTGACTTTATATCTCAGAATTGCAATGTTATTTCTTGTAACTGCTACTTTATATCCACTTGTGAATTAATGTATCAGACTTTTTACATGTCACTATTTTTATGCAATTTCAACTGTATATTTCATAATGTGACTTTTTTTTATTACCTTTTTCTCACAATTACCTGTTTTTTTCCTTCTTTTTTTCTCTGAGGTGGAAATGGATTTGTTGATGAAAGTAATTCCTCCAATGGTGGCAATTTGGCCAGGACCCCAGGGTTACACCCCTACTCTTCTTTTCTAATGACCACAGAGAGTTAGCACCTCGGTTTAACGCCTCATCCGAAGGACGGTGCTTGTTACAGTATAGTGTCCCCGTCACTATACTGGGGCATTAGGACCCACAGGGTGAGCACCCCTGTTGGCCTCACTAACACCTCTTCCAGCAGCAACCTAGTTTCCCTAGGAGGTCTCCCATCCGGGTACTGACCAGGCTCAATCCTGCTTAGCTTCAGTCTTGGGCTACAGGGTTATATGGCTGTGGCAAAGACCAAATGACCAAAGACATCAGCTGCATATGCCAACTGAGCAACTGCTATTGAAATGAATGGGAATGCTAACGGATAGCTTTCTCTTTTAGACCCCCTTGACTGAACATATGAACATTCATAATATGACAAACTACTGTATAAATTCCCTCAGCACTAGGTGGACAAGTATCAAAGATGCATACAACCAATATTTCTTCCAGTAACGTGCACAGAACACACATCCATAGGCAATATATGTACATATACAATGTGCAGTATTAAATAAACAGCAGCCAATGTCAACCAAGTGCTTATCATCGCATTTGATATTGAAAATGCTATTAAAACTCTGACTTGTGCATTTGATACTGTCTGTTTTTCTCTTGACATGCTGTAGTCAGCCGCTCATCCTTCAACCTGTTTCCTCAGGGAGCTAGACAGAGAGAACACAGTTAGAGAGTAAGTCAGAGAGGGAGAATCTCGGCTCAGAGACTCAGAGAACGAGAGAGGGAGAGCTGGAAGATGCCTCTGTGAAGTCGAAGTGTGACTCACACTCGCTAGTGCAGCTACAGATGAAAGACTGTCATTCCAAAGTGAGCCGAGGAGAAACTCAGCGGGGGAAAACTCCACAATACTTTTAAATGAATAATACCAATAGAATAGTCCTGCATTTACATTTTCTCTCAATGTTTCTGTTTTCACGGAATAGGAATAGCAGACGTAAGATTTCAGCAGTGTTTTGTTCACGCGTCAAAGAGGAATCGAATGCGTACCGGGTGCCACTGATGTTCTCTCTCCGCCCGGGCTCACCGAATCCCTGCGCCCGTCTCACAGACAGTAAAGGGCAAACAATAAAATCATCTGCAGTCTGTTTGTGTGGCGGTGCAGGAGAACAACAAGGGTCTTTCAAGGTCAGTCAGCTCAAGAGACAAACAGGCTTCTGGAATTGCCTACCTGAGGATGCAGCAGTGGCTGCCTCAGATAAAAACTGCCCTCTGCCTTCAGCATTTTCACAACTAATCCTTTAAACAGATGTATGCGTTGCTTGTTTTGGAGGAGATCCAGCCATAGATATTCTAAAACGTCTCCAGGGATAGAGGAGTGAAAAATAGATCCACCTGATGCATTTCTAATGCTTAGTAGGTTTACCAATAGGCTATCGTTCATTTTAAGAAGGGACTCAAATGCTCTCCCCTACAGCAAAAATAAATAAATAAATAGATTTAAAATAGATATAAATATATTATATAATATATATATTAAATATTTTGCATGGAAATGTTTTCTTGACTCTAATTACAAAAGTACATTTTGTAATATGTTTTAGCATTTGAAGATTTAAATCATTTTGAAAACCTTTGCTTTTTATGGCATATATTTAGCATATATTTGTTATACATCTTGACCAAGTATATTTTTCTGAATAGTAAGCTGCCTATGCACTTTAAGGCAAAATATCTGACACCCAATTTTAACCAAATTAGGTTAACAGAATCCCAGGAAATCCAAGAATGAGTGATGTAATGCATCCAATTTGGCATGGATGATGAGAAATGTTGGTTATGAAAGTATGAATAAAAAATAGTTTAGTGCAATTAAAAATGGAATTTATTAAGCAACACTATCGGAATCATTTGCAAATGCAGAATGCTTTCCAAATCATCACTTTAATGACACTTATTTCACCCAAAAATTAAAATAGTCTCCAAACCTTTCGTATGCAGAACACAAAAGAAGATATTTTAAAGAATGTTTTACACAAAGTAACTTATTTACACTAAATTACTCTGGGACCATTTCCGTATGGATTTGGTCTACCCAAATTGAAAAGCTTCCCACCCCCCAAAAGAAGTGCTTTTTTAATTTTTTTTTATTATAAATTCATTTTTGAAAGTGTATAACTCAGTGCTCTAGCACCCTGCAGACAGCTTTGGCTGTTTCCACTAGACTGCAGCAAATACTGTACATTTTTGTCTTTATCATGTATGCAAGATTTATTCAAATGGATCTGAATGGAGGAATATTACCTTTTTTATGTAATTTCCGCCTACCAATTTTCAATTTGGGTAGGCAAAATCCAGGCGGAAATCCCCAAAAATGGTCCCAGAGCATAGTTCCACACACTCAGCTGTCACTGAGTTGTTACTCTTTCAAAAGGTACACTTTTGTACCTTGTTTAACCCTAAAGGGTGCAGAAGATATATATTAGTACCTTTTGAAAGGGGGTACCACCCCAGTGATGAATCGCTGTTTTTCTGAAAGTGCAGAAGAAAGAAAGTCAAACAGGTTTAGAACGACGAATGTGTTACGATCCACGCCTGTCCCGGACTCCATTTCCCATGATCCTCCCTGTTTCACACCTGAACTCACTTCCTCATTGTCTCTCCCGCTCTCCCCAGATTCCCTGCACCTGGTCTTTGTCATTAGCACTCCCTTTATATTGAACTCACTCCCTGCGCTCCTTGCCCGTTGTTATTGTTATGTGTGTCGTGTTTTGTTCCTGGTTTCTTAATAAAACCCATCTTTGTGGAAGCCCTGGATCTTCTCTTCCCTGCTGCACTACACACTTGTGACAGAACAACGGACCTAGACTGCCAGGACTTCCACTACAAGATGGATACCTTTGTCACCCCGATCTCTCCCGTTTCCCCTCTTGAAGACACGTCGGCAGTGGATTGCCTGTGGGGGCTCAGACAGGAAGGTCGCCTGCTGGAGAGGTACGTGGAGGAATTTGCTGAGCTGTCTTGTTTGGTGAACTGGCTAGATGCACCACTTAATGCGGTGTTTCTGATGGGCCTGGACGAGGACACTATTCGGTACATCGAACCTGCCTGTTTATTTTCCCTAGTCGAGTCAATTAATCTGATTCTTTTTTAAATTGTTCCGAGTTTGAAATTGAAGAGGTTCATGAGAATGTGTCTTCCTCGTCCATTCCCCTCAGAAAAACACGCGGCCTGGTCAGTTCACCCACAGCCAGTTTCCTCCCCGTATCCCTCCAGTGGGTCTTCCCGAGTTGTCCTGCCTGTCCCTCATCCCAAACGGCCGAGAAGGAGGGCCGCCGCGAAGCCCTTGTCTCCGGCCAAGATGGCCGCCGCCACGCCAGAGCCCTCGTCTCCGGCCAAGATGGCCACTACCACGGCAGAGCCCTCGTCCCTGGCCAAGATGGCCGCCGCCACGCCACCGCCACAGGACCACTGGCTGATAGACTTTTGGAGTGATCCTGCCGCTCCAGTTCTCCACGGGCCCGCTCCAAGTTTCCAAGGTTCAACTCCAAGTCTCCACGAGCCCGCTCCGGCCCTCCACGAGCCCGCTCCGGCCCTCCACGACGCCGCTCCACCCGTCCCGTCCCGGACTCCATTTCCCATGATCCTCCCTGTCTCACACCTGAACTCACTTCCTCATCGTCTCTCCCGCTCTCCCCGGATTCCCTGCACCTGGTCTTTGTCATTAGCACTCCCTTTATCTTGAACTCACTCCCTGCACTCCTTGTCCGTTGTTATTGTTATGATTATGTGTGTCGTGTTCTGTTCCTGTTTTCTTAATACCCATCTTTGTGGAAGCCCCGGATCTTCTCTTCCCTGCTGCACTACACACTTGTGACAGAATGAGGGTAAGAAAATGATGCTTTAAGATGCTGCCTAAGGTATTAGAACCCTAACCTCACCTCAAACTGTGAGGTGTAATTTAATTTTATTTGAAAGGGTTAGGCAGTATGTGAATAGTTTAATGAACCAAATGTTTTTCTGTGGTATCTGTGGGGTTATTGAAATAGTTCCGTGTCTGTCTGCTGTTTTCTAAATGACTTTGATGCCAAGCATGCTGTGGTTTGTTTTTCTGCCTGTTCTCATAATGGAGGAGATGTTTTATACAATTGGAGCAACCACACTGTGGCTTTAGTGGGCTGTTGCTGCCCAACAGATTTTGATGAGTATGTTCAAGCTCCCCAGGAGAAATATTGGACTGGCTCTAAAGTGAGCTACAAAATAAGGGAACCGGAGACAGAACCATTTCAAAAATGTTTTGATCCACTTCTCCCTCTTGGGGTTGTCTGCTGGTAATAAGGGAAACAGAAAATCAATCTGACACAAAATACAGAGCCCTCAACAAGATGTATTTTCTTACTTTTCCTACCTCTTTCACAATTACACCGAGCAGTGCCTCACTCACAAAGGTATTTGTTGGGAAAATGACTGTTTTCCTCGTCATATCTGTAAGCCTGAAATAATAATTCAACAGAACGGAGAGAAGAAGACAGTTGGCTGCGGCGCGAGCCGTTGACACGACCGAAATCTCCTCAAAAACAACAGCTTTCAATGGCCCTTCTCCCCTGATAATTATGAAAGCCAAGAAAAGAGAAAGAGATGGAGAGAGAGAGAATAGCAGCAGTGGTCACTGAGAAAAGAGTGAAAATGAGCATGAGGAAAGGCAGCAGCTGGTTTGAATAGATTGCGTGTAGGATGAATTAAAAAGTTGAACCTTTTCGAGCCGCATTCAGATGTCTGGCGCTCGGTGATTAATCATGCCCGTCAGGATTCACAATCCCCTTTTCAATGAAAAACAAATGTGGAGACAGTACATTCCGCACCTACCCTGTCCAAGGGCCCTGTGTCCTGTTTACATGAACACAATACCAAAGCCACAGTGGGCAGAAGGGGACAGAGGGGATGTGTTACAGATACAGCCGTTTCCACCCCAAGCTTTGTGTCTATTCATACACGTTTTTAATTTAACCAGTCAGAGAAATTATACATATTAGATGAGTTTTAGTTTAGCTTTGGGCATTCCTTTATTGACCTGTAATAGCTTGGAAGTAGTGTTTTTAGGACGCTGCAGACATGATTGACAAAACTGAATTAAGATACTTTTAGAAATAGTTTGTGAATCTGTTAAAGTGCCCCTATTATGTTTTTTTTTAAATATTCCCTTTCATGCGTGTAATATAGCTGTTTGAGAATGTAAACGTTCTGCAAAGTTGTAAAGTCGAAAGTGCACAATAAATATTAAAATAGTAAGTTATTGTCTCCCAAAAGAAAGAATCGACTCTAAACCGCCTATATGAGCTGTTTGTATTTTGAATCCCACTGCGTGACAGTTCTACGTCACTAGAAAAGACATTTGCATAATGCCCGCCTATGTTGTACGTTGTCCGCCCGCGAACAACTTGACCCGCCCACAAACATCATTTTACTGACGACTGCTTCTCAAATCTCGGAGTTCAATGCGGGATTCGCAAAATGCTTTTGAAAGATGGGTCAGTACCCAGTTTATTTGGACCATCTTGCTCCTCAGAATCACAACCTGTAAGTATGAATAATTATTGATGTATATATTTTCGAAAAAATATATTCAAAATACCTAGTTTTGTGTTTTATATTGTGTAAGTTTCCGGCTAACCAGCTAACTCACGTTATTACTGTCTTACTGAAATGAAGCAGCTGTGGGCCACTATTACCTAAAACTATGTCTATTAATGCAGATTTTCTGTCGTTCTTATTACTTTGAGTAAAGATAAAGGATGGAGCAAGATTTGTTTTGCAAACTTTAATGTTACTTCAGTCATTCACGTCAGTGCTGGGCTAGCGCATGCACCATTATTGATACAGTTCCCGCATGTGCACCGCAATAAATTAGAAATATACACGTGGGTTTGTTGATGGACATGCTGTTATTGCAGGCATGTTAATGCTGATGGTGAGGAATTACAGTTGAAACATCTCATAATGTACCTCAAAATGAGTAGCATATCACTGAGAAACGTCCTGCTCAACTCGTCCTTGTGATGGAGGTTCGGGTTGAATAACTAGTTCTTCCAATGTTTCATCTTCAGACGCACACTCGGATTGATATGGTAAAATCAATGTCATCGTTACTGTCTTTACAGTGTGTACAATCGCTGAGGATTTAGGAAGCCTCCGGACGGAGCTTCAGTTATCCGTTTAGCTTCCGAAACACCCTATACGTGGTAGACCAGTCAGAACAGAATAGCTCACAGAAAAGGAGGGATTTAGAGAGATTGATTCATCCATTGAGTCATTTAAAAAATCATTGAAAAATGTGGTGATGTGCAATGTATATTATGAGCAAATGAAAGTGTTTTTTGACCTATGATGCAAGTAAACCTGTTGTAGGAGACCCCCAAAACAAAATTAGAAGCCTTTAAACTGCATAATAGGGGCATTTTATGAATCTCTGTGAATCTAATTCATTCAAAAATGAAAATGGTCATAATTTACTCACCCTTTTGTCATTCTAAATGTGTTTAACGTAAAATAATAATAAAAAAAAATACACAAGTATCCCACAAGTAGGTGAAGTATCCCTTTAAAAAGTTAACATGAAAAAGTTAAGTGTAGACCTCCAAATACCATAGATCAATAAACAAATCCTTCAATCTCTAATTCCAGGCATAATCAAGCAACTTTAAATTTAACCATTTTCCACAATGTAAAGTGCAAATCAGATTCATCCATTATGCCACTGCCACCGTCTCCCTGAGGCCATTGGTTTTTTTTTCTTAATGAACAGCGTGTCACATTTCTCGACGCTGTGGCAAAGAGCTGATCTAGTTTGAGAAGCATTTGAGAAAGTCAAGAGCCAGCAACATTGGGAGAGAGGAGAGAAAAGTGTGTCATCAGCATAAAAATAGAAGCCTGCTAACGAATTCCTAATCATATCCCCCGTTTCCTCAAGGGGACGTGCTAAGGAGGTTAGCACACAGACTCTTAAATGAGAATTTCAGGCACATTAGCCTCGGATATTATTTCTTGCCATTTTAGAGGATATAAGCATTATTGATCACTGAACTCACCTCCATATTCTGAAACCATATTGGTCTATTGTTTAGAAGATCTACTCGAGCATCAGGACTTGGCAGTGATCAAATCTTAGGAAAGAAAAGATGATTAAAAATAGAGGAAATGATGTGGAGGAGTGTGGCATTTCTACTGCTTTGATGATAGCAGATTTACTTGGACATCGCCCAGCAAACTATGAGCCAGACTTCTAACATGCAGCACAAATCTCTATATTCTGAGACATTCATTTCAAAGAGGAGCTATATGAGCTTCAATATGTTGTTTGGAGATATGGCATATAGTTTTGTAGCAAACACAAATCTGTTTATTACAGTTAAACCATGTAAGCAAAAGGTGAGTGTATATATATATATATATATGTATATAGACCGATCAACATTATGACAAATGACAGGTGAAGTGAATAATACTGATTATCTCTTCATCACGGCACCTGTTAGTGGGTGGGATATATTAGGCAGCAAGTGAACATTTTGTCCTCAAAGTTGATGCGTTAGAAGCAGGAAAAATAGGCAAGCGTAAGGATTTGAGCAGTGGTGTATAAAGTACTCAAAAGCCATACTTCAATAAAAGTATAGATATCTTGCCAGAAAATGACTTTGGTAGAAGTTAAAGTCACTGTTTAGAATATTACTTGAGTAAAAGTTTTAAAGTATGTGATATTTATTGTACTTAAGTATGAAAAGTATTGTTTTCATATTAAATGTACTTAAGTATTGAAAGTAAAAGTACAAGTAAATGCAAAACACAAAAGGAGCTAAAAAAAATGCTATACAGGTTAAGTGCAAGATTGTGTTAAGTTTTAACTCTGTTTCTTCCATTTTGGATCACTTGATGATTATCTAATCAAAATATGTTACAGTGACGATCAAAAAAAATGAAATCGAATGATCGAAATTTCTGGTTTGTTTATGTTTCTGTCGGCTGCATGATTTCTCATGTCACTAGCTTCAAATATGCCACTTCGCTGCATAACGACTGCATACAAGCGTCCAGATGGATTATAAAATAATGCAAATAGGCTAGATGGTAACAAACGTGACATTAAACATTTGGGTCAGACATGCCTGTTTTTGTCACGTTGTTTTAACCGCTTGAGGTACTAATGTTAGCGTCCTCTCAGCCTCGATGACATTAATACAGCATCTAGTCAAAAAATTAGTTACTTTATAGTGATAGGAAAACATGTACTGTAGTGTATAACATACCGTTTTGTTGTCTATGTTTTAAATCTGTTTTTGAAGTGTCCCGCTCTGTGCAGCGCGCAGCCTCACGTGTCAGTCGCTATGGCAACGGACAATCCGGAAAATGAAATCAACCGCGGTTGCGCGAGCACTTGTTTGCACACGCTTGCTTGCAATCTTCCGAATTTATTTTGTAGTAAGTAACGAAAATACTTTGGGGAAATGTATCGGAGTAAAAGTAATAGTTAACAGAAATATAAAAACTCACATTACGTAAGTATGAGACTTAAGGCATGATTTCCTCTTAACTAAGGGAATAATTTAAGAGTGTTGCATATAATCCCTTAAACGGTTCTCTTGGGTAAGGGAAACGGTTAAGTGTTTCACGACTATAAAATTCTATTGTTGCCATGGACGTTATTTGTTAATACAGATAGCAGTATGTTTTCACAGAAAACAACATAACATGGATAAGGAAAACAAAAAAGAAAACCAAATATGAAAGAGAATACCAGATGAGAAAATGGATAGTTTAGAGAAATTCTGCCATCATTTACTCACCCTCATGTTGTTCAAAACCCATAAGACTTTAGTTCATCTTTGGAAAACAAATAAAGATTTTTTTTTATATTCTCTTCTCACTTATGTCCATTCATTTAAAGACATAAAAGTAATCCATATGATTCAGGCTGTTTTGGTAGCTCAAACGCTCGCGCATGTTCAAGAACCAATGGTTCGTTCTGCGTGACGCATGTACATTTTGCGCTTCCGTTGATCAATGTTCATGTGAATAAACGCTTTGATTACAATTTGTTTATCACATATAGCAGCCGATCGTGTCTCGTTAGAAGACTTGGATTGAACCTGCTCGCTCCGTGTAACACTTAAGGTGAAGTTTTCCAAACCGTATGTTATACTTAGGGAAATGACCAATAAGGTGCTTTATGCAACACTTGTCGTTTTTTAAGGGATTACTTATGTGAAAAATATATACTTAACGAAAATTCTTAGGGTTTATGACGTTTCACAAGTATAACTTAAGGGTTATTTTCTGCAACACCCTAAAGTTTAAGGGAAACATAAGGGCGATCTTAAGGGAAAATTACACTTAAGGTGCTTTATGCAACCGGGCACAGATTCTCCCAAAAAATACTCAAGTGCTGTAACAAAGTATTATTACTTCGTTACATTACACCACTGGATTTGAGCGAATTTGACAAGGGACAAATTGTGATGGCTAGACGACTGGGTCAGAGCATCTCCAAAACTGCAGCTCTTGTGGGGTGTTCCTGGTCTGCAGTGGTCAGTATCTATCAAAAGTGGTCCAAGGAAGGAACAGTGGTGAACTGGCGACAGGGTCATGGGCGGCCAAAGCTGATGAACGTGCGGAGCGAAGGCTGGCCCGTGTGGTCCGATCAAACAGACGAGCTACTGTAGCTCAAATTCTCAAGAAGTTAATGCTAATTCTGAAAGAAAGGTGTCAGAATACACAGTGCATCGCAGTTTGTTGCATATGGGGCTACATAGCTGCAGACCAGTCAGGGTGCCCATGCTGACCTCTGTCCACCGCCGAAAGCACCAACAGTGGGCACATGAGCATCAGAACTGGACCACGGAGCAATGGAAGAAGGTGGCCTGGTCTGATGAATCACGTTTTCTTTTACATCACGTGGATGGCCGGGTGTGTTTGTGTCGCTTACCTGGGGAACACATGACACCAGGATGCACTATGGGAAGAAGGCAAGCTGGCGGAGGCAGTGTGATGCTTTGGACAATGTTCTGCTGAGAAACCTTGGGTCCTGCCATCCATGTGGATGTTACTTTGACACGTACCACCTACCTAATCATTGTTGCAGACCATGTACACCCTTTCATGGAAACGGTATTCCCGATGGCCTCTTTCAGCAGGATAAAGCGCCCTGCCACAAAGCAAAAATGGTTCAGGAATGGTTTGAGGAGCACAACAACGAGTTTGAGGTGTTGACTTGGCTTCCAAATTGCTCAGATCTCAATCCAATCGAGCATCTGTGGGATGTGCTGAACAAAGTCCGATCCATGGATGCCCCACCTCGCAACTTACAGGACTTAAAGGATCTGCTGCTAACATCTTGGTGCCAGATACCACAGCACATCTTCAGGGTTCTAGTGGAGTACATGCCTCAACGGGTCAGGGCTGTTTTGGCAGCAAAAGGGGGACCACAACAATATTAGGATATATATACACAATCAGGCATAACATTATGACCACCTTCCTATTATTGTGTTGGTCCCTCTTCGCTCCCCAGGTGCATCAATGAGTCTTGGCCGCCCATGACCCTGTCGCCGGTTCACCACTGTTCCTTCCTTGGACCACTTTTGATAGCTACTGACCACTGCAGACCGGGAACACCCCACAAGAGCCGCAGTTTTGGAGATGCTCTGACCCAGTCGTCTAGCCATCACAATTTGGCCCTTGTCAAACTCGCACAAATCCTTACGCTTGCCCATTTTCCTGCTTCTATCTATGGAAACATATGGGTAGCAATTTTCAATTTGCAATGCAATATGCAAAATGGCAATGCAATATGTAAAATGGCAATGCATTTCAGTATTTAAATTTAAAGTATTTAAATGTTGGAAACATGGCTGCATCAGAGCTATTAGAGCGAGGCATTCACTGGCAGATGAGGTGGAGCAAGAACAGAGAAATGTTACGCGCGTCTGTCAGTGACTGTTCTGTTAGACCAGTACGTTATTAGAACCATAAATATTTCTGGTTAGAACGTCTCGCAGAGAACACGCCTGGTACTTGTGAACCTTAACAGGAGCACGGTCGTGTGTCTGCTGAAGTGCTGAAACAGTGAGCGGTGATTTACAACAGGTTATTTTACTCTCAAATAATCTTAGACAAACTGTCCAAGATTATTGTTTGCTATATAAGTATGGTGTTTTTTTTTGTCTCTCTTTTTACCGTTCTGATTGTTGTTTAATGCATCAATTATATTAATAAAACGATGTGTAGTCCATCTGGATGGTAATGGGTGGTATTTATAATAATAATAGTAATAAAAATAATCTTTTTTATTCCCAAAAATAACTGTTTTTATTTATGAACATTTTATTTAAAACTTCACAACTGCTAATGTTTTTCAGCATTGTACAAATCTCCCTTTCCAGCAAATCCTTTAGCTTTTTAGAGATTATTAAGGGAGCACAATTTGCACGCATTCTACCATGCAGCCTATTGCTTTTCTGTTAAAAGTGGTTTGTGAATATTGATACTTTAATAACAATTTATCAGGAGCGTTTATGCAGGAATGTGTAGGCTAGTAACTTGAAACCATTTCATGGAAATTTTATGGACATATGGACGTTTATGTGGGGCGGGAGAAGTTAACATAGCCTATATTTTTGCAGGAGCGAGACTGAAAAATCCGAGGTCATTAAGTCTCTGAGGTCATAAAGGGATGGACATGGCCAGCAGCAATACTAGGCTGTGGCGTTTAAATGATGCTCAAATGGTAAGAGGCCCAAAGTGTGCCAAGAAAATATCCATCACACCACCAACACCTGTTCACATCAGACCGAAATGCTTAGATGTGAAAGATGGGTTTAGACATCACCAGAGTTATTTTTGGGAGCAGAAATTATCTTGCAATCTAACAATAATCTTGGACAGCTTGTCTAAGATTATTTGAGAGTAAAATAACCTGTTGTAAAGCACCGCTCACTGTTTCAGCACTGTGCTCATGTTAAGGTGTACGAGCGCCAGGTGCGTTCTCTGCTAGACGTTCTAACCATAAATATCTATGGTTCTAATAACGTACTGGTTCTGTCACTGACAGAAGCGTGTAATCATTTCTCTGTTCTTGCTCCACTTCATCTGCCAGTGAATGCCTCGCTCTAATAGCTCTGCTGCTGCCATGTTTCCAACACCTGGCCCCGCCTTGATGCGATGATTGACAGGGCAGGGCGGAGACTTGATTGGCTTGGATTGCATTTTCAATTCCATATAGAATTTTGCTACATTAATTGCGGGACATTTTATCAAAATGCAATTGCAAGTATCTTAACCGAGAGTGTAAGTGCAATTAAGAAAAATAACATTTAAATGATTATTTTGCTACAATTTTTGCTTGAACATCTTAAACACATCTAATCATTTCTGGAATACATTTTCATTTTAATTTTGCAACTTATAAAGCGTTAAAATATATATTTAAATTATATGTTGAAACTAGTGTGGGAAATAGTAAATGTAAATTATATTATTCAATTTGAATGATCATTTTGCTCCAAATGTTGCACACATGGGTATGGAAAATGTAAATTTAAATACTGAAATGCATTGCCATTTTGCATATTGCATTGCAAATTGAATATTGCTACCCATATGCTTCCATACCCATGATCCTGTCGCCGGTTCACCACTTTTCCTTCCTTGGAGATGCTCTGACCCAGTCGTCTAGCCATCACAATTTGTCCCTTGTCAAACATGCACAAATCCTTACGCTTGCCCATTTTCCTGCTTCTAACACATCAACTTTGAGGACAAAATGTTCACTTGCTGCCTAATATATCCCACCCACTAACAGGTGCCATGATGAAGAGATAATCAGCGTTATTCATTTCACCTGTCAGTGGTCATGATGTTATGCCTGATTGGTATATGTAATTTCACTGTAAAATAGTGCACAATTTGTTTAGCTTAATAATATATATCAATATAATGTAAAATATTCAGACACCAAAATGCCATTCCATAATACCTGAAACATTGTCAACCTTATTTATTTCAGTAAATGTTTGGCAACTAGTGCTGCCATTTTTTTATCTCTAAATAAACAGGATATATATATTCTATATTTAGGGGTATTTTAAATATGTTAGTGAAAATTAACATTTGATTAATTATTTTGTCAACTGTGTTACGGACAAATGCTGTGTCATAAATCCACAGTATGCTGAATTTAGTATTATTCACCATCCTTACCCAAGATTTCCATCTCCAGAGATATCCATATCTATTTTTCTGACGGTTTAGTTCACATTTAAAAGATTTATGACATAAAAACCACACATAACACAGTTGACAGGAGTAACACTGTTGACAGGACACATTAGAAGGAAAAGAGAAAACTCTCTTTAAAATGAACTTTCTTTTTATTCAACAAATATAAGTACAAGCAATTAATTACATTTAAATTGAATTGTCAACCATGTGAATCCCTGTAACAGTTGATGGGTAACACAGTTGACAGGTAACACAGTAGACATTTCGGCCATTTTAGGGCCTTGTGCAAACTGCTGGCCTTGGTAGTAGTTGACCTTAATTAACTTGTTGTTGAATGTTTTTATATTCTTTCTCTACACATTTATAAATATAACATGTGATGCAAGTTCACCAGAACATGTTGATAACACAGTTGACGGTCAATTAATCTACTCTGTGCAGACAATAATATAGATCATATATTGAAGAGGAGAAGTTATAATTACCACACTGTCTTCAAATTTACCTCCAAAAGAGGAATGACATCACGTGATGTTGGACATGTGACTGTGGAACAAACCATTGCTGATTTATAGGGGGTTTTATAGGGAGTAACACAGTTGACACTGATTTCTCTGACACACAAAATGGATGATTTAATGTAGATGCACGAGAAATATATTTTTTAAAACACCTTTCTCATAATTTAATGATTATTTTGGACAAATATTTATAAGAAATATATTCAGAAACATGCATTTTAGAGCTAATCTGAAGACCAAAACCTCACACTGACCAAATCGGACAGCACAACAACAGCAAATTCCAGTATAGAATATGCCATTTTTGCAAGATAAAAGATGGGTATCTGTTGGATTTTTGTATTAAATGAATAAGAAATGTCCCCTGAAATAAAAACGATCATTGCTTGAAGTGAAAAGTTAATGAAAAATTTGTAAAATTGATAATTGAGACCACGGACATGACATGTACCCCTAATTATAGAATGACTCATATATATATATATATATATATATATTACTCCCATTACCTGTTTTAATATACTGCATTGTATTTTAAATATGATGTTGCAAAATAATAAAAGTATACATCCATAATTAATAAATAAACTGTAAAAAAAAAAAAAAAAAAAAAAAAAAAAAAAAATATATATATATATATATATATATTTTTTTTTTTACTATACAGTTTTTGTGCTGGTGTTTCCTATGCTGTTAGTCAGAGATGCAGCAAATCAAATCTATTCGCATTTTGTTGAGTTGTGTTTTCTGTTTGTCACGTCGCTGTCATTTATTCTTGTCTTTCTCAGCTCAGGGCTTCAGGGATATCCTTTATGCTGGGCTTGCATACTCCTCTATTCATGGATTAGGACCGCTCATACAATTTCATGAACCTGGCCTGTAATAGTAACCTTATTTCAGACCAACAATGCTGAGCACACACTGAAGAGCGGCAGCACGTACTAAAATAAAACCACACCGGTGCAGATATCAGTCAGAGTTATGAGCGAATAACACTACTGAGACAGTTAAAGAATTACAGGCAAGCAAACACATCAACTACTTTTTATCTCCACACATGTTCAGCGTTTATCGAATTCAGCCTGTGTTCTTCAATATGTTGAATTGAGGTTGAAATTAAAGATAAGCAAATGACTTTGATAATGCTGTTGTGAACGTACAGGTTTGTGTGCATTTAATAAATGCATAGAGCAGCATTGCAGCGATGCTTCAATGCAATTTAAGCGTGAAATTCTATATCCCAGTGTTGAATGTTGAATCTGATGTGCTGCGATAGGCATCCATCTATTTACGCACTCAACATCACATTAGGTGAGGATGTGAAATGAGAGGCATTTTTTTAAACCACATGCCCACGGCACAACAGTTCCTCTTCAGAAAATTATTTTCTCCAAAATCTCTTGTTGCTGTGGTTGTTTCACCAGGATAAGCAATACACAGACCCATGAATCCTTCAGAACTCATACTGTTGAAGGACATTTGCACTAAATCAACAGGATCTTGTGATACCTAAATTCTTGTTCAGTTACTTCTAGCAGCATGTAATCACATATCGCATAGAACGCCTTACACTTCAGAAGTGATTCGGTTGACATTGAAAGCCAGTAAATAATACTGTGAGAGATCCATTGGGCAGCTGCCATGAGCTACACAACCTCCTCGCTGCTGTTCTGTTCTGTGGATGTGTGTGTGAATCGTTCTTATGATCTATCTATTGATCTATCTGTCTGTCTGTCCGTCCTTCCGTCTGTCATAGATAGATAGATAATCATGAATAAGAACAATTCACACACATCCACAGAATCCATAACAGAATAATTTATATACTATATACTTTTATACCTATATATTACATTGATCTATCTATCCATCCATCCGTCTGTCTGTCTGTCTGTCTGTCTATCTATCTATCTATCTATCTATCTATCTATCTATCTATCTATCTATCTATCTATCTATCCATCCGTCCGTCTGTCTGTCTATATACTATTTACTATATACTTTCTTCTGGAATGATGTGTTGTTTATGCTCATCACAAAATAATGAAATATTTTAGCTGCATACTACACATCTTTGCTCTTTGATATTAAAACATTTTGGGCTTATATGATACACCTCCTCCCACCTCACCAGTCCCAGTTGAGTATCTGCACACTCTTAATGAAGTTTTAAGTTAATTCTGTACGCAGTAGGGTCTAGTAGCATGCAACAATAAGACTACTTTCACAACTGAATACTGATGCATTTAAAGCCATGTTTATGAGCTAGCAAAGGCTGCATAGTTGGAGAAAATCTTCATTATAGGTGGCAGGTTCTTTTGCTATCTTTGAAATCCCTGGAGCGAAATGAACAGGGACAGCTACACTGCTTAATGCAACGTAGCCTAGCAACAGAAATTGCCACGACTTCAGGAACACACTCTCATATTTATGTTTACATGAGAGAATGATTCGTATGTCAAGCTGATGGGTCCTAATGTCTCCAACTCCCGTAGGAGTGCTCCTTCACTCGCTCTCTCCTCTCTCCATTTCTGCTTTTCTCCTATCCTCCTTTTTTTCTTTATTTCTTTTTCTTCTTCTTTGCTTCTCAACATATGCAGACTGGTAGTGACCTGAAAGACATGTACGATTCAAAGTTATCAATATTTACTTACTATTCAATATTTGGTCCCACTTTTTATTAGGTGTCTTTAACTATGTACTAACATTTAAATTATTCATTTGATACAATGCACGTATTCTGTACATACTAGTGTCGATTAAACAAATTAACTAATCACAAATTTTTCTGTAATTGACCTATCATTAAAGATTTTTTTATATAATACTTTCACACAGTCTCCAAAATAATGTAGAAACAACATAAAGACAATGGCATCTTTTATTAAGAACTATGAATGAAGGCCAGTATCAATGATACCTGATAGTGGTATTAAATTGATTTTTTTTCTCAATTTTAGCCATTGAAAGCTATCAATTTTACCATTTAATAGGCTTTAAAAAATATAACAACTTTTAATTTAAGTGAGCTTAAAACAATCTTCAAACAAACCCATTGTAATAAATGTCACATTTATTGTGCCCTTAATATATCAAGGTTCAACACTAAAAAAAAATTCTACTGACCCAGGCAGGCCTCAGATTTTCAGATTTTTACCTGCCCTGCTAAAATGCACAAAAACAGTTATTGTTTTCATTGTTTTTGACCCTTGTAAACAGTGCTTTAAGATTTTCAGGTATTGGTCTAACAAGTAAATACAGTGCATCCGGAAAGTATTCACAACGCTTCACTTTTTCCACATTTTGTTATGTTACACTTATTCCAAAATTGATTAAATTCATTATTTTCCTCAAAATTCTACAAACAATACCCCGTAATGACAACGTGAAAGAAGTTTGTTTGAAATCTTTGCAAATTTATTAAAAATAAATAATGAAAAAATCACATGCACATACTTATTCACAGCCTTTGCCATGACACTCAAAATTGAGCTCAGGTGCAACCTGTTTCCACTGATCATCCTTGAGATGTTTTTACAATTTGATTGGAGTCCACCTGTGGTAAATTTAGTTGATTGGACATGATTTGGAAAGGCACACACCTGTCTATATAAGGCCCCACAGTTAACAGTGCATGTCAGAGCACAAGCCAACCAAGTCCTAGATATTGTCTGTAGAAAATTCTGCATCATTGAAGGTCCTAATGAGCACAGTGGCCTCCATCCTCCGTAAATGGAAGAGGTTTGGAACCACCACGACTCTTCCTAGAGCTGGCCGCCCGGCTAAACTGAGCAATCGGGGAAGAAGGGCCTTAGTCAGGGAGGTAACCAAGACCAGGTTGTCACTTTGACAGAGCTCCAGCGATTCTCTGTGAAGAAACGAGAACCTTCCAGAAGAACAACCATCTCTGCAGCACTCCACCAATCAGGCTTGTATGGTAGAGTGGCCAGACGGAAGCCACTCCTCAGTAAAAGGCATGACATGACACAAAGGCAAATTCTCTGGTCTGATGAAACAAAGATTGAACACTTTGGCCTGAATGGCAAGCGTCATGTCTGGAGGAAACCAGGCACCGCTCATCACCTGGCCCATACCATTCCTACAGTAAAGCATGGTGGTGGCAGCATCATGCTGTGGGGATGTTTTTCAGTGGAAGGAACTGGGAGACTAGTCAGGATTGAGGGAAAGATGAATGCAGCAATGTACAGAGACATCCTTGATGAAAATCTGATCTAGAGCACTTTTGTGAAGGTTCATCTTCCAAAAGGACAACGACCCCAAGCACACAGCCAAGATAACAAAGGAGTGGCTATGGGACAACTCTGTGAATGTCCTTGAGTGGCCCAGCCAGAGCCCAGACTTGAACCCGATTTCTGGAGAGATCTGAAAATAGCTGTGCACCGACGCTCCCCATCCAACCTGATGGAGCTTGAGAGGTCCTACAAAGAAGAATGGGAGAAACTGCTCAAAAATATGTGTGCCAAGCTTGTAGCATCATACTCAAAAAGACTTGAGGCTGTAATTGGTGCCAAAGGTGCTTCAACAAAGTATTGAAAAAAGGCTGTGTATTTATGTACTTATAATACTTATGTACATTAGATTTTTTTTTTTTTTTATAAATTTGCAAAGATTTCAAACAATCTTCTTTTTTGAACATTATTCAGTCAAGAGCAGTGAGTGATTTTCTCTTTTTCTTTTGTTCTTTGATTAACATTAATGACACAGACAGCAGCAGGTTTATTAGGCTGCTGTCACTTTAAGACCTGACACACATGACCCAGATCTGACACACATCCTATTTTCTTTACTTCTTTACGTTCATTTAACACTTTTAACTAATTTAAGGTTATTCTTACGCGGATACTCAACCAAACAGGAATTTTGGCATAATTTTTGTGTTTTCAGTTGTCAGACACAACTGGAAATTCAAAAGGGACCTGGTTCTATGGTCAGATGAAACTATAAAAATAGCTTTTTGGCAGCAAACCCACCAGATTGGTTTGGTGCAAACAGGGATAAAAAGTACCCCATGTCCACGATTAAAAATACTGCTGGATCTTTAATGTTGTGGGCCTATTTTTTTTTGCTGGAGGTCCTAGACTTCTTGTTCAGATACAAGGTATCATGGATTCTAGCAAATACCAACAGATAAGAAATCTTATAATGGGCCATTGTTGGATCTTCCATCAGGACAACGATCCAAAACAAACATCATAATCAACACACAAATGTGTCACTGAGCACAAAATGAAGCTTCTACCATGACCATCCCAGTTCCCTGACCTGAACCCTATAGAAAATAAGTGGGGTGAACTGAAGAGAAGAAGCACCAAACTCATCAGGCATTACAGGAGAAG